>CM055444.1:7478624-7765013 GCA_029228465.1 Salix viminalis | reverse complement strand
GAGATGAATATTTTATTCTATGTCAATTTCACATTTATTTTCTTTTTCTCTAACATTTATTTTTTCTAAAATCTATTGCCTAAACAAAACAAAACCGCTTGATCTTCACCATGTGTCCTTGAGTATGCTGAATGTCATGTTATTATTACCTCAATATTTAGTAGCCTCTACCAAATACTAACTTCTTTCTTTGGAATCTCACTCTTTCACTCTTGCAAAGGATCTATCTTTACACGTTACTTAGTTTTTCACGAGAAACTCAATTGTTTTTATGCACAAGTAGGTGTGTGTGTGTGTGTGTGTGTATATATAAAGGGATTTAGCTTATTTAAAAATATCTCGTAACCAACTTGTTCAGGTTTTCTTTTGCATTATTTATCTTGGAATGTTATTATGTATAAACTTTTTTATAAAACAAATGACTCAATTGTGAGGCTGTCTTTGCACCATGTTTTTCATGTGGTATCAAAAGTAATCTAAATACGTGTTAGGTATCAATAATATTTTAAAAAACATTAGTTGTTTTTATGCACAAGTTGGTGTATCAATAATATTTTAAAAAACATTACTGTCATAAGACATGTGAGTTGTGACAGTAAAGGCAGGGAGGAGTTGTACAACGTTCAGGACGTGAAAGAAAATACTGGGAGAGTGGATTCCAGTCGATTCAGGAGTCCATCTTCTACTTTAGATCTGCTAGCACAGCATCAGCATTCCTCAGCAATGTCAAAGAGTAGCAGCTCACAGATCATTACATGTAAAGGTATGCTGATGAATGAGTTTGATTCATGTTTGTGATATTTCCTTTGCTTTTTCAGTCTTTAATTTGTTAAAATCTCATCTTGGATTCGTCTGCCAGCGGCAGTAATATGGGGATGCGGGGAGCCATTGAAGGTTGAAGACATACAAATAGACCCACCAAAATCGACTGAAGTTCGAGTGAGGATGCTATATGCAAGCTTGTGTCACACTGATATCATACGTGCCCAGGGCAAAGAAGATCCTCTCGTAATACGTTTTACTTGATTTTCATGATCATCCCTGCAGAATTATTATTATTATTGTCTTTCCAGCTTACTTTGTTTCACCATTTTATCTCCTTTTCCAGCCACTTTTTCCTCGAGTCCTGGGCCACGAAGGCGTTGGGTAAGTCCTCTTTTTACTATATAAATAAAAAAAACTAGCACTCAGAAGCTGGGCTAGCTAGCTTTTGATGAATGAAGAGCTAATCTTACAATAACTTGAATTGTACCGCCATTGAAGAGCGGTGGAGAGCTTTGGGGATGAAGTAGAAGGTCTTGAAGAAGGAGATTACGTGATACCAACAATGTTAGCAGAGTGTGGAGCCTGCGAGAATTGTACATCAGCGAAAACCAATTTTTGCCTGACATACCCTTTTAGCCTTGGTGGTCTAATGTCAGATGGCACTTCAAGAATGTCTAGCAAAGGGCATAAACTGTATAACATGTTTAGTTGCTCGACCTGGTCCGAATACATGGTTGTTGATTCCAAATTTGTATGCAAGATCGATCCAAGTATAGCTCTGCCTCATGCCAGTCTATTATCGTGTGGATTTTCAACTGGATTTGGAGCAGCTTGGAAGGAAGCTCGGGTTAAAATGGGATCAACTGTGGCTGTTTTTGGCCTTGGTGCTGTTGGACTCGGGGTTTGTTTTGTTCTTTTCTTTTCCTTAAGGACAAAAATAGTTTTTTTTTGCGGATGGCCTTAATCGTCTATAAAAAATGCAGGTCACAGAAGGAGCTCGAATGCAAGGGGCAGCTAAGATAATCGGCATTGATAAGAACATCATGAAAAAAGACAAGGGGCTAGCTTTTGGAATGACTGATTTCATTAACCCTGATGAATATCCTGATAAATCTATTTCACAAATCATAAAAGACTTGACTGGTGGAATGGGGGTGGATTATTGCTTTGAGTGCGTTGGTGCCGAGTACTTGATTAATCAAGCCATCCAGGCCACAAAAGAGGTGTGTGTGTGCTCTGTTTTGTTCTGCTGTAATGAAGCAATAAATTCAGCTGATCATTTCTTCTTCTGAGGATGGTATGAATTTAACATTAACAAGAGTTTCACCTTCGATTCTGTTGTTAGGGAAAAGGGAAAACAATAGTTATAGGTGGAGGAATCAAGAGCGTGAAGATCGATTACTTTCCTCTCCTGAGTGGTAGAACCCTGAAGGGATCCATTTTTGGAGGGCTCAAAGTAAAATCTGATCTTCCCATCGTGCTTGAGAAATGCAAAAATAAGGTATGCACTTGTTCCAGCCATATTTTACTTCAACTGGCATAGCATGTGGAAAATATGTATTAATCAAGGTCAATTCTGTTTCGGTTGGTGCTTTGTTTTTTCAATCGGTTTCGGAGTATTTTGGCATGCCGTTTCGGGGTTGTACTGCTTACGTATATATAAATATAATTAAATATATTGATTCCAAAAAATTTAGTTAAATTCCAAAAATAAAATTATTTATAATTGTTCAATTTAATCTAAAAAAAAGACACAATTATGGACATATATAATATTACAAGAATGTCATCATCAATCTCATGAGAATATATGTATTAATTGAAGAAAATCATTTACCATAAAGTAAGAAAAACTGATGACGGGTCTGTTATCTCACAGGAATTCCATCTTGATGAGCTTCTGACTCATGAAGTTACATTGGATGATATCGAGAAAGCAGTTGAGCTGTTAAAGCAACCAGATTGTGTGAAGGTGCTCATCAAGATTTGATTGATTAAGCTGCTAATAAAGCCTGGCCATGGTTATGTCGAAGTAATAAAAGAGCTCATAAAACAGCAATTGAAATGAAGTTCCCAAGGCTAGAAAACATCAAGTCTAGCAAAATGTAAGAGCATTTGCGTCCATTCTTCTTATTTTGTAGCTAAAAAATCATTTTAGCTAGCTCTAAAAAAAAATGATTACATCTATGCTCTCTAAAATATATTGTCATGAATATTTTATTACTCAAATTATATGTGAGATGAATAATTAATTTTAAGTTATTTTATGTTGTTGATTGCTTTAAATTATAATAATGAATGTTCTTATTATTTAATAACACATTATTTTACTATAGTATAAACGAGTTGCCTTGCCCGCGCGTTGCGCCTGGTTTTTTTGATGCAATAAACTGATTGATTGTTTTGCGTGTTTTTATCGATCAAAACTGTTTTAAATGAGGAATTTGTTGTCTTTATTGAATTGGTTGATTGTTGTCATCATTTGACCTAATGGGATGATAATTAAATTGGCAACTCGCAAAATTGAAATTGATAAAATTCATTTAAGATAAGTTAAATGTATTTTGCAGCTAATAGATCAATGGTTGGGCTTGATTAAACTATTTGTCAATTAATTTAATTCGTAGAGTGCAAAGCTATAACTGATTCATTGTCAGGTGTATTTTAATTGTTTTGACCATTATTTAATTGTTAGATGACAAAATTGCAATCAATTAAAGATGAAATATTTTTTTCTTGCCTAATGGGCGAGCACTACCTCCTCTACTCAATTTTACCGCCCAAGGTAAGCTAATATAGTATTTTGGTCGCCAATATTTTCACTAAAGATTCCCCTTGCATTTCTCATGCATAATGCTTTTTTTTTCTATCATAAGCACTATTTTAAAGCAATGATTCATTTAAAAATTTTTAATTGCGTGCTTCTTTTCTAGCAATTTTAAAAGCATGCTGCAACAATTCTTGGAAGGGACCTAACATGAATAAGGTTTTTTTTATGTTATTTTTTTTTAAAAAAAAACTCTACATTGTTTGCATAAATGTGTATACTTAATGGAAAGGAGATAGAAAAAATCAATTTAAGCTCTATTTGGCACAATAAAAGATTTTCACATGTTTTTGCTGGAAAATATTGTTGCTATTTTTCCAAAAAGTTGGAGAGCTTAGTACCAACAAAGCTCTCTTATAATAAATTAACATGTTATCCCTATTTTTTGAAGTGAATTGTCAATCTAATAAAAGTGTATCAATATAAAGAATTCATCGGAGTTTTTTTCTTAAAGAACCAAAACATTGAAAGCGTACAGCTATTATGCGATAAAACAGTTACATGATTACAGTCTCTAAACTATTCCATTCATCATATCTTACATCCAAAATATTGAATGGATTAGCTTACTGATTCAAGAGTTGAAAGCACACCAACAGAAACATATTAATTTATTATAACAAAATGATGTCATAGCAATGTCATAAAGTATCATTGTTTTTCAAGAGAGGATAGTGACCTTGAAATAGCAGCATGAAGGCATGTAAAATGAGCAGAGATGATGTTGATCGGGAGCTCCTATCAATGAAAAAATAATTGACATTGATAGTGATGCTTATGAAAAAAACTATGATACCTACATAAGGTAATTGTATTTTGTTAGCATATGAATTGATTTTATGATCTTTAACACCTTGTTTCTATATTTTGTTTCTCGAAAGAAATTTTTTTTGGTTTGAAAAAAAGTTATAATAAATTTAGGAATAAAGATGTCTAGTTTATTGTATATGAAGTGTTTGGTAAAAAATCTATAAACGACATTGCATGAAACAGTATATAGCATAATTGTTTTTTCATAGGGCGGGAAAAGGCTTTTCAAAAAATGCTATAGATTGCAAAATGACATAATTGAAGAGTAAGTTAAAATCACCTAATCATGTTTTGATTTAGATTGGCGTTTTTTTGGTGGATCTTTTTCCTTAGACATGGCTTATGCATTTTCATCAAGAAATGGGAATATATTTGGAGGTCCGACTTTAGCATCTGTTGCAGAGTTGTGAATTTAAAAAGAACCAACAAATTGTGCATTTAGTATTGATAAAGCAAACAATTATAGACGATATTATTGAATTTCAAAGGTAATAGGTATGAAGAAAGGAAGAAATATGTTGCCTTTTACAAGGTGTATCATCTTCAAATAGTAGATGTTTGACAGTTTGTGAAAGTGGAGTATCAGCTTGAGCTCGCGCGGTGGAATATGTGCTAGAGTTATTGGGTCTAATAGAAGGGGGGGTTTAGAGGCATATGCAACAACTTATGTGATGAAAGAAACATCAATATCATGAAGTTTTGGCTCAACATATATAATGTCATAAAAAACATTGGCAACAATGATATCATAATGGTTCATAATTGAGCAAAAGGTTCCAAATTTGAGCTGAAAAACTTTTGTTTTTTTGTAATTTATCAATCATGGGAGGTGGAATGGAATCAATGAACCCTTTATCATAAACATAACTGTGGGCAGAGGAGACAAAGAAGTTTTTCAACAATTTTTCTCCCTCATTAGATAAACTGTTACATTAGTGCTATAAGTCACAATGCAATCAACTTTAAACCTAAGAAAACATCAAAAATCAAATAATTAAATATAAGGCGCAATGAAAAAGAAAATGAGCTATATAATGAACAATTTAGGTTTGGACATGAAAAGAAATTAATATAATATTGTTGACCATGGAATCGACGTTACTTCATTATGTTCAATGCATCCGAAACCCGTGCCTTTGTTAGAAAGCGATTTCATGCATACTGGGCAACTATTATACCACCAACCTCGATGAAAATCATAGCCATCTATTGAGGCCTTACATGTAAATCTTTGGCTCTATAATTTTTTTAAATTAGAATTAAAAATTAATATTTTTTTAACGGGTGTTAGAACAATAAATCAAAGCTAATGTGCTAAGAGAAAGGTGGAGATCATTGTTGACATACTCTATATTGGTATGGATCCATGCAAAATATTTCTTTTATTTGTTGATCAATGGTTTGAGCATTTGTTGAAGAAGGGAGTTGACCTCAGCATGAAAATAAATGTTTGATATAAGACAACTAAAAAGAGAAGAAGCTCACAAATGTTTGTATGAAAGAACTTCTGGAATGTCTAGGTTGAAATACCATAATGAGGTAACAATGCTGGTAAGGTTCGGTTTCCTAACAACAAAAAGAAATATATATATTGAGATTATTATAAATTGAGTTGAATGAAGCATAAAATGTATAAAAGCATAAAAATAAATGAATGATCAAAATAAATATGTGCAACAATTTGGTTAATGGTAATAAGAAGAAGATAGAGAAGTCAAGGTGATTTATATGGAAGGTGTAAATAACAATCATTACAAATTTAAAAATTAGCAGTGAAAATAAATTTAATAAAACAATGAAAATGCATGAAGAATGGTATTTTATGATATTACTTGTTAGCACTCCTGATCTTTTTCCTATAGTCAACATATGTGCAAAGTCGATGAAGTTAAAGTAATGACACGGTACAGGGGGTGTCAGTGGATTAAGCCTTGTTACTTTCGTGTCAGACTTTAGATCAATAATTGCTTTGTGGGCAACAATAGAGTTCGTATACCTATTTTCAAAGGTATAATTTTTCACCTTCAATAATAGTAGCACCAAATGGTTGTATATTTTTGCCTTTAGCAAAGGCTTGAATTGTGTTACCCAATTAGATGAAAAGAGAAACATTACTAATGAGATTAAAAACATTCAACAAAAACAAACAGAGTATAAAGCAGGGCAAAATAGATGGGGGGAAATGTAGTATAAAGCAAGGAAAAGTAGATGGGAAAAAAATGTAGTGCAAATATAAGCTTACTTTGCCATCAACCAAAAAGCAATTAAAACTACTTGTTTGTCCATTGAGCTTAGAAATCCAAACACGGCAAACTCTTCCATTCAAGGATGTGTAGAAGTTGTATTTCTTTATGCTTTGGATAGATAGCGCCATGACCTTGAGAGGAAAAATATAAGCAACAGAATAAGAATCACTAATTATAAATACAAATGAAGTGCAACCCAGAATGTACAAATATTTATAAAAAGTTAGACTTATATACAAAGTTGACTAATATCTTACAAAATAATTAATAAGGTTGATCAATAGGGCAACATATAAAGGGAATCCAAGAAACACTTCTAGTAGCAGAGTTTAATTTTGATGATCTACATAAATTGTGCATGACCACATAATTTTGCTCTTTGTTTCAAGTCATGATATATTTTATTTGATCATTTATATGTCGTTGTTTTGTATCAAATTTTCTTTATTTCATTACTGTATATTGCTTTTTTAACATGACCACAACTTTTGATATGGGTATCTAAGTATATTGTTCGTTGAAATTAGTTGATCATCGATATTGTTTGCATTTGTTCAAATCTATTAAAAAATAATTATTTTTTATTTTTCTAAATTTAGTTTGTATTTGCTACTGTTTTAATTCTCAGCATAATGATTGAATATGTGATTGAGAGATTTTATGGATTTTTTCTTTCCAAATATTTGATCAATAGGTGGAGTGGTTTGAAGTTGGTGTCGAAATTTGTTTTTGTTACACCAGTGTTATCTGATTTCATACCGCAAAATTAGATCTATTTTGCAAGCATCAATATTTTTTCCCAATATTTGTGGATCTTGCAGCGAAACAATATATAATTGCAACAGTGATCGCAATGAATATCCAAGGTTTATTTTATGATGACAATTTGAGGTTTGGTCCATTTTTGATGTTCGTGAGTTTCTTACAAATATGACATTATGGTTTAATGCCCTCGCTCTTTTGTAATAATTCTTTTGTTATTTTGTAGGCAATATCACGCCCTCGCTCTTTTTCAATATATCTATGTGGCAAGCAACGCAATAGTCTGTTGTTAAATTTATTTGAAGATGAGCTTTGTGTCCTCATCCACAAAGGGTTATTTGATTAAGAATAAATTATTGTGATTGATCAATATTGTGATTGTTCTTCCACAATTACTGCGATTGGACAATAAATTATTTTAGCAATGGTATTCTGATAATCATGATTAAAAGTTTGATTTACAAAGTTTCTGTAAATATATCATAATGTTTCAATGCCTTGGTTAATAGGTTCTCTGACCATGCATTTCTTAATTGCTAGGTTGTATAAGTTTCATATAAAAAATAGTTGCTTTCCAAGTGAGCAAAATACATTGAAAACATAAATGATAGAACTTTGATACACTATATCTCTACATTGATAATTTATATGGTCATGTTCTAGAATCGAGCTTTGTATATATTTGTTGATATTATTTTATTGTGATCTCACAACTTAAAAGGAGGTTTTGATATCTATATGTAAGCGGATTTTGTTTGGAATTTTATTGCTTCTTTTAATTAAGCGGTAAATGATTTTAGATCAACATCAAGCTGAAGAAATGGAGCAGAAACAGATGTAGCGAAAAGCAACACATGATAATCTACGGCAGAAGTATCACAACAATCAAAAGTGATGTACATAAAGCTCAATCATTTTTCCAAACAAAGTCCAGATTTTTTTTTATGGCAACGAAAATTGTAATGGAAAAACTCTTGAAGCCAATAAGAAACGACAACAATGCAAGAAAGAGGATGACATGAATGTTTCATGTCATTAAATTGGGCACATACCAGTAAAATAATCGAAGTCAATTTTATTTCCAAATTGCAACCCAACCAACCAAAAAGCAAGAGCACCTAACAATCTAATAACAATAAAAGCAAAGTGCATTTAAATCACTATAACAAGCAATGGTGATGGCATTTGAAAAAACAATTGAAAAGTCTGGGAGGCCGATAATGAAGCCAAAAAAAACAGCGCAAGATGCATTTTATTTTTTCTACCCAGCATGATTATTTCTGAATTCTCTTGAACTTTGCAACAAAGTAATAAACAATTTAAGAAGTAGCTTTAATTAATTCTTGAGATTTGCTTAACGATAATGATTTATTTTTTAGTAAACTAAAGATATTTGTTAATTTATTGCAAATATGTGAAAATGGTTTAATGCATATTTTCTATCCATATTGCTTTTGTTTATTGATGGGTTACATTAACTAAACACAAAATGTTGGTGGCCTATAACCTAAGCTAAAAACAAATAGCGTATAAGTTAAAAAAAAATTGAAACATTATATTTGTAACTTGATAATTAATATGATGTCGATGATTTTTTTTGTAAGAAAGTTAAAGGAACCCTTGATATATATATGAAATTTTGATGTTTGGGAATTTATAGAGTAATGGTGGAAGAAATTGAAATACCATAAAAACACCCAAGCAAGAGAAATGAAGACAGTAATGTCGCATATCATAATTTTTGCACATACCAGGAAAGTAAGTGAAGCAAAATTAAACCCAACCAGAAATCGAACCAGCAAGAAGGCAAAAACAGCTGACAATTCAGCAACAAAAAAGAAGAGTGCAACTGTAGTAATTTTGATGACAGTGTAATCAGTGTAAGAAGTGATTTTGATGGTAGCGTAAGAAATTGAAAAAAAATACCAAGCAAGAGAAATGGAGACAATGATGTTGCATATCATATTTTTTTGTACATACCAGGAAAGCAAGCAGAGTGAAATTGAACCTATACAGAAATCGAACCAACAAGAAGGTTAATAGTGTAGTAACATCAAAACAAAAGTGCAATTAAATTCAACGTAAAAATATTTTTGATCGTAGTGGAAAAAGTTAAAAAATAATCACACATCAAAGGGGCAAAAAATTAATGTTCGAGTTCAAGAAATTGACAGGAGACAAAGAAAGTAAATTGAGCAAACCCTAATTCCAACAAAGTAGTAGCCCAACTTAACCAGCTAAGAAATAAGCAACACCAAGCAGAAACTGATGATGAATAAATGATCTGTCAAAAGAACACGAAGCAAAACCAAGACAGAGACATAAGAATAAACGTATTAATGAACACAGCAGTAGCAACAAAACAATTAATGCAATGTTGGTAGAATAATATAAAAAAGCAGAAAAAAAGAAAAATGCTTGAATTTTCAAACGTCATGTATATATATAACAATCATTTTAGAGAAGCTTGCAAAGGGAGCATCCAAAACAAAACAATTAACGCTAGAGTAGCAGCAACAAAACAATTAACACAATCTTGCCAAAATAATATTGAAAAAATAAAAGAGCAAAATGCTTGGAATTTAATGCGTCATTCATAACTATAACAATCAATTCAGAGAAGCTCGCAATGGCAACAGCAACAACAAATCAATTAGCACAACAACAACAAAAACAATTAATGCAATCTTGGTAGAATAATACCATGTTAAAAAAGAAGCAGAATGTTTGGAATTCCAATTGTCATGCATATATTTAACATTCAATTCAAAAAAGTCTTGCAACGGAAGCAACCACAATAAAACATTTAACGCAAAACCAAAACAAAACAATCAATGCAATCTTGCTATAATAATATCAGAGTGAAATAAAAATAAAATGTTTGGAATTTGAAGTTTCATTTATATATATAACAATTATCTAAGAGAAACTCGTTGTGGCAGCAAAAACAAAACAATTAACGCAGAAGCAACAACAAAATAATTAACACAGAAGCAGCAAAAAAACAATTAATGCAATATTGGTAACATAATGTAATTTGAAACTAAAAGAAAAATGGTTGGAATATCAAGCGTCATATATATATATATATATATATATATATATATATCAATTTAGAAAAACTTGGGATAAAATAATTAACGCAACAACAACAACAAAACAATTAAGGCAATCTTGCCATAATAATATAGTTGCAAAATTAAAGCAAAATGGTTGGAATTTAAAGTGTCATGTATATGTAGACATCAATTTAGAGAAGCTTGGGATGGCGGCAACAACAATAAAAAAATAACACATCAACAACACCAAAACAATTAACGCAATCTTGTTAGAGCAATACCATGGAAAAATAAAAGAAAAATATTTGTAATTTGAAGCGCCATGTATATATATAACAATCAATTTGCAGGAGCTCACAACGGTAGCAGCAACAGTAAAACAATTAACGCGGACAACAATCACAAAACAATCAATGCAATCTTCCCATAATAAAATAACGTTACAATAAAATCAAAATCTTTGAAATTTCAAGCCTCATGTATATTGACAACAATCATTTTAGAAAATATTGTAAAGGCAACAACAACAACAAAAATTAGCACAACAACAACAAAAACAATTAACGTAATGTTGCCAAAATAATATAACAACAAGAAATTTAAATCCTTGGAATCTAAAGTTTCGTGTATATATATTTTAAGAAGCTTGCAATGCCAGCGGAACAATAAAACAATTAACGTAGCAACAAAAAAACCATTAACGCAATCTTGAAAGAATAATACTATGGCAAAATTGAAGTGAAATAGTTGGAATTTAAAGCGTCATGGATATATATCAATCAATTTTCAAAAAATCACAACGGCGGCATCAATAACTAAACAATTCATGCAGCAGCAACAATAAATGCAATGTTGATAGAATGATAGTATAGTCAAATAAAAGCAAGGTGCATGGATTTTCATGTGATATGTATATAGATAAAAATCAATTTAAAAAAAGCTCACAATGACAGCAACAACATTAAATCATTGAATGCAGTAGCAACAACTACAGGAGGTGACAATATCATAGGGGGCAACGGCAGCAGCAACAGTAAAACAATCATGAAACCAAAGCAACAATCATTTAAGAAAACATAGCAGCCACAACAGTAAGAACATAACTATAACTACATCAGTAATAATAACTGGAATCAAAAGCAACGAACAAAAAAGGCGGAGAAACTGCCTTGGAGTTACCGAACATCAAGATCATTTGTGACTTGCAAGTGCAGAATATGCAAATATGACATTTCTGATTTTTGTACTTGAAAGTTTTGGAAGATTGTGTTAATTGGAGGGCAGAATTGATTAATTAAGTTAACAGTCCAAGATTTCCCTGCAAACTCTTGTCCCAACAATATCACACCATAATATAAAATAAATGGTTGGATTTTAGCGCTATGCATATATAAACAACAACCAATTTGGGGAACTAAAAAAAACACAAAAAGCAATCATAGAACCACAATTGGCAGAATGACAGCGAACCAAATGAAAAAGATTAAGGAGGTAGACAATGAATTATCGAATTGAATATCAGAGGTGAAGTAAACAGAGAGCGAAAAAAAAACCTAAAAGCAAAGGCACCAAGTGAATTGCAACGAAACACAATGGTGACAAAAAGAGGAGTAATTGGTGAGTTTTCTTGATATTGAGCAGCCTTCACCTTTTGACAGAGATAAATGTGAAGCATCTAGAAGACCATTTTTTTTTATAAAGCCACTACGCCGTCGTTTCCATGACAGCAAGGATTCTAAATTGGCAGCCTCATCCTACGCAGGCTTTTGACCCTAACAAAGGTTCGTAAATTGCCGTAAGAGATATTCCCAATTGTAACAGGGTGGATTTGCGACCACACAAAAAGCAAAACCCATTAATTAAATGCAACGCTGCATTAATTAGACGCAGATGTTGATTTTTTTGGGGAGTTTTGGGCAGGTGACGGTAGAAGTGCGTGACTTACTGATTTCTCAACGCAGATGATGAGGGCATTTAGCAAGCATTAAGTCTTGTTAATAGTAATTAGATGGCAGATGGCATGAATAGTAGGAGTAACTTACTGATTTCTCATTCGGGCACCAACCACCATCAACATCTCGTGCAAAGCAAATGCAATGGGCATGACGAAACATTGCTAATGGTAACGGGGAGAGAAGGAGTGAGCGAGAGAGAGATGTAGTGTGGTTGATGTGCTCTTCCAATGGTGGTTAAAGCCCTCTCTATAGCTATTTTCCCTTGCATTTTCAACAAAATAAAAGGAAAAAGGGAAACACACTTTGAAGCCTGAATCAATGGTGTCAGATCGAGACCCGAGATTTACCTTGAGGTTATGGTCGTGCTTACAACAAGCTTTGGGAACCGAGGTGAACTTGAGCACGGCATTTCACCCCCAGAAAAATGGCCAATCTAAAAGAGCTATCCAAACACTTGAAGACCTTATAAGGTCATGTGTGCTAGAGTTTGGGAGAAATTGGGAAGACTTGTTACCATTGGTAGAGTTCACGTATAATAATAGTTACCAAGCTTCTATCGGGATGGTTCCATATGAAGCCCTTTATAGGGAGAAAATGTCGCACTCTGATATATTGGGATAAGTTAGAGAAAGAAAACTCCTGGGTCTTGAAATGGTATGAATAACAATTGATAAAGTAAGGGTAATCAGGCAAAGAATGAAGGAAGCTCAAGATAGATAGAAGAGTTATTCAGATAAGCGGATGAGACCTTTATAATTCCAAATAGGGAGACAAAGTATTCTTAAAGGTGGCACCATGGAAGGGAATCATTCGGTTTGGAATGAAAGGAAAGCTTGCTCCGAGGTACATTGGCCCATTTGAGGTGATATTTTAGGATAGGACTAGTAGCTTATCGCTTGAAGCTACCATCACACCTAGAGAAGATTCACAATGTATTCCATGTATAACTATTATGGAAGGCAAACGTGGATCCTTCCCAAGTGTTACCTCCAGTTCCTATTGAAGTAAAAGAAGACTTAACACTTAAAACCTAGACCAGCTAAGATCATGGATCGCAGTGAAAAAATCATTGAAGAATAAGAGATTATCACTAGTTAGAGTGTTGTGGAGGAACTCACAGATTGAGGAAGAAAAGTGGGAGAGAGAATCAGAGATTAAGGAAAAATACCCCCACCTATTCGTTGAGTCAGGTATGCAGTTTAAATTTCGGGGATGAAATTTTTATTAGGAGGGAAGAATGTGAAGCCCGAGAATAAATTATACAAAGAAGAGGTGGTTTATAGTAATTTAAAATGTTGTTATAATACAAAACTTTAAGAAAAAAAAAGAAACAAAAGGAGCTGAAATATATATAAAAAAGGAGAAAGATGGGGCCAAAATGGAATTAAGAAGAGATGGAACTATAAATACCCATCCCTTCTCTCATCTAAGGCCGGGTTCGAAACTAGAAGAAGGAGGGGGGGAGAATCTCATATTTTTACTTCATAAAACTAGGAGTAAAGACCCAAAAATAGTAAACCCATATAAGCCTTGGAATTCTAAAGTGGAGGAACACAATCGGGTGGAGAATTAACAAGAAGAAAAGTTAAGAATTGGGGAAGAAAAGAGGGAGAAGAGTGGTTGGCTATATACAAGGAGAAGAAGGCTAAGATTCTTCCAAAATATGTGAATTAAAGTTTAGATTCCATCCAAGTAAGGAGTTCTAATTCCAATTTCTATGAAATTAACTTCAATTTGATTAGAAGTTCATGATTTTTCTTGAATTAGAAATTAGGGTTCTTTAACACAAAATGTTGGGAAAATGCATAAATGAGTGATAAATGGACTAGAATAATCTAAGTACCTTAAAGAGGGGGAAGTAATGATTGCATAGAAGAGAGGAGGGGAACTCTTGTTTCTCTTGAGCATGTCTCGGCAGAAACACTACACAGAAGGAATGAGAATTTATGAAATTGTCTAACTAATTAACTTGGTAAAAATAACCTTAACATGAAACAAATGACAAGGGTTTCTATGAATAAATAGAAGGCATGGTTGTGACTGATGAGGAAGCAGGGATTAAAGATGAATTGGAATACTTTCTCCATTTGCAAAACATGGCAGATTCGTTGCCCTGTTTCCTGGGAGAATTTGGACCTGAAAACTACAAAATTCAGGGAGGGTCCCTTCATAGAATTTGTATCCAGGAGTTTTATCTTTCCAACGAGTCTAACCCCGTCTAATTTGGAGTCCTGGAACTCCAGATACAGATAACAATCTGAGGAGAGGTCGAGTTGTCACCCCTGTTGGCAAATTCAGCCAAGTTGATAAAATGGCAAAATTTAGCTAAATTAAGGTTAGATTTTTTTTTTGCCCTGCATAAAGTGTGTCTTGATCTTCAAAAAAACAAGTCGTGATCAAAATTGAATTCATGAGGTTCACTTGGACTACCAATGAGCTGGAAAAATTAAAGGATAATAATGAGGAATGTAAGTGAAAAAAAAGGGGGATTGGTAAAAGAGAAATATATATTATTGCCATTGTTGTTGTTGTGCGTGATATGTGGACTAATATGGAATAATGATGGGTGTTTGTGGTTTTCAGGAGGAACTGCGAGAGAAGTACAACAACAACAGGGGAAACGCAAGTCGAGTGTTTACAGCAGGTAGGTACTTGGTACCTATATCTTCTCTAGTTAATGATTATTTTAACTAACTATTGAACTATAAGAAAACAATTTGGTGCTTATTAATTAGGAAAGGAAAGGTTAAATGAAGAAAGAAAAAAAATATAGAAACAAAGGACTAGATTTAATCTATGGATTCTTTTGGAGGAAATGAATAGTAACTATGAATTTTGATAATGACTGTTTCTTGAATTTGATTTGTTTGTACCTGGTTTGGGAGGTTAATGATGTTAACACAGCTACTTAACATCGGCATTACCAATACGTGGGAGGAGAAATATAAACCTTGATTAATTATTCGGGTTCAGAATAGTTAATGATATCGGCAAGTGATGTCGATATCGGCAAAATTTATAAACTTGATTAACTATTCAGATTGATAATAGTTAATGATATCAATGAGCGACGTTGATATCGGCAAAAATTATACACTTAATTAACTATTTGGTTTTGGAATAGTTAATTACATCGGCGGGTAACGTCGATATCAGAAAAAAATTTTTTTTTATAAATTTGATTAGTTTTTCTAGGTGAAAGCTAATGATGTCAAAAAATTCTTGACATCGGCGTACCTGAGAACCTCCCAAGTTAATATGGAATAGTGATTAACTATTTTAGTTTTAAAAAATAGTTAATGACACTAACGGCTACGTTCGTGTCGGCATTTTTGGCATTTTCATGAAACTGATTAGTTGTTTCCAGGACGGGCAACTAAAGACACTAATGGAGGTTATTAGTTTTGACAATCGTCATTTTGATGTGGAGGGGGGGAGAAGTATTCAAAAGAAACAATTTTTTATAACCCTTAAAAGGGGTTTATGGTTGTATTTAAAATCCCATATGATTGAAGTAGATAGAATTGTTGTTTATTTTTTACTTCTGTAAATTGTTTGCATTTACTTGTTTTTTTTACTTATATGGAAAATTTATATTTTGCAGGTTCTTCCCATTCACATTAGGAATAGATTTTAGGTTATTTGATCCCTTTTTGTATAAGTTAGGAAATTAGGGATTTGTGATGTAATTTTGTCATGCAGTAAACATGTAACCTGTATAGAATATTATATTCATAATATTTTGTTCTGAAATATTAAATGTATCAACCTAAACTCGGGATATTAGAATGTATTAGATTATGTTAGAATATTAAATTGTATTATGTATATATATGTATATATGAATATGTGTATGAAATCCTCGTGCGCAAATTGGCTTTTTATATCATTATTATCTTATGCGTGTGATATAAGATGAAGTTTGGGAATAAATACGGTCCTGAACATAATCTGAAATGAACTATGTAGTTGATTGTACTAATCATGAATGTGATTTTGGATGAGATGTGATTCTAAATATGTACAGGGTACATTATCGATAACTTGAGATCTCCCCATATAAAAGCAAAAAAAAATATTATTATGGTCCATCTACCCTCTATAAGGAAAGATTCACAATTAAAGTAATAGAAAAAAATTGGAGGTTGCTACACGCACTGCCAATGAGTTATGCTAAAAAAGATTTATTTGTCGGTAATTTTTTTTTTAACTTTAAATAAAAAAGTAAAAAAATGTATTGGATGTTGATTTGTCTTCGTTCGGCAGACACCCATCGGCATCCAGGGCAACTTCTGGCAGTGTGCAAATCCAATGAGTCATGCTAATTCTTTTTTTTTCATTAACTTTACATTAAAAAGTAAAAAATGTATTCTGAAGCCAAATGTGAAAATGCTATTGGACGGGTAACGGGCAGTTGAATAGAGATAGACATATATCTCGGGGCAGCTTTTGGCAGTGTGCAGATGCAATGCAAGATGTGCGAAGATGCAATGCAATGCAATATAATAGGTCATGATATATATATCCCGCCACTGAGCTATTTATATATATATGCAAAAATAAAAACAATAAAAACTAAAAAATATATATTATAAAAAAATAAAATTGTGTCAACTTTAATTTTATAAAAAATAAAAATTATATTTAATTTTTTTTTTTAAGTTTTTTCACCGAAACAATACGCCGAAATGCTCCGAAACCGAAACGTTTCGTACTAATAAAAAAACGAAACGGTATTAACAACCTTGATGAAAACCATTATTACATCGTCTAGATAATATCTCTATTTTATGCATCTCATAATATTCAACCAAATATCAAGATATATTTTGCATTTATTCTCTTTTTCTCTAATAGAAATGATTTTTCAAAAATATTCATTTTTAAAATCAATTATTTTTCTAAACTCTATTGCCTAAACAAATGACAGATAAGCAGTGTCATTTGAGCTTTCAACAGTATTTTAGCTCTTTCATAGAAAATACAGATATAATTAAAGAAAGGAAAAATATATACATTTAGAAATGTTCCTGGTATATTTCTCGCCATTATATTATACTAAAAGCTAAATGAGGTCGTGGTTTCACTATTCACCCACACTGAATTCACTGTGGATTTGAACAGTGAAACTCAGACCTCATTTGCTTTCTTTTATAACTGATTCATGCTAATTAATTATGAACAATTTATAGAGCTGCCCCGACCGCAGATCATCGTCGGCATGAACGGCTTCTGTTTCAGCAGGGCAGCTACTAAATACTCTATTCCAGCATGAGTTTGCTGACTTTACAAGCATTTCATTCCTTCAAATAAATTATTCGGACTCAGACTATTTGATAAAATAAACGTGTGTGGATCTGCATGCAAAGAGCATGAATGCATGAGACCTGTCAATATACACACACACACACACAAACAAACAATTAACTGCGCATGCAAGTATATATATATATATATATATATATATATATATATATATATATATATATATATATATTATAATTAACTAATTGTTTTGCTGCACATGCAATAAATATTTTTTAAAATTATAAATAATATTAGCTACTTACTCACTTTTTGTCGCAGCTAGAACCATATTTTTTTCATCACAAAAAAATTATTTGATCGGAAAAAATATAATTTTTTAAAATTATAAATAACTAATTGTTTTGCCGCACATGCAAGAAACATTTTTTTTCAAATTATAGATAATACCAAAGTTATCAAAGTCATTCCGTTCCGGCCGGAACGTGCCATTCCACACATAAAACCGGCACAAAACGGCGTCGTTTTTGTGCCGGTTTAATTCCGGGTCGTTCCGCGAATTCCGGCCGGAACGCCTCGGTTCGGTTCTGGGCGTACCGTTCCGGGTTCATCAAAACGATGTCATTTCATGTCCCTTACAAAAACACTGAAGAAACAACCCCCGTCCATAATTCCCAAATCAATTTCATTTCTTCAACCGCAAATCATCCGTAATCCCTCAAAAATCAACCCAAATCTCAACTCAAATCTCAAGTTTTCGAACCCTAATCTGTTCCCTCACCTAATCTGTAACTCTCACCTGAAAAACTCTCAATTTCTTCCACATCGAACTTGTTCTTCTTCATCCACACAGCAGCACCAAATCTTCATTTCTTCCCCAAATTTCAATGCAACGGTTGTTCACTTCTTCCCCAAATCATCTCAAGGCAGCAACTTCAAGTGAAAGGTACACATTCCAGTCCCCAAATCCTTGAATTTATTATGATATTGAAACTGATGAATCATGAAACTGGGCATAAATGATATTGTTGAAACTGGGTTTGTGTTTGATTGATTGTTATTAGCTTTGCTTGATCAATTTCTGTGGGTGTAAAATTATTGGGTTTGTTTTTAGTTTTTACAACAGATTTCTATTAATTTCTATTAATTTCTATTAATGCTGAACTGATTCTGTTGATTGGGGTTTTTGAAATGACAATTGTTGGGTTATTAATTTTCGATATCAATTTACTGTGTTTCGGTTGGATTATTATCAATCCCTATAGAGGACAGTAGGATCTTTACATGTGGAGTATTTTTGAGGTTCTAATGATGCAGCACCAAATTTTTTGTCTTCTAACCTAAACAAACTAGCACACTGAATTGAACCAGTCCTGTCAGTTCCACTTCCAACAATTTTCAATCAAGATATCATATGTTTGTGCTGAAACTTCCCTTGATTAATTAACAATAAGATCATGACAAAGAGAAGGAACACTTGTCATGCCCAGTAGGTTCAAATCAGAAGCTGTGTGGATGAAAAAATAATAGTAAAGTTATGGATGCATGTGTAATTATATATGTGTAAGGTTGTTTGGATAACATGTTATAAAACTGGGCATTTATGTATAGAACACATTTATGTATGATAGTACTTGGATTGTCGTTGATTATGAATTTTCTTCCTTGAGGATATGACAACATGTAATCTTGAACTGAAATTTCTATTAATTTCTAACTTGTGTAATTAATTTCTATTAATTACAACAGATTAAATTACATGGCTGAAAACGATTGTAGTGGTGGGACTTCCATTTCTTCAGCTCCAGCAAGATCAGATGATCCAGCATGGGCTCATGGACAGGTGGTTGCTGGTTCAAAGAATGCAAGTATATGCATTCATTGTAACAAACGGATCAATGGTGGTGGTGTTACTCGTTTGAAGTATCACCTTGCTGGTATTAAAGGTCAGGTTGAACCTTGTAAAAAGGTCCCTCTAGATGTTAAATGGCAAATGAAACAACTGCTAGATGACATGACAACGGAGAAAGAGAAAAGAAAAAGAGTTAGAAGTGATATTGGAAATTATCAATCAGTTTCCAATGATGAAGAAGTTGGAGAGGGTGATGCTGCAAATCCTCATTCGGGTGATACACGTTCACAAACAAATAGAAGATTGACAGTGCAAGGAACAAGTACAGCTAGAAGAAGGATGCCTTTATTTGCTCCACGAACTACCCCAGGTTCGCAACCTAGTATTAGAAGTGCAATGGCTTCTAAAGAGATGGAACACAATGCAAGAAAAGCCATAGCAACATGGTGGTTTGATGTTAATATACTGTTTAACAGTGCGAGGTCATATTATTATCCGCCAATGATAGATGTCGTAACATCAATAGGACCTGGTTTTAAAGGACCATCATATCATGATTTAAGAGGATCACTTTTGAGAGATGTAGTTCATGATGTCCATGAATACATTTTAAGTATCAAGGCTGATTGGAGACTTTATGGATGTTCAATTATGGCTGACGGGTGGTCAAATAGGAGGAATGCACAAATTGTCAATTTCCTTGCTTATTCTCCGAGAGGCACCATATTCTTGAAGTCTGTTGACACTTTAGGACTTCGAAAAGATAAAGAGACATTGTTGGAGATGTTTGATGAAGTTGTCAAAGAACTTGGACAAGAAAATATTGTCCAATTTGTTAGTGATAATGAGGCTTCATTTAAGGCTGCTGGGAAAGCTTTGCAGCAAAGGTATGACACCTTTTTTTGGTCTCCTTGTGCTGCCCATTGCATTGATTTAATGCTAAAAAATATTTGTGATCCAACATATTTTCCAATGATTGATGCAACCATTAAAAATGAAAGAAATATAACCAAGTTTATATATAATCATGCATGGGTTTTAGCTTTGATGAGGAAAGAATTCACAAATGGAAATGATTTATGTCGTCCTAGCATAACAAGGTTTGCTACCCATTTCTTAAGCCTCCAATGTTTATTGAAGTTTAAGAATGAGCTTCGACAGATGTTTACTTGCACAAAATGGGTTGAATCAAGTCATGGCAAAAGTCGGGTTGGCCGAGATGTGCACATATAGTCAACGTCAGCGAGCCTTTAGTACGAGCTCTAAGGTTAGCAGACAGTGAAGAAAAACCATCAATGGGATATTTATATGAGGCAATGGATAAAGCAAAAGAAGCCATCAAAACAAGGTTGAAAAATAGAATGTCTCAATATGGACCATATATTCGGGTAATTGATGCTAGATGGGATAAGCAGCTTCATAGTCCATTACATGCAGCAGGATGTTTTCTTAATCCTGGAATGTTTTTTAGGCCTTCTTTTTCAAAACAAAAGGAGGTAACTCGAGGTTTGCTTAGCACAATTATTAGATTGGTTCCTGATTGTGATATTCAAGATAACATTAGTGCCCAAATTGAGGAGTATAAGAAAGCAACTGGTGATTTTGGCATCTCCCTAGCTATTCGTCAAAGAGAAAAGTTAAATCCAGGTAATAACTTTTATTTTTTACAATATAAAGTCTTTTTTTATCTATAATATTTGATTTATTCAAATTTTCTTATATAGTTTCATGGTGGGAGCAATTCGGCAATGATACTCCACAACTTCAAAAGTTTGCAATTCTAGTTCTTAGTCAATGTTGTAGTGCAACTGGGTGCAAAAGAAATTGGAGTGTATTTGAATACATCCATTCCAAAAAGCGAAATAGGCTTGAGCACAAGAGATTAAATGATTTGGTATTTGTTCGCTATAATCTAAAGATTCAACAGAGGTACAATATCAATACTATTATATTAATAATTATTTTCTATTACATTGCTATTAATTTTTTAATTTCTTTTGTGTTTATTCTTTGTAAGAATTTGAGCAGAACAAGAGATGCTTTAGATCCCATTAGCCTTGATAACATTGATCTATTGAATGGATTTGTGAAGAACCCAATCTTCTTGATGGAGAGGACATAAGTTGGGAGAGTATCGAAGCACCTTTCTCTACTTTAAATTTAGATGATGAAGAGACGTGTGTAACTAAGGAGAATGAGCTTGGTGGAAGTGACCAACTATTGGAATGTCTTGTTGATGACTTTCCTTATGCTCCACAACAAGATCAAGATCCTTATTTTTATATTAATGATGTAGAAGATGTTTGATGTATATTTCATTTATTTTAGAACATTTTACTTTCATAATATTTTGGAAAATTAGAGATGTTTCTAATTTTGAGATTATGTTTGTATTGTATAATTTAAAGTTCATTTATCTTGAATTTAAATTATACTTGTTAAATTAATATTTTATTTTTTTCATATATATAATTAATTAAATATGAATAGTACAAAACAGGAACGGCACACCGGAATGCACCGAAACCGGAACGTTCCGTTCCAATCAAAAAAACAGAACGGCGCCCGGAACGGATTTTACAACTTTGGATAATACTACCCACTTAACCGTATTTTGCCGCAGCTGGAACCATATTTTTCCAACACAAAAAAATTATTTGATCTGAAAAGGGATAATTTCGTTAAATTACTATATAGCTAAAACAAAACAGGATTTCAAACAGTGTTTTCCATTGTTCATCTACACTCAGATGCACTGTGGATTGGAATAGTGAAATTACATAATAATATAAGTATAATTTGTACATTAGAACTTAACAAAGAATTTTTTGGAAAAAAAAATTTATATCATTGTTCTGAAATGTTTTTAATATAATAATATGATAAATAAATCTTATAAAAAATAATAGAATTTTTTTCTACCTCTAATTATGGTCTCACCAATTTTTATTATTTCCACATTTTTTAAGGTTATTTTTTTTTAATATTTACATTTTAATTTATTTTGGTGATCGTTTGAAAATTAATATTTATTATTGTTTCTCTTTATTTTTTAAAATTATTTTTATTTATTCTTCAAGTCGAATAACTTTTTTAAATGTAATAATATTTATTTTTGTTTTGTCATTTATTGAGACTAATTATATATTTTGATATTTATTTAATATTATTTTTTTTAATATTTACATTTTAATTTATTTTGGTGATCGTTTGAAAATTAATATTTATTATTGTTTCTCTTTATTTTTTAAAATTATTTTTATTTATTCTTCAAGTCGAATAACTTTTTTAAATGTAATAATATTTATTTTTATTTTGTCATTTATTGAGACTAATTATATATTTTGATATTTATTTAATATTAGCTTCGTAATATATATATATATGAATGACCTATTTATTATTTTGAAAAAATAATAATTTCTTTTTTAAACAATAATTACGGTATCATCGATAGTATAACCAATAATAATTAGAATATTAATTATATATAATAATATTTCTAATAACATTTATAATAATTGTGACAAAAATTCATTGGTCAATGTTATTTTTGTGAAAAATAACTTTCACGTCCTTTTTTATGTATGATATTTCAAATCTCATATCACGAAAAAAAAAATATGAAACCACACATAGACAAGACATGTAGAAAAATTATGTCAAATTATCTACAATAATAAAATAAAAAATTGCCCTGCATTTCGCCACAGTCGGCACCAAATTTTTTAACATGTAACAAAATTGTTAATGATCCTAAATTTTCATATACATTAAAAAATAAGAGAGACTAATTATATATTGTGATATATTTTTTTATATTAACATCTTAAAATATATATAAAAAATAAAACTGACTTTTCTTTAAAAATCTCACATTAATTTAATCTCAATATTCTAATTTTTTTTTAATATAATAATATGAAGAAAAAATTTGAAAAAATAATCCTTGATAAATTTTAGCAGTTGTATTTTTGTTATCTGTCAAATAAATTATTCAGCAAATAGTTAAAACATGTCCAACAAATAATTAATATGTTGCAGACAAATAATATATCTTTAGTTAGTTTGATCAATTGGGATTTTGCTATCTACCAATTAAATTATTATCAAAGTAGTTAAAAACAAAACCATCAATCAAGTTGTTTAAATCACTCATCTGTGCTACAATTCAACGATTGTAATTTTACTATTTGCTAATGAAAGAATTCATGAAACAAATAAAACATACACAACAATCAATCAGTATGTTACACGGAGCACGTGGCTCATTTTAACAGATTTTTTTTTATTCCAATTGTACAATCTACCGATTAAATAATTATCAAAATACTTTTAACAGTAGCAACATTCAATGACTTTTAGGAGGGAAAAATAACCCCTTTTTAATAGATTCTATCAATTATAATTTTACTAATTATATATTAAAATAACCAATTATAACACGCATAAAATTAATTAGTTTTCTACATAGAAAAAAAACCCAGCGCAACGCGCGGGCAAGTTCGCTCGTGTTTTCCTATTCTGAAACTCTGCTACTCATTTTTTGCCCCAACACCCTCAAGCGTCAGCAGCAACACAAATAATATACAAAAAACAAATTATGCATGAACCCTGCTCGGTGTTCCCATCTCTTAAAGCCCCAATCAAGTGGAAAATTTTTCACAATCAATGGTGAGTGAATGTAATGTGAAGTTGAGTAATCAAATATTAACTACACCTCATAATCAATAAATATACGCAAGAATTTCAGAATGCTAGAGTCGAGATTTGAAAATTGCCAAGGAAACAGACACTGACTGCGAGTTTAGAACTGTTTAATGTCTCATCCTACCAGGATCCTTTTGCAGCTAGTTCATTTCAGCTCATGCATAAATATTTTGTTAGAACTTAAAACCAGGGCCCAAAAGGGACACCAAGAATTTGGGCACCAATTGAATAAACAGGACGAAACTAGAAGGAAAAAAAACCCAGCATGGTGCTATCACAAATATGAAATGATTCCTGAGGATCAATTCAAATATCCGTGATGCTGTCACAGCTCAATAAAAGAGGTCATCTGGTTTCATAAACAAGACTTTTGAACTCGTTCTAGCGTTGACCGGAAGAGAATGGATGTTAAAAACAAAATAATCCAAGGAAGCTGTATAGAATGCTGTTTATATGGCTTTCAAACATATTCCCTAAGCTTTTAGACCAATAAAACAGCTAACTACATCATTCATATTCTCATTTAAACATCACAAAAGCAACCTTTAATCAACAGTAACGGCATAAACACACGGTGCATGTCTGATCTTCAAACATTACGTGGTCTCAGAAATTATTATGAACAAACAGAAACGAGTCTCACATTGTAGTTTCCATCTCTGGATCAGCTTCAAGAGGCACACGAGGAGAATTATTGCCACCTCTCAGACGAGAAGATACTTTGTCAATAGCAGAATTCAGTTGGCTGATTTTTGCATTCAAGGTCTTCCTGGTCTTCTGCTTTTTGCAGAAAAGGGAAGGAAGTCCAATGTTAAATTCCTGTCATAGTATCCAGCAAGCAGAAAAGATGCACGGTAAATAAAATGTAATTACCTCTAAACCTTCATCATAGTATATTGGCTGCTTGGCCCTCCGAAATCCGTATTCATCTTCATTTAGCAGGGATCTTCTTATCTGAAACAATACAAGGAAATAAACATGAAACCAGCTCTTTACTAGAAACACCCTTTACTTCAAAAGAGTAAAACCATAGGCATTTCTCAAACAAGAGTAACAAAGAAAATCTGTTTTGGTTCCATCCAGCAACAATATATTTGATAAAGCAAACATAAACAATTTTTCTTCCTAGAAAGAGCTTCAGCAATAATGACTCATCATGGCGAAATATGCAGCATCATGAAATAAAAGAAAAATACACAGCAATATACAGACAGCTACAAGTAATGATAACACTAGTGATACTCTAATAGTTTATTTAATGACGAACTGAAATTATGTTCTTCCATGATCATTACATCAGTTAACAGGAAGGTAATGGGAAAGCCCTGTCTCAGACAATGGAGAATAGGAGCATTAAAAGGCTAGCAAACAGCAGAGCAAAAAGAATATCAAGATGAAACATATTGAATAGATGCCATGAAGTATGAGATGCTATTTAATTGCAATAGTAGGCAGTAGGCTATGGATACGTTGTTATCAAAAAGTAAAATGAAAAAAAAATTACAGGCAGCCATACAGATTCTACTGTTAGATCTGCATAACAAGCAAAAGCCTTTTGAGAAGCATGAAGATTGAACATTCATCTACTTTCATTTAGACATCCAGAGCTAGACTAGACCTGATGCAACATGTGCTTACCAATTGTTGTGCAAAGGTTGAACAATTTGAGATGCAGGATGATTTATTTCAATGAACAGCCAACATTTTAGGTCCTTTATACGAAACATTCAAGTACTTTGTAGCCCAAAATTATTACAAGGCAGGAAATCTAATCACCTGAGGAGCAAAAATATATGCCAGAGTTCCAAATACAGCACCTCCTAAGAGAAAACCAGCAGCAAAATCACCGCCGCCACCGCTGCTACCATCACTGCATATAACAGAGAGAAACAAAAGGAGATGATTATGATGAGTTAAATCAGCAAAAGAGTACAGGGCTACTTTAAACAAAAGCCGACTAAGGGAGAAAAGAATCAACATCATAAATGATTAATACACACAACCAGGGGCATAAGAAAAATGAGATGGGTGCTGATGGGGTTCAATTCTTCCTAGTTAGAATGGATTTCAGAGATCTGATCTAGTTGAGTCAACAACCCTTTAATATTAACAACTTCGTAAGGAAAAGTCTCGCCCTCAAAATGTGGGCAAACACCTTTAACTCCCAGTTGGAAATGAGGATATTCGTGCATTTCTTGGCATGAAATAGGAATACCAACATCATGACTATAGTTCAAACGGCTAATCACCTCGTGATATCAAATCATATGTACGTGAGAATCAAGAACAACAACATACTTGTATTGGGCACGAACTGCTAACTTGGGGCTGGTTCCCACTGGATTTGATTTCCTTCCAACTGCCAGTCTTGGAGATTTGGAAAATGAATTGGATTTTGACGACCAAAGTGGACGTGCCTTGAGTTGAGATCCACCTACATGGACCCAAAATTAAATAAACTCTCAGAATTCTCTTATCGCACTTCAATTGTGTTAATAAAAAAGATTTCATAAGTACCCATGGAAGATTATAAGTTGAAGGAAAAAAAAACCTTTACAAACTAAACGGAAGAGAAGGAAGAAGTTATAATTTATACCTGATGCGATGGAAACAGGAGCACAGGATGCAGCCATGGAGTTCTAATAGTTTAGAGAGAAAACTAAATGACAAGTAGTTTTTAGAAGATCTACTATTTAACCCCAAAATCAAGAAGAAGAAGAAGAAGAAGAAGACGAAGAAGAATAGCCGGTTTGGTGATAGGTTTTAAAAATATTTTTGATGTGTTTTTAAATTATTTTTATATGATTGATATTTAAAAATAACTTTTAAAAATTTAAAATAATTATATATATATATAAAAAAAATATATTTTGAAAAATAACTGTTACCATATAATATAAAAAAATTAAATTTTAATTCTTCAATATATTAACTCTGGTTTTAAAAGAAATATTTAGAATTATATTACTTTCCTTAAAAATACATCAAAACAATATTTGTATTATATTTAAAAAATATCAACCAATCAAAACAATTTAAAAAAAAAAAAATAAAAAAGAGTGGGCATTATTTAAGTTCCCTACTCATCCAGATAAGAGAGTTCTGCAGCAGTTGAGAGTTGAGACCAAAGCAGCTCCGCTTTGGGTTGTCCGCCCTCAGCTAACATATATATATATATATATATATAAGAAAACCTTTCTAGAAAATTTTAAAAAAATATATTTTTTATTTTTACTTTAAATTAATTTTTTTTGTTTTTAAATTATTTTTATTTTTGAAATCAAAAATAATTTTAAAAAATAAAAAATATATATTATTTTAATGTATTTCTGAACAAAAAAATAATCTCAAATATATTCCAAAACAGACATTTAATATTGGAAAATCTTATTAGTCTCTTACACAACACTCCATTTCTCACATAAGTTCCCAAAACTAACAATCGAGTAGATGACTCGGTGGTAAAAGTTTGAAATTAAGATGTTTGCTCCTCTTATGGTTTTAGGTTCGAGTCTTATTATTGCTAAAATGATTACCATTAGAGATTTACATTGTCATTAACTTCAAGAATGGTAAATTTAATCGAGGTGCATCCAAACTAGTCTGGACACCCTACGTTAATAAAAATAAATTCCCAAAACTATACATATCCTTGATTAGATCTTCAAAAATATTAGAATCTCATCTTTATATGTTTTTTTTTTAATTGATAAATATAATTTATATATTTCTCTGACACATTATCAAAAAAAATTGACCTTAAGCTACACAAATTATTAAGTTGATATAATGATTTTAGATCGGATTCAAGGAGTTGGAAGGTTAGGTTAAAGTCAAGATTTGTTAACATTTTAATCTAGCTAAGACTAGATTTACGTGGTTTTATTCTCTAAGTTAGATGGCCCACTAATCCAATTGAAATTAATTGTATGTATTCTAAAAGAATAATAAAAAAAAACTAATTCTCAAAAAATAGAAATGTAGAAAAAAAAATACTTAAGAAATCTAACCCTATCAAACTACAATGAAGTTTCATCTCTCTCTAATAATCTCTTTTCTTATTATGATATTTTCTTTTTTATATAAAATGAAGAACTAATTTTTGGGTTTTTTTTTATTTTAATTTTTAAATTTTCTTTCTCTATGGCTCAGCCAAAATCATAAGCCATGGACACAAATGGAGAAACTACAAGTGACCAATAACTAAAAGTCTAAGGTCATGTAGCCAAATCTGAACTAGTGATAATCGTGGGAAGAATTGATTGCTAGAGTGACTAAAATGAAATTTGGATAATGAGTTGTGTTTTTTTTCTATTAACATGAATGTCCGGGTCATCTCTATTAATTCTATAACTAATCTCACGAGTCTTGAAAATTACCGATTATGTAAATCTCTAGTGGCTTTCTAAGAGAACATAGAAAGATATCAACAAAAGTGATAATCACGGGAAGAATTGATCGCTAGAGTGATAATCACGGGAAGAATTGATCGCTAGAGTGACTAAAATGTAATTTGGATGATGAGTTGTGATTTTTTTTATTACTACCATGGATATCTAGGTCACCTCTATTAATTATATGACTAATCTCTAAGGTCTAGAAGTTAACGATTATGCAAATCTCTAATTACTATCGTATTAGCAATCATAAGACTCAAACCTGAAACTAGATCGAGCAAACCTATTAGTAAGGAGTTGTTATCTTTTCTCAGGCTGGAGAGGGAGATTGCCGGGCACGAGTTTGATTCCAAGGGATCCACCACCTTACTGATGCACCAAAACGTTCTAGCCCAGCAATCACAAGACATTCTTTGAAACATGCCGGCACTACTCTACTCGTAAACATCTGCCTGGACAGCTTTTTATAGTCACAAGCATCATCTGTTCATACCATTTTCCAGGCAGCAAACAGTTCAAAATTAACAACTGCACCAATACCAAGAAGCAAAATCAGAAACTCGAGAGAGGTTGCGAATATTCTATGGCATTTTAAACCTGTGCCGGCTTAAAATCTCTTTATATACAAACGGCCGTGACTCTGCACTCAAAAACAAAGAGCTCAGAAAAGTTAAAAAGGGAAGAAATATTAGTAAATCCTGTGTGGGTTTATGAACAGATGGAGGAAATTGATTTCCCTACGAAGACCATCAGTGTGTACGAGGCACATATACCACATCCATGTGGGGGCACAATGTGTACACAGTGAGAATCACCATAGCCCTATTTATCTGGAAGGCCCCTAAAAAGGAGCAGTGAAGTATTCAAATCACACCTTTCAGGCACATGTGGGAACCGTTTTCGAAACAGGTTTTACAGTTTGTTCCTTGTCTGGGAATGGGAATGAGAGGGAAAGGGAGAGGGAAGCAGAGACATCATCATCCTCTTCCTTATTCATTACCTTGTCGGGAGGCTTCTTGTGGTTATGATTTTTCTCAGCCATTCCAAAGAAAGGCAGGATGTTTGGGGGTTTTGTCTCGGCCCCCAAGGCAAGCTCGAGATTTGGATCCTCGTCGTTTGACGAGTTCCAGGGCATGGAGATTGCAGGCAACCGACTATCCTTGACAGGATGCGAATCCACGGGAAAGAAGTACCTTTCACTAGTTCCCAGTTCCTCCAAGGTAACTTTTTCAACAGATGCTTTGTCATAGCTCCTCTCCTCAATGGAGGAGCTGGAACCCAAATCACATGTCGGCGAAGTAAAACTGCCACTCAAAGAATTTTCATCTCTTGAACCACTACCCCCATATAGCCCACTAAAACCCTTCTTCAGCTTCTTACTGATGCTCTCTCCATCCACTAACCTATTATTATCTGCCTTATTCCATGGAGCCTTTTGAGTCATGCTACTCAAAATCAGTGGTGCAGTATCTGACAAATCCAAAAATGGTCGTTTCCCTGGACCTTTCTCTGAGAAAGTCTCCACATCCATATTCACGATATCTTCATTCAAGTCTCTTTCAACTATAATATTATCCCTGTCACTGAATGTTCGATCAAATATTTTATCCTCACCAAAAATCCTCCCGCAACCTGAATTTTGACTTCCAACACCGAAAATCTTGACGGATTGCATATCTTCTCCAGGACGTGAAGCACCTTCATGAACTTGTATCCCCTTCATATCAGAGCCAGAATTGGTTTGAGTTACCTCAGTACAAGGTTTCGGGTCCACATCAAGACTGCACCTAGGAGGACCAACTTCTTCCTGTAAAAAGAAGGGTCAGTATCATTCAATTGTAATGTTAAGTGAAGAAGTTTGAAACAAGCTTCACTGAAACACATAAATATGAGCAAGCACCCAAGAAAAGAGAGAACAAAAACAAAAAACAAAAAACAAAAAACAAAAGTAAATATTTAGGAACATATTTCTAGAGACTTAGTTTGGTTTCATTTTTAGAAAACAATTTGTCAATATTTAAATCCAGCATGCATCTTTATTCCAAAATCATTCCTATATAAAAAAACTGAGAGAACATGTTTAATCAGTAAATAGTTTTCAAAAATAGAAACATGAGCCTTGCTTGGATTGTCTTCAAAACAAAGAACGACAGTTTGAATATCAGAACTAAACAAGGCCCTTCTCTTCCAAAGTAGCGAATTTGGATAACAACTTTAAGGAATATAAAATTCAAAATCATGTATTTCTAAGAAAAAAGTTGGCAGAAAACACATTTTTCACGATTCTTCTACAAAAAAACAATTCAACAGTACAGATTAGCTTCATTTTTTTGGTTATGGATTTTCCAGCATTGTTTCCTGAACCTAAAAGGGCAGAACTGGGCAACCTAATGATCCTTATTTGCTGATTGTTCCAGAAGAGCTTGAACCTCACTAAAGTTAATTCACTATCTTTGACTTTTAAGTTTTCTTTCTTATCCTTTTTATGGAAATGCCTCAAGGACCTCAAAGAGCAAGAAAATATAAAATCCATAGTCATGCACAATGGACGCTATCAAAGCAAGCAAACATGATACGAAAAGTTTTACAAGTTTGACCATGCCAGTCAAACTGCAACAAAATCCCCTACTATTCCAAGTCTCTCACTAAACTAGCATCGAATCAAGAAGCTATGCCAGGAAATATGGAAGCAGTCAAGGGTTTCATTGCAAGGGTTGACAAGTGTTTGTCTTTAATAGCTGCCCATGATTCAATGCAGTCACAGACTTTGAAGACAATGTTGAGATTTCAATGAAGTATTGTGGGGAGAGCAAATAGCATGTTGATATTGTATGAGAGGTTGTGGGAAGCAGTCTTTAGGAGCACAAAATATCCCGGTCCTTGGGCAATATAACCACATTCCATAACAAAATCATTCATATGCATACCATCAGGAAAATACAGGTGCAATTATTCGTACTACATTAAATTTACCTTATAGCAAAAAAATTCCAATAATTAAGCATTGCCAACTGGCCCATGCCATGCTAAATCCATCCAGGTTATAAATATCGAAGGTCAGAACTTAATCACTTGGCTCAACAGGCCTAAAAGTCGCTAGGCTTTTCAGAAAAGAGAATGTCATTTAAAAATCTAATGATAATATATAGAGGAAAAGGAATACTTTAGGAATAGAAAGAAAAAATAATAATCTAAAGCCAGATGGTTTATAGAGCTGCAATGAAAGGCAAATGTCAAAAACACATCCAAACAGGTCATCTGTTCCACCTTGCTGATGTAGCATGTGTCAAAATTCAGCATGAGTACTAAATGGACTGACTGGATTGTGGAGATAAAAGAAAACCAGAATGTTGCTGCCACTTTATTTTTCAAATATATGGCAAAACAACAAAGCAAGAAAAACTTGATGAACTTACAAGATTACTACATTGCTGATCAGTTATGGCTAGTCACATTAAATGAGAAAAAAATCCAAAACTAATCTGTTTATGTGTTGCATCATATGTTTATTCTTTGCACTATAGTGTGCTAGCCACCAGACAGGGTAGCCATTCCACAAAGACTCCAACATAGATAAAGCCATGGAGTAATATCAACCAAATCAAGTGTTTTGTCATTTGCCATGTGTGAGGCAAAAAAATTACCAGAGAATGACTGTTGCATCTAGTTTCTGGGTACCGTGGGGTACTGCTTCGTGGAATCTTTGTCAACGATCTGGAGTCAACTTTACCATCTTGCTTCTCTAGTTTGGTTTGTGAATTAAATACTTTATCATCAGAATTCCCATTTAAGGAAACACTTGGCTTTTCAGGAGCATTTGCTACAAGAAACACATGAGAAGAACTGTCACATGCAGATGTATTTTTAACTATACATTCAGGCACACAGAGATTCTCAGATGAAGTCATGACAGAAGCAGGAATGTCTTTGTCCCTGGGCACACCATTCAAACTGGGCATAGCTAACTTCTTGAATGAATCGGAAAAATCAGATCTACTTCCCCTGAACACTCCCCACAAGAAATATAACATGTTCCAGCCTGCAAAAAAATAGTCACAAACTATATTATTTTAATTCCAAAACTTTTGAGCATACAAGCAAGCTCCTCTAGAAATTCCTACCTGAAAAGCAGCTGAAGGCTAGCCAGCTGACTTACACATTATTAGCTAGCATGAAAGTGCTTTCAAAATTCACTAGGCTATCTCATTTGTTTCTCTTCTTAAAAGGAGAATAATACCTATAACTGACATTTTAAAAGAGCAGTCATGCTTTAGAAATGATAAGCTAGCAGCAACCTAGTGTATTTTAACTGCTAGCTGATCATTTCTTATGTGCATACAGTTCATTCATTTTTGCCCATATAGCTGTTGGTACATTCATAAAACTGTTTTTTTTTTACCTATATGAACCTCTGATGACAGCATTCTTAGACTTCATAAAACTCAAAGCAATCAAAACTTTTATGCATCTTCCAACAGGTAATGAAGTGTTAGCTTTCTAGAATACCAAGTAAACAATAACACAAGCAAGTTCCAAAATAATTATATGATATTTACTTGGTCCAGAATAAGTGTGTCAAATAGGAGCCAGTACAACCAAGAGCAGCAGGCACACAAGAAAGGAAATGATTTGAAGCAACAAAAACAAAGAGGAAAAAATGACCAAGAAGAACATACCAGGCAACAACGAAAGTGAAAAGGAGTAAAGCAGAGTTACATACTCAGGTCAGAAATCAGGCTTTATAATGCATAGAGAATTAGCTTTCTTTCAGGCTTTATCAATCAGGCTTAACATATATAGCATCTTAGAATTACTCTTTGTAATTATTGTGTACAAGACAATTTTCCCTATAAATGAAAGGCTAATCTCAATGAGAGGCAGGCAATTCAGACCATTCTGTTATAGGGTGCTCCATCAACATCCATGGAGCAATATTTGATGGTACAGGGTCTTAAGAACATCTCATGGTCTAAAACACAAATGCTACAAGGAAATAATCATGTTGCACCAGAATCAATGTTTGTAATATAATTTTCAAATAATCTTACGCTGTGAGTTCTCTGGAAGCTGTGTGGATGGGAATATGAAGAAATCCACACCTTCAAATGATCCTTTGAGGGCCAAATCCTTTTTAATCATGTTGTCTAACAATCTCTTGTAGTTCTCATAACTGTATCATGAGCAGTGTAAAAAAAAAATAGATGAAGAGATGAAGTAAAAAACACTCAATCTGAAAAGGCAAATATTCACCTTTCAAAATTCTTTGCAAAGAAGTAAAGAGCAATATTTTCCTCTTTAGCACCAGTGACATGGAATTGTCTTGGCCATGTGCTTAAGCGAGGTACTTCATCCAAGTTAATTTTCTGGGGGAATTTGCTAACCACGTCAAGGACTTTAGGAGACGCACAAGTAGATAGATGTGCTTGAATTCCACTGTATGAGTCAATAACCTTTTCAGCTCTACGCACTTCAAACACCCCCCTGTATTTACATGACAGAAGCTTACCTACATTGCATTTTTAAGACATGCAAGAAGGAATGCAGAGTGAAAGGCAATGTCAATGCACACACTTTAAGAAACACACTTACTGCCAGATATATTCATGCTCTGGGATAGCTGACATCTTTGTAAGGACAGACTTTTCTGCTGAAGCATGAACAGACTTTCCTGAATAAAGGGCAATGGAATCTGACCCCACCTTGAAAGGACAAGCATCATCATTGGAGTGCTCATTAGGCTGCTTCACATTATTACTGTCTGTTGATTTGCAGAACTCAGATGTAGAAGCACCAATGTTTGCTTGCCATTCATCTGTTCCTTCACTCATCTTATTTAAAACTGAGAGCTGATCTTGAGAAGCTATCTCACCACTTTCATCCACATTTGATGAGGACAACCCATTGGATTGATCAATTTCTTTTTTCTTTTTGTATATTCCAGGCTTCTTAATCATAGCAGCCACAACAGCTTTCAATTTACTACCTTTGCTCATTTCCACTCTAGGAATTCTAGAAGTAGATACATCAGTACCAGAAGCCAAAGGACTAACAACAGTGCAATTTTCTGTAGCATGACCAATTTCCTTGTTTTTACAAATGACATTTTTCAACCCAGTGATACCAACAGGTCTCAAGTGACTGAGAGAATTTTCCCTAGCCTTTTCACCTTGATTTGATGATTCCCGTGATTGAGGTAAATCATCTTGCAAATTTTCAGTAGCATTACAGGATAGTCTCTCAGCATTCCAAGAACTAGACGAGGGTTCATCCTTGGGGCTAATTTGGTTCAATTTTTGTTCCATAGAATTACTGCTTATTCCATTTGTAGACGAGGCTCGAACTGAATTGGCAAAAATAAAATTGCAGCTTAGTTTATCTTACCAAAAAATAAAAAATAAATTAAGAGTCACAAAATACAATCAGCTAAAATTGACAACATTATATTTTGTCAAACCCATCAATCAAGAAATACCTGAAGTAACTGGAGTATCTGCACCTTTACAACCTACATTGCTAGTTGATCTTAATAGGGCACCCAATTTTCCATCAGATTGTGCAGACTTCAACTCTCTAGGGTTGCCTGTGGATGGTGCGATGACACTTTCAGCACGAGGAGTGAGCCTTTGATCAACCTTAGGTGCTGAAACAACTGCACTACTTGTCATTGAACTACCTAAAGGGCGATCCAATCGAGACAATTTTTTTCTATCAACAGCATCCCGGTCTTTCACTTGTTTCAATCCTCTTGAATCTTGAATTTGAGAGAATTTGGAAGAAAGCATTTTAACTTTTAACTCATTAGTGCTGGATCGGCCTGAGCTCACAGATTTAAATGACATACTTTTCCTCATCATTCTACCAGGCTCCTCCATATCAAAAGAACTCTCTCTAGTGCCCTTACGCTTTTGAGGAACTTCATCAACAAGTTTTGCTTTCAGTTTGGAATTTAAGGTGTTGGATGAATTGGACTTCAATAAGGCCCCTGTAGGGAAAAAAATTTTGACTCAGCTTGTCATTATAAAACCAAGTTTCTAAGAAATATTAGATAGAGCAAAGCTATGGAGTATGTTCAGCTGTCCATATCAATTTAAGGTTAATCTTGTTTGAAAATATATTTGAAGGGGGGGGAACTTAAGGGGTTAACATTTGACCCCTTTAACTCCCATAATGGGGTCAAATGTTAACCTAGTGGGGGGTGAGCCTCACCATTTAGTTACTTACACTTGCACATCATTATTAGGCCACGCCAACAGACATTATTTACTAGTAATTTTTAAAATGTTTAATTTAAAATTTATAAGGTCCCACCATTGTACATATTTTTGCACCTATCAAACATCATTAACACCTGACCCTTCAACTACTTTTTTACACCATCAATACTTCACCACTTGACACTTGACCTCCAAAGTTTTACCCCAGACCAAAAACAACCTTATATTACGCAGGGTACAAACATATCAGTTCTTTTTTTAAACCACTTATGAATTCTTTATGTAATTAGTTTTTATCAGACCAACCATCACATCCTAATTCTCCATCCCAATTTATCACGTGTCAATCATATTTTGATAGGCATTCCAATTATGTGGACATTTTTGTTGATCAAGAATATAAAAAAAATCTGAATTAAGGATATTGATTTCTTAACCTATTGCTGTCCAACGGATCTGAAATTGAAACATAGATCCACATAAATGGTATCGTATTCTAAACATAAATTGTGGACTGCATTGAAAGTTGTGAAATGGTATAAAACCAAAATTGCCAAACATTCAAAACCTCTCTATATAGTACAATGTGAATATGAACAAAAAGGAAAATGAGCCAACAAGGTTCTGATTCTTACCCTTGAGAGTTTGAACACGTGGACCATTCACAGAAGGGCGTGCAATTTCTGGAATATCAATACAGGATTTATTGCCAAAAGATGTTTGATGACCTATCTTTACTTTTCCCTTATCTAAGCTCTTGGATGAAGTATCCCGAGACACTGCAGCAATTCTGCTAGGACTGCATGACTTGGGTGATGCCAAACTTGTTTCAGTTGCCCGCTTTTTGGGTGCAGAAGCCAGCTCCACAGGTTCTGCATGTCTCTTGCCAGAGTTTTGCGTACTTGCTACATTCATCCTTTTTTCAGCATCTGAACCCTCAAATTAATTTTGAAAAGATACTAGTATGAAAATGCTTGTGTCCAAGAAGTGGGTTTTTATCACCAAAAAAAAAGATAGTTTGGACTGCTACTTCAGCTTTACCTTGCTTTTGATTTTCAGCTTCCTCAATCAACTTGCATTCTTCGCACAACCAATCACCTTCAGGAAGATTCTGAAGCATCTCTCGCATACAATAGCTGGTTAGTAGAAATAGCCATGTTAAAATGCAATGTAACAATTGATAGGATAAATTAAAAAATAACCAGTTTGGGTTGTCAACTGAATACATAAACAAAAGTTGTATATTCTTACATGTGTTCTGCACCATCTGCGCACCTACTACATATTGCAAGTGAATCCTCCCGCCCTGCATCCCCGCAAATATCACATACTTTTACCTGTTTCAGGGAAGCAAATAGTTCAGTAGAGTACAGAGGGGAAACCGCAAGGGCAGAAAATATGGAGCGCGACACAGAGAATAGAAAAAACAGTAAGAAGGCAACACACACATATATGAGATCCTGAGACATAAACTGGATGGGAGAAAATACTTTCAGACCACCAGAATGCAAGATGTGTAAATTGAAAAGAGATAGCAAAAACAAGTTCTGTAAGCATTCATAAAGCACCCATTAAGCAGATGCATGTACAAGCCTTCTTACTAAACAAGTATAAGAAAAGTCACTCACGTCATGTTCCAGGATTTCAGACTCGCCACTTTCATCTCCAGAGGCAGATTGCAGCATAGGAATATCTGCTAGCTCATCTGGTTCGTTCAACTTCTCCTTTCGTTCAATTTGGTCAGAACATTTAAAACCCTCATCTGCTTGGTCCCCACTATCCTTGTCAGCATCTAATTCTAAGTTTGAATTAATTTTACATGAAACCTTGGAGCTATCTGCATCGAGGGTACTTTTACCATTTGCTTGGTTATCAGCAATGTTGTGTGCAGCCAAGTTGCCAACACAATCAATAGTAGCTGCTGCTTCATTTGACAATGACAGATTGACTTGTTCTATTAGACATTCAAACTGTTTTTCCATAGTCATGTAAAGATGGATCTTCATCTAAATATTTACCATTTGCATTTGAGGAAAGGCACTTAGTCTGGACCTTAGGCGAGCTACTGCCAGCATCAAAATCATTTGAAGGAGTCTCGAATGAACCTGATTTGTGAGAAAGTAGTGCCTTTCCAGATCCTTCCGCTTCGAGAGCTGAACTGTGCAAACAATTATTCATGTCTAAATTCTTGTTATGATAACTAACCACTTCGCTTGCATAATTAGCTCTACTAACACATGAAATGTTATCATCATGGCCCTCTTCAGATTTAGAATCCACATGGGTCTTTGAGAAAGTTTTCTGATCTGGAAAACTCTCTGCTTTCAGAGAAAACTGATCCTCTGCAACAGCTCTACCAGAGGTCATCTTCGGATGCATATGAGACTCAGCTGATGCATCAGCATCAGATGACTTTCTGTTTACTTTACTTTCCACATTTTCAGACAGAGAATCATGACTTGAACTGACACTGAGCAGGTTGCTTGCTTCACTGGTGGTATGCTGTAAGCTGTCACATGCTCTACTTTTAAAAGAGACTAAACCATCACCATCATTATAAGAAAACTGACTTGATGCAGTTACATGACAGGTTTCATCAGAAAACGCATCACCCTTTGATCCCATACAGGCTACCTTAAGATGCATACACGATGAACAAGGAGCAAAGCACACATTACAGGTCCCGGACTCAGTGCTGGTATGAACTTTCTGTCTCATGGAAGGTTTGCCTAATCCTTTTTCAGCCTGTGATGATTCCTAGTAAAAATAAAACAGAATATAAGTAATCAGATAAGAAAAACAAAGGGTGGGGAATTCACACCTTTTTAATGAAGAAACCAAAAAAGGGCACTTTAACTATCCCTCAAATAGTAAATTTGCATGTGCATACATTTAAAAACTGAAACAGGCTTTATAAGATTTTCATTTAAGCAATTAAGAACTTTATCTGCAGTTTTATTATCATATTTAAGGGTGGGAAATAATTTACGTGCATGCTGCCTGTGGCTGATCATGCTGTAATAATCATCTTTATCAGCAATCAAGCCTTACCAATACAACAACAGCAACTGAATAGTGACAGTGCTACTTAAAGCATGGAATTATTTATATTTGTTGAGTGGTAAATCTTTGTACTATTAGGATGCTTCCTTCCATATGAAGCACACTTCTTCATAAGACAACAACTCTTCCAATATGCATTTCATTTCAAAACTCCTTTTGTTAACAGAAGGTCTTATTGCTTTATCCTCCCCAGGACACATTTTGAACACCTATCTTTAACGAGAAACAAAAGAACAATAGTCTTTCCACATTCATACTTCCTCAAAAATCATATACATCCAATCCTTGTTTTGTAAAAAAAAACAAAAGAATGGCGAGCAAAATGTTAATCGTGGGAAGCTTTAACCAGTCCAATTCTGAGAGTACCTTCAATCATTTAACAATGATAAGCAAGTTCCTAACAAATGCTGACTTCTCTTTTACAATGCCCAAGGAAGGGAGTAACACACAGAAAACAAAATGTATGCCTTATCAAAAGTGCAACCCATTTTGAGAGTACCTTCAATCTTTTCTAGGATTTCTTGTCTTTATGTATGTATTGGTTGAGCTCTAGTCGTGAGAGGTTTTGCAATTACCATGTACCTTTATATCTATAGAAATAATAAGATGGAGCTGGAAAATACAATGTTGTGCTTGCTTGATCACTGGAAATAGAAAAAAGACATTGAGCTTGATAAGATCATTCCTTTTAAAAACCCGCTTCCCATCAAGGAGAAGCTTTCCAACAAGATGTATTGATGTGACAGAAAAAAGAGAAGAAATAAAAACTAGATCAAGCAACCCATAACTCCTAACCTGAGAAGGTTGTAAAAGGAATCAACAAGAAAACAAATTGTTATGTAGACAATAGCAGAGAACAAAATTGAAAAATGTAAAATTTTCACTGTAAAGTAAATGCACCCCAAGTATTATCATTACAGGTGTTTTCTCCTTAGCCCCGATACGTCTCCAAAAGCTTAGTTTTGCAACGGTGGTCATCATATGAACAAGTTCATTGGCAACAATATATGGGATCTTGTAGGACTTCAGAATAATGGTTGAATTCAAAGTTGATTCAGAATACAGCATTTGATAGATTAACTATGTTCCATCAATGGTAATGAGAGTCCACATTCAAGATGATAAAAAGAAAAAGAAAAACACCATGGCTCAAGGAAATATATAGATAACACTTATAGCTAGTTATTATCCAAACAGTCCGTTTGAACAACTTCCATTGAAGAAAATAATCAAAGCATCTTAAATTCTACCAATACAGATGAGATACCCAATTGCGGTGTTCAATTTCATCAATTTATGCTATATAGATACATATTTTCATTCAATGGAAGGTGCTCCCCATTAAGTAAACCCTATGGGAAAAGGGAATGAAGAAAATTGTAAACAAGATAAAGAAAAACAGAACGTAAATTACCCTTTCTCCTCACCATGTCATTCTTCAGAGTTTCGTTTAATGGCCCTCGCCTACGATGACTCCCTCTCAACACTGAAGTGATCTAAAAGCACCGTCGAAACCACAATCGAATCAGCAAAAACTAAGACTTTGCAAACATACGCCAAAAACACAAAGTAAATATAAAAACAATCAATCAATCAATACAGCAAAATACCGGGGGAGGGGACGGACCTAATCCACGGAGTAACCCCAATCAATCCAAAATCAATAACAAACAATCGATTAAACATAAATTAAAAACGAAAAAGAAAAGAAACCCTAAAAGTTAAAATAACATACATGCCTTTGGTTCCCCAATTATGTCCGTCGCATTGCATAGCTCTTGAACGTTTCCTCCTCTTCGCTTGGCTGTCATCCCCTTCTCCACGGACACAATCCACCACAATCTAACACCATCAATCCCTACTTTCTCCCTCCAAATCTCACAATAATTCTCACCTGTTATTATTATTATTTCTCTTTTCTGACTTTATTTTTAATATTAAACACAGAACATAACTACAACAATATACAATCATACAAGAGGATCTAATTAATACACACGCTTCCCTGCTATTTATTTACTTATTATTATTATTATTATTATTATTATTATTATTATTTTAATTTATTAAAACCCTCCCCCTCTCTCTCTCCACTTTCTCTCTCTATGATCTGGAAAAGAAATATTTAAATGGTTGGTTTAAATAAATACTAATAAAACCCATAATCAACTTCTTCATGCTCTCTCTCTGCTTGTGATGGCTTCCCTCTGTGTCTGTGATCTATATATCTTCTTCTCACACCCACAAGGACTGAAGTCTTCTGATCGCTCACTTTTTTTCTGGAAAAGTTTTGAGTCAATTAGTTTTAATCTTCATATTATTATGATGCAGTCCTGTATATTTATAAATCTGTAATTTAACTCTTTAATTTTTTATAAACTTAAAAAATAGAGTTTTTACTGTTCTTTTGCATTTCACTGCATTTTTTTTTAAGAAAAAAAATTGATTTTTGATTATTTTGTGCATAATTAAGCTTTTCTAAAACTAAATTAAAGTGTAATTACATGTTTTTTTTTGTGTAAGAAATGCTTGATTTTTTTTTATAAAAAAAAATTGAAGTGAAAAAATATAAGGTGATGTAGGTGGCAAATTTGATTTGTGTTTTTGAATAAAAACAAGTTGAAAATAGATTTATGTGTAAAATAAACAAGGGACCTTGTTTTTTCAGCCATCATATTGAAAAATCAAACCTTTCATTATTTCAATAGTTTTTGTAAGAAAAATCATCATCTTGAAGTTTTGTTAAAAGTTCTTATTTTATTAATATAAATATAATACCTTGATATTCTTTGTTTTATGTTTTAAAGACACTTTTGAATGAAAGATGGTCATCTTATACATACACAATGGGCAATGATATCGAAGAGACCCTAGAAGGTTCCCACCATCAGTTTTCTATAAATTCATATATGTTGGTGCAACGGATGATAATTAGTTCAAAACCTGGTGTATTTCTTGAAGTTTTTTATGTTAATGTTGCTTCTTTATTTTGAAGCCCTTTAAAGGCATTTTCTGTAATTTAAATTTAAATTTGTTTACTTCTGTAGTTTTAATTAGTTCACCTCATGTTAAATTAAACAAAACAAAAGTATTAGAAAGGAAAAAAAAAAACTTAATAAACATTATATTTAAGTATTTAATACATTAATATTTGTATTAGTGGTAAAAAAAATTAAAAATACTTTGGGACTTACAAGAAAATCAGTTTTTCTTTATATTAATTGCAAGCCCATCAGAAGGCCCATCAGAAAGCCCATCAGATGGCCCAAAAATCAAATTTGGTTTTTTTCAAATTTTTAATCATAAAAACCGGACCGAACCGAACCGAAAAATGGTCGGTTTTTAATAGATTCAGTTTGATTTCGGTTTTTTTTTAAAAAAAATCACAATTTTCAGTTTGGTTACTTTTTTTGATAAAAACCGAACCGAACCGAAAATGCTCACCCCTATTGGTGAGTCATTATTTTTATATTCGCAACATATATGTTATTGAGGATGACATCCTTAGAGGTATGAACTACTCGACGAGGCCTACTCATTTATGCATGACTAGTGTTATTTGTCAATTAGTCACATTCTTATAAGGTGGTGAATTATTCTTCATTTGTTGAAAATAGAGAGAACTAATGGATTTCACTTAATGGCAATGATTGTTTTTCATGTGTTTTTATTTTTTTATTAATTAAATTATATATATATAATTATTTTAATATATTCTTTAATAATAAAAAAATTTGTTAGCAATTTTTTTCTCTAAATATATTCAATACCTTTCACTTTCACTTGTCTTTCAACCAGAAATTATTGAAAACAATATTTCAACTTGTGGACATGTTATTTCAAATTCAACTATTCAAAACCATGTGCCCTCTAACAATTTCCAAGTACACACCAAGCCATTGGATGGTTGTTTCTAGATAAGTCAATATCTTGATGGCAAAAACTAAGATGCTCCCACTAGTAATTCCTGCACATGGATTTCCATTTCAATAAAGGACTATTAAAAAACAAATAGCAGTCCTTTATTGTGGCTTTAAATTTGTGGTTACAAAAGTGTTACATGTCTCTTTTTTTTCCACAAAACTAACAAATATTGGTTTTTAAGAGTATTTTTGTATTTTTTATAGGGACAAAAAAAACATTGAAGATCAATTAATCTTCATCTTACACAATGGAGTAAAATTTTATACATATATATATCACTTGTAGGTATTTTTAGCATTTTTAGATTTAATTGTCTAGTGAATTCACAAATTGTTTTAAGTTTCATTCTTAATGGGATTTTATCTTTGAAATTTGGTCCTTGCAAAATTCAATACAACCTTTCAATTAGGTTTTTTTTTCTTTTGATTAATATTTTTTTTTACTTGAAATAATTTATATAAAAAAATTATTTCCTCGTGGATTTTTTTATATGTTAAATTTGGTCCTTATTCTTTTAATTTTTATTTATTTATTTAAAATGGTTTGTTTTTCAATTTTACAAACCTCAGGTTTTTTTTCCTATAAAATTTATAAACTTTTTAAAAAATTTATTTTGATTAATTTTGTAATTTTATTTTTCAACATTAAACTTATTAGGTTTTGACCTTCTTTATTGAACATGAGTTTGGAGCTAATTTGAAATATAAATTTGGGGCAGGAGGTTTGTCTAGATTTGCTTGATTTTGTTCATTTCTTTTTTAAAATTTTTTTTTGTTTCATTATCTAGTATATTTCATTTTCAATGAGACTTTTTTATTTATTTTTAGTGACAAAGGTTGTCCCTTTTTTCCCCGTCTTTGTTAGATCTACCAATTGAGGAATTTTTAAAATTAGATAAAATTATTTTTTTTCACCATTTACTATTAAAGTGGCTTGCTATTGCCTCATTTTTTTGCTCTTTATTAAATCTTGCTCTTTTAAAAATACTTTATAAATAAAATTAATTTATCTAATTCTTTAAAATTAAATTTGTTTGTATAAAGTGATGCGACCATATTATTTGATAATTTCATCCATATTTACCTACTATTTTGCATATGTTTTGTGTATAAAATGCCTTGATATTTTTGTTTTATGTTTTGAAGGTATTTTTGGATGAAATATGCAAAAAGGAGGTAATTGGAGCTGATTGACAGATTTAACCTTCAGTCGGTGTTTTGTGCAGAGCGAAAGCTCTAGAGATCGAAATGAAGTGATTCCAGTGACATTCAAAAGCTAACATCCATATATTTATGGAAAGCTAAGGAAAAATAAATAAAATAAGGAAGATCATGGAAATCGCAGCCTTCAAAGTCAAATCTTGCAATCTGCCGATATCGACCTTTGTCCATTCAAACTTCAATATCTCGATCTAAAGAAGACTGATTGATGCAAACTCAATTTTCGTGGATTCAGTACTCAATGAACTATAAACGCTCCAAATTGTAGCTCATAATGATTTCATATGAAGGAGATATGAATTTTACAAGGGACAATGAAATTCTATCAACTTAAGGAAGGACTATTTTGTAAAATAGATACTAGTGTTTCTAAGCATATATAAAAGAAGAGAGGAGCAAGGAAGTTTCGGCCAACAGCAAAGAAAACACAAATCTTCCTCCTTCAAACCCTAAATCATGTTTTCTTCCATCTTTTTATTTAGTTGTTCAATAAACATGCAAGGCTAGACTCTTTTGCTTGGTTGCAAGGACACAGAAACCTTCAGATTTCAAGAACTGTGAGATCTATTTTTACCTCAATTTTTCATTTTATATGATTAATATGTTTGTTCTCCTATTCTTATTTTCCTATGATTATTTATTTAATTGCTAAGAGCGGACTCAAAGTTATTATTGTAGACAATCGATTACTATGTTTGATATCAAGACCGGAGTTGTGGTATATGAGCTTATGAAGCAACTAAGTTAATAATTGTAGCGGATCTATGTTATTAATCTTAGGGAGAACATTCAATCGAACTAAACATATATTGCGTACAATTATGTTTCTTAATTGATCAATTTATCTAGATTTTAATGCTGCCATTGAATCAAATTACTAGTGCGGACACTGTGGTTGTTTGATGGTTAGAGTAAGTTATATAACGGATCCTTTAACGAACCAATTTTAAGAGGAGATAAATATTTAGAATATAAATTGATGTGTCCTTTCCATGATCAGTTCTGATTTCTGTAGGTGGATGTTGATTTGCGACCAAGGTTTGCTTTATTGATAAATTTCAGTTTTATATAATTTTCGCTTAGTTTGCTTTAGCCTAGCCTAGACAACTTCCAACCCCCCAATTGCATAACATATAGCACGAAAATGTCCTCGTGGGATCGACCCCTTGCTTGCTCTATACTATCTTGTTTGATTTGTTTTAAGCTAGGGTAATTAATTTGTGTGACCGCGACATCACAACAAATTTTGGGGCCGTTGTCGGGGATGTGATTTTAGTTGATTCTTGTGTTCGTGTTGTGTTGTGATTTATTCTACTTGCTGTGATTTTTACTCATTCTAAAAAAAGAAGAAAAAGAGAAAACATATTTGTGTTTGCGTCGGTACTGTTCAAAACAGACTTTTTGGTGGAATTAGGTATGGGTCTTTTGCTTCCTGAAGGAAAATGACATTCTGAGAAGAACTTGTGACCTAAGGTCACTAGCCCCACCTTATCAAGGCCAAATTCTATCATTTTCTAAGGTTTCTGGACACGTTTAGTTTTCTAGCGTAGGATCCTATTGCCTATTGCGTTGTTTTTAATTTCTTGTGTGCTTGGTTTCTTTTGAGTTTTCTTTGCAATTTATGCCTATAACCCGTTTTGCTAATCAAAGTCATCAAGTGCAGGTTGTATATAGAAATAGAAAACACTTTACACAGGTTACGAAAGGAAGCTCGCGTCAACATCATGGTTGTTGCACGACAACAAACACTCAAGGAGCTTACTGCTCCTAACATGGAAAACCAATCATTGTGCATAAACATAGACAGTAATGTGAACTTTGAACTCAAATCTGGTTTTATATATTAGTTGCCAACATTCAATGGTCTTGCAGGAGAAGATCCTCACACTCATCTCAAAAAGTTCTACAGGGTTTGTGTTGGCATGAAACCGAATGGAGTTGAGGAGGAACAAGTTAAGTTGAAAGTTTTTCCTTTCTCTTTAAAAGGGGCAGCGAAGGCATGACTTTTTTCTATTCTCCCAGGTTCCATTGGCACTTGGAATGACATGAAGAAGATCTTCCTTGAAAAATATTTCTCAGCATCTCGAGTTGCCAACATAAGAAAAGAAATATGTGGGATTCGACAATCTCATGGAGAAACACTCGATGAGTATTGGGAAAGATTTGAGCTATTGTGCATTCAATGCCCTTATCATCAAATACCTGATCAGCTGCTCATTCAATACTTCTATGCAGGATTGATGCCTACTGACCGTAGTATCATTGATGCTGCAAGTGGAGAGGCATTGGTAGATAAAACACCCGGTGCTGCACGCCAATTAATATCAAACATGACATCCAACTCGAAACAGTTTGGCACCCGTGGAAACTTCCAAACAAATGAGTGAATGAGGTAAGTATTTCTAACCTTGAGAATAAAGTTAATGATTTTACTTCTATTGTGTGTTCTATAGCAGGTAAAAGTTTGTAGCATATGCTCACTACAAGGACATGCTACGAATATGTGCCCAACAATGCAAGAAGATTACATTGAGCAAGCGAATGCGGTTGATGGAACATTCAATGGACAACCCCAGCGTAAGTATGATCCCTTTTCTAACACGTACAATCTAGGATGGAGATATCATCCCAACTTCCGCTACGGGAACCCACCTCAACAAGGCAATCAAGGGAGACAGTTCCATTCCCCTGGATTTCAACCACAGCCCCAACAAAATTATCAAGCGAGACATCCCCCTCCGTTCATTAACTCCAATGTTATGGGGATATTATCCAGTGATGATCTTCGTGAGATGATGAAAACTAACATTGTGACCTTGCAGCAAAATGTAATGTCTTTTCAACAGGAAACAAGGTCAAGTATTCAGAACTTGGAGAAGCAAATGGGGCAAATAGCTTCAAGTGTGGGCAAACTGGAAACACAAATGAATGGAAAATTGCCCTCCCAAGCATTAAATCCAAACGAGAATGTTAATGCAATCATGCTGCGAAGTGGGAAAGAACTTGGAGAAACAAGTCAAAACAAGTTGAGATGGAGGAAGAAGAAGAGATAGAAACTAAATTGAGTAGCAAGAAGAAACCTACTCCTCCTTCACAAAATGAGACAATGACGACCACTCCAAAGGTAACTCCTCACTCAATGAATTCCAATTTTAAAACAATTTCACCCTTTCATGTGAGTTCTTCTAGGTCTAAGAAAGAAGACAAAGAAAAAGAGATCTTAGATGTTTTCAAGAAAGTGGAACTCAACATTCCTTTGATTGATGCTATCAAGCAAATTACCAAGTATGCTAAATATTTGAAGGAGTTGTTCACTACCAAAAAAGGTTTTAAACTGAAAGGTCATGAAATGGTAAGTATGGGAGAAGTCGTATCTGCTATTGTTCAAAAGAATATGCCTTTGAAGCATAAAGACCCAGGTGCGTTTACTATCCCATGTGTTATTGGCAATGCTAGTTTTAAAAGGGCTCTATGCGATTTAGGTGCATCCATTAGTGTTATGCCTAAACATGTTTATGATTCTCTTAGTTTAGAGCCTTTGAATAAAACCAACATTGTCATACAACTTGCGGATCGTAGTTTTGTTTACCCACTTGGTGTGATAGAAGATGTCCTAGTCAAGATTGATAGCTTGCTAATTCCATGTGACTTTTATATTCTTGATATGGAGAATAATTCTTATGATTCTAGTACTCCTATATTGTTTAGGAGACCATTTTTAAAAATTGCCAATACAAAGATTGATTGTGGTAAGGATACTTTGTCTATGGAGGTCGGAGATGAAAAGATTGAATTTAATTTTCATGATGCAATGAAATATCCTTATAGCAATGTTTATTCTATCACATGTTGTGACAAAGTTGATAAGTGTGTGCAACAAGTTTGTGATTTTGATTGTGTGGATGGATTAAGCGTAACTTTGAGCTATGACTATTATTTTACCCAATTGGAGGAGATGGAGAGGCACATATGTGTTCCCCAAAACGTGCAAGAAGCAGCATTGGCGTTGCAAGCTTTGCAAACCGTTCCCCATGGTAATGTCTTTGTTGATTTAGTACTTTCACATAAAAAGCTTTTGTCATCCATTTTACAGGCCCTCGAGTTAGAATTGAAACCTTTGCCTGATAATTTGAAGTATGTATTCATTGGCGACAACAATACACTTCCTGTTATCATAGCAAAAGGTTTGACAAGTGCGCAAGAGGAAAAACTTGTGAAGTTGTTGTGTGATCACGATCTAAAGAAGACCGATTGATGCAAACTTCAATATCTCGAACTAAAGAAGACCGATTGATGCAAACTCAATTTTCGTGGATTCAGTACTCAACGACCTATAAACGCTACAAATTGCAACTCATAATGATTTCATATGAAGGAGATATGAATTTTACAAGGGACAACTAAATTCTATCAACTTAAGGAAGGACTATTTTGTAAAATAGATACAAGTGTTTTCTAAGCATATATAAAAGAAGAGAGGAGCAAGGAAGTTTCGGCCAACAACAAAGAAAACACAAATCTTCCTCCTCCAAACCCTAAATCATGTTTTCTTCCATCTTTTTATTTAGTTGTTCAATTAACATGCAAGGCTAGACTCTTTTGCTTGGTTGCAAGGACACGGAAACCTTCAGATTTCAAGAACTGTGAGATCTATTTTTACCTCAATTTTTCATTTTATATGATTAATATGTTTGTTCTCCTATGCTTATTTTCATATGATTTGTTTATTTAATTGCTAAGAGCGAACTCAAAGTTATTATTGTAGACAATCGATTGCTATATTTGATATCAAAACCGGAGTTGTGGTATATGAACTTATGAAGCAACTAAGTTAATAATTGTAGCGGATCTATGTTATTAATCTTAGGGAGAACATTCAATCGAACTAAACATATATTGCGGACAATTATGTTTCTTAATTGATCAATTTATCTAGATTTTAAAGCTGCCATTGAATCAAATTACTAGTGCGGACACTGTGGTTGTTTGATGGTTAGAGTAAGTTATATAACGGATCCGTTAACGAACCAATTTTAAGAAGAGATAAATATTCAGAATATAAATTGATGTGTCCTTTCCATGATTAGTTCTGATTTCTGTAGGTGGATGTTGATTTGCGACCAAGGTTTGCTTTATTGATAAATTTTAGTTTTATATAATTTTCGCTTAGTTTGCTTTAGCCTAGCCTAGACAACTTCCACCCCCCCCAATTGCATAACATATAGCATGAAAATCTGAATTAAATCGTCCTCGTGGGATCGACCCCCTGCTTGCTCTATACTATCTTGTTTGATTTGTTTTAAGCTAGGGTAATTAATTTGTGCGACCGCGACATCGCAACATCAAGCTTCTTAATTAAACCTAGGTGTGGAATTTAATAGTTATGATCTTAAAGGAAGGATTGACCTAGCTTTAGAACAATCACCCACATTTGCTTCTTTTTTCTCCTTTTTATTTAACTTTCTTTTTTGTTTCATCCTCAAATGATTAGTTTCTTTTTTGTATGATATTTTCTATTTGTTTTGAAAAGAACAAGTGTTACTTAAAGCTATTTTTTAGGGGCGGGGTGGGATGCGAGGTGGGGAGGTTTGTCCAAAAAACATTTATGAGTATTTATTACTTTTAAATAAAATATGAGCGTGAAAATATTTTTCATATTTTTTTTAAGCATAGTGTTATGCCTATATAATTGTTAGATTTTGAAAAACACATTAGCCTTCATTTTAGGGTTATTAGTACTTTCCTCTTGTTTTTAATTGTCATGTGATAAAAAGGCACATTAATATTTTTATTATATATAAAATAAATTAAAATCAGTCGCTTTGTTGCATTCAAATTAAACTAGCTAAAAATTAGAGCCCCCATGACCCTGATATTGAAGTCTTTTCGAGCTAAGAATCTACTTACAAAAAGAGCTACCGATACCTCCTCTAACAAATCCTAGGAGCTATATCGTGGTGTTAAAGAATTCTCTTATCTAAAAACTTATCCTTGTAAATGAAAGTTTCATAATATGATTTATATTATTCTCTAACACGCGGAAAGCACAGTAGTAACTTGGGAAAGCGAAGCACGGAAAGCATTTGACCCAGAATTCACCTCTCTTTCTACTCTCCGTTCTCATTCTAAGATTTCAACTATTCTTTATTATAGATAGAAGAGTGAAAGCAGAATTCGAAAGCAATTCTTTTTCTTCCTTGGCCCCAGCCACCTCTGAGTTAAATCTTGGTCAAAAGAATATGAAATCTAGCCTGAACCTATAATTTATTGTATGATAATTTAAAAATAATATGAACTTATTTCTGTTTATCTATTTTAATTTAAGGTTACTAAAGAAATATACACACTTATTTTGTTTAACGATGATCATAATCACATGATGATTGAACTTAGCCAAAGACACTTCATTATCTCAAATAAAAACATGCCCTAACCTAGTAAAAATATTCTTGGTTACATGATAGATGTTGGTATAAAATCAAAGAAAGCTTTTACTTGTATTGTTAATAAAAGTGGAGATGCATAAAATGTAAGTTTCATTGAACAAGATTGACATAATTTCCTATAAAATATAACAAATGTTTTATTTGTGGACGAGCTTGATGCAAATTTTAAGGGTAAGAACTCTAGAACTCACAATCAAATTGGAAAATAACTCAAGAAAGCTAAAATCAGATAAATCTGACTTAATTATTACTTGAACTAAGGAACCAATGTTAGTGGATGAAAGACCATAATATTATTATTATAAAGAATGAAAAGCCAAAAATATAAGAAAGAATAACATAAAATAATTAATTTTCTTATAAGTTATATAGAGTTCAATGAAAAATCAAAGTATGAGTAACCTTGTGCACATATGATATTATTTCTGAATAATCCAAGTATGAAAATAAAATAAAATTACAAGCTAAATGATATTATTTATAATAGGTAAAGTTTCATATATAAGGCTAGAAAAAAAATAGAGTTCTAGATCAAATATAAAAAAATAACCCTAAATCAACTAGGAAATAATATAATTTCTACATAGTAAATTATAAGCTTTATTGCAAACTCTTTTAGATGTATGATTACTATAGAATTTTAATCATATACGAAACAAGACCTTTAAAATCTTATGACAAGATTTATCTTGATTCAATTATCAAATTAAAAGTTATTTTTGTTAACGTAAGATTGTACATTAGAAAAAATAAGTCCAAAACGGCATTTCTTATCCAATCTGCAAGCTACTAGGTTTTCATAACTACTTTTATTATGTGGATTATATTAATTAAAGCTCAATCATTTCTTTGACTTGTCTGAAATATTTTGAATTATCCCATTAAATACCTTATTTATTTAGTTTTTTGGCTATTATAATAAAACCAATTAGTAAAAGAGCTAAAAGAGCTCGGTATGGGTACTGTAGCCGATGATTCAAGCGCACTATGGACTGGACTTTTGTCGTCCGTGCGTCGCGCGAGTTCGTCCACCTCTTTTTTTTTTTCCTCTGATGAACAGTGTAGTAACGTATTTTAGCCCCGGTAATAAGACAAAACAACAGTTTCGGCTGAGGGTTAAGGGCGTAATTGCGCGCGTATGGACCGGTCCGGTTCGGTCCAGTCCGCCGCAACCTTTTTTTTTAATATTTTTTAAATGGCTAAAGACGGTTATAGCCCCTAATAAGACAAAATTGATTAATTAAGGACAGAGCTATAACGGTAATTGACCATTATTATTTATTTATTTTCCGAAAAACTGTCGGCACGTGCGTTTCACGCGACCAACAGTATTCCGCCTCACGCCCCTTTCAGGTGGCGCATGCTGGCTCATATTGTGGTCGGAAATGTCCAACCGGCGTCTATTCCGGTGAGCCTCCGTGTGGTCTTCCTCTACACGCGGCGCGTTTTACCCAAAACCGGCCGTGGACGCGCAGGAGGCCGGTTAAAGCGGCTGGCCACATTTCTCTCTCTCCTGCACGTACAAGTGCAGGAGAGTCCCCCTAATTTACCTCTTTTCACTTCAGTCCCTTATTTTTCAATTTCATTTCTGGTCCTGATTTCTTATATATAAGTTTTGATTTAGTTCGATTGGGTCCTCCGATTGGAATTGATTCAATGTCCATTTGTCAATTCGGTCCTCCTTCTTTTAATTTCCGGATTTGATTGAAAAGGATGAATTTATTCGGTACAAAAGTTTCTATTTTTGCAAATTTGTCCTTTAATTGAAAATGTTAATAAATCTGATTTTCATTTTAGCCTTTAAACTTTTAATTTTTTTATTTTAATCCCTTTATATTTGATTTTCATTTCAGCCCTTATACTTTTATTTTTTAAAATTTCTAATTTAACACAACAACAACAACAACAACAACAACAACAACAACAACAACAATAATAATAATAATAATAATAATAATAATAATAACAATAATTTAATTGTTTTTCTTACTTGCTTTTTTGATAATGTTTCTTATGTTTTTTTTCTTCGAATAATTTGATAATTTTTATTTTTTTGGCAGTAATAGCAATGATAATTTTTATTTTATTTCTTTGTTTTATCTTTTGTTAAAGTTTCTAATATTTTTTTAGTCTTTCATTTAATTTTGTTTCTTTCATAATAATAATAATAATAATAATAATAATAATAATAATAATAATAATAATATATTCTTTTTCTTGCTTACTCTTTTGTTAATATTTTTTAGTGTTTTTTCTTTCAGGATAATTTGATAATTTTAATTGTTTTTGCAATAATAACAATAGTCATTTTGTATCTAATATTACTGGGGATAAAAGACAACTTAAGAACAAAAATAGACAAATTTACCTAGGTTATCTACAATTAAAAAACAATACAAGTCGCTTTTGTCTCGATTACACTGCTCCTTTTAAACGGCAAATAAGTCATTATTATATGTTTTAATATTTATTGCATATTATTGCCTAAAAATATATGAAGAGATAAAAAAAATGACCTCGGATTTTTTGCAGGAAAAAAACTTAATATCAACATTCTTAAATACATTTAATATAATAATATAATGAATAAATCTTATAAAAAAAATTTAAGTTTATTTCTTCAGAAATTTGCAATATTTTTATTTTTAATGTGTCAGATGTAATATTACTGGGGGGGAAAAACAACTACAAAAAATAGACAAATTTACCTAGGTTATCTACAATTAAAAAGTGATACAAGTCACTTTTGTCTCGATTACACTGCTCCTTTTAAACGGCAAATAAGTCATTATTATATGTTTTAATATTTATTGCATATCATCGCCTAAAAATATATAAAGAGATAAAAAAATGACCTCGGATTTTTTGCAGGAAAAAAACTTAATATCAGCATTCTTAAATACATTTAATATAATAATATGATGAATAAATCTTATAAAAAAAATTAAGTTTATTTCTTCAGAAATTTGCAATATTTTTATTTTTAATGTGTCAGATGTAATATTACTGGGGGAAAAAAAGAACTTAGAAAAATTTACCTAGGTTATCTATAATTAAAAAATATACAAGTCAGTTTCTGTTTCGATTACATTGTTCCTTTTATACGAGCACATAAGTCATTATAGCACGCAAAAAAATTAAGTTTGTTTTTTCAGAAATTTACAATATTTTTATTTTTCATGTGTCAGATGTAATATTACTGGGGAAAAAAATTAAATTTTTTTTTGACAAATTTACCTTGGTTATCTACAATTCAAAAAATATAAGAACCACTTCCCATTTCGATTACACTATTCCTTTTAGGCGGGGAAAAATTTAATTTGTTACATATTTTATCTATTATAATGTTACTAATTAAATATTTAAACAACTAATTACAACATGTAAAAAATCAATTAGTTTTCTGCATTGAAAAAACCCTAACGCAATGCGCGGGCAAGCATACTAATTATACAACGTAAAAAACTCATTTCTAACATATTTGATCTCTTGCAATTTTAGTGATTGAACATTAAAATAATTAATTATAGCACGCAAAAAATATAAGTTTATTTATGGAAAAAAAATTATAAGGTGTCAAATCTAATATTACTGAGATAAAAAAGCAACTCAAAAAAAAATATCTGCGTTATCTGCAATTACAAAATATACAAACCACTTTTTATTTCGATTATACAGATTTTATCAATTATAATTTTACTAATTAAATATTAAAATAATAAATACAATACATATAAAAGCAATCAATTTTCTACATAGATAAAAAAGTCTCGGCGCAACGCGCGGGCATATCGCTAGTCGACACCTATAATATATCTTTTATTGATACTATTAGATTTTTATCATTCCTTCTCACCTCAAAAGAATTTAACATCAAATCATTACCTACATCTTAGAAAATCCATATAAATATTCACCTAATTTTCTATAGGTATATGTAAAAGAGTATATAACCAATGCAATAAGACATTAGATTTATCTTGCCTACATGTGATATAACTCTCACACACTCTCTATACATCATGTTTCATTTTAAGCTAATAAAAATAATAATGCAAAACTTTTAAAGTCTTTCTATCATCAAAGTATCTCATTAAACCACTCATATAAGCTTCATGCATGAAACTATTAGACATAAAATTTATTCTCTCTAAAAAAATAATTATCAAGTTTATAAAACTTACTAGTAGTTGATTTCTCACAAAAATTATACATATTAACAAAATCATTATCTTTAACATAGAAATATTTTAACATATTTAAAACCTAGTAGCTTCTTATTCAAAGTAAAAATAATAACAAACCTTCTAGATATTGCATCAGCTAGTATTTTATGTTAACCTTGCTAATTAATCACAATAGAAAAGATTTCAATGAATTGGACCTATTTGGCATGTCTTTTATTCAATTTACATTGTCCTTTCACATGCTTTAATGATTCATGATTTGAATGGATAACAAAAAATTTCGATCATGAGTAATTTTGCTAGGTTTTCAAAGTCCTTAACCATTGTATAAAGCTCATTATCGTAAGTTGGGTAAGTCAATGTTGCTCCATTAATCTTTTTACTAAAATAGATAATTAGTTGTTTCTCCTATGTTAAACAACTCTAATTCTTATTCATGAGGCATCACACTTACTCTTAAAAGCTTTAGAAAAGTTAGGTAATGTTAATAACGATGTTAAACATAGCTTTTTTTTTTTAATTAGATTAAATGCATGATCCTCTTCACTACCTTATTTAAACCCAATAAATTTATTAACAATCTAAGTGAGTGTTGTGACTAGTATGCTAAAATACTTATGAATATCATATAAAAAGAAGTCAAATCGTGAAGCTTCTTATCGTGGTAATTAACATAAATAGGGGTCATTCTTAGATATACTTCACCTTTTTCTCATCATCCTTTATACCTTTTTCACTAATAATATTACCATGAAAAACATCTTTTCCATGCAAAGGTAAGCCTTTTGAGTTAACATACAGAGGTTTTTTTTAACAGAAATACTTAACATGCCCTTTTAAACTTTTACTATAAACCAAGATATCATCAAAATAAAAAATAATAAACCTTCCTAAAATGCATACAAACACATAATTTATCAATTTCATTAAAGTATTAGGTTTATTAGCAAGATCAAATGACATAACTAACCATTCACAAAAACCATATTTAATCTTAAAAATAATTTTTCATTAATCATTTTCTTTCATTCTAATTTGATGGTATTCAATTTTCAAATCAACATTAGTAAAAACGCAAGAATCATGCAATTCATATAATCTAGCATAGGAATTGAATGTCTTTACTTTACCATAATGTTGTTAATAACTCAAAAATCAACATACATCCTCTAAAACCCATCCTTTTGGCACTAATAACATTGAATTAGCACATGAACTCATTCTTTCTTTTATTTACCCCTACGACATCAACTCTTAAACTTGTCTTTGAAGCTCTTTCATCTTTTAGGATTATTTTTATAGGCTAGTTGATTAGAAATCGTTGCTCCAACCACTAGGATTATCTTCAGTAAACACATATTTAAATTTCTATATATATAAAAAAAAGTAACAACACTAGAAATACAAGGATCAAGTTCGTTAATATTAAAATATGTCAAAAGACTTAAGTAAGAGAGGTGTTTAATAGGCTAATTCTCATATTGACTTAGCCCAATATGGTGTTTTTAATTACCTTAAAAGTATACGAGCACAAGATTGATTTTTAATTTTTTTATGTCTTTTAATGATTTTTTTTAGATACATCAATATCTTATAATTTTTTTAATTATCAAGAACACTGATTGACAATTATAAGATATTGATCCATGTATCTAAAGTTTATAAGAGAAAAATGTTTTAAAATTATAACATGAGATCTTGCAAGCAATGTCTCAAAGAATTATTGATGCATATATTGATGATATTATCATAAGGATTATTTATCCATCATATTTTTCAAACCTTCAAACCTAAGAATTATCATAATGTAATTAGCTTTATAGCACTAAATCATACTTGCCACTACAAGAAACACTTGGAGTGTGTTTCCAACAATCACAAATGATGACAAGAAACTTTGGGGCAACTTTCTTTTCGATCTCAATTATCTATTTCATCTTTTTTTTTTAAGAAAATACTAATTTAATTGTTTTTCTTAAAAGGATTCATAAAATTATTGTTTATCACACAATCCTTTAGCTTAAATTCAAAGAAATATTTGCTTAATAAAAGACGGAAATGAATGAGTAAAAAAATAAAGCTCGAAGAAGTGCAACAAATGATTTGTGATTTTCTTAAATATTAAAAACTCGATAAATGTTTTAATATTGAGAAAGCGACACTATGATTTTATGATTTTCATTTGATGTTTGAGATTTTTTTAAATACTAAAATCTTGAGAAATATTTCAGAAGCATGTAATGAAACTATATATAATTGTTGTTCAGTTTTGGTGGCTTTAAATGAGAGTGAAACTCTGTTTTATACATGTATAGTGAATTTTATGTTGTTAGTGAATTGCTATCTTTGTATTTTTTTTGCATTTGTTTTGTCTATGCATAGCATGATATATTTTTAGTTTAAAGTGATTTTTATTAAGAAAAAAATTAAATTATTTTTTTATTTTTAAAATTTATTCTTCATATTATTATATTAAAAGTATTTTAGAACATTGAGATTAAAGTTAATTTGAGTTTTTCTAAAAATAACTCACTTCATTATATATATATATATATATATATATATATATTAAGGCATTAATATTAAATAAATATTAAAATATATAATTATTTTAAAGAGAAAAAACATTAAATATAATCATTCTCATTATTTTAAATGCTTTATCCAAAATAAAATGAATATATAAAAAAAAAATAAAAAATCAAAAGGTTTGTAGGATGATTATTTCTCTAAGATGTATAGAATCATAAAAACAAAACTAGGGCCATTAATATTTTTCTTACATGTTAAAAAATTTGGTTCTTGGTGAATCGCATGGCAAGTCGGTCGTATATTTTTTCACTCTAGATAATTTGACCCAATTTTTCCACTTGTTTTGTCATGTGTGGCTTGATATATTTTCTATTTACATGATATTAGATCTAAAACATCAAACATAACAAAAAGCGCAAAAGTTTATTTTTAACAAAAACAACATCTATTGATGATTATTTTGATTATTATTCTCATTGTTATTGTTATGATTTTTAAAATTATCACAATTATTATAGCTACCATTATAACTATTATTGTAAACAATTAATATTTTCATTATTGCTAACAATACCATCATTGTCACTATCATTATTGTTATTAAAAGAAATTCAATTATTTTTTTTATTTTTTTAAATTTATTCTTCATATTATTATATTAAAAGTATTTCAGAACATTGAGATTAAATTAATTTGAGACTGTTTTAAAGACAAAATTCATTTTTTTATATAGTTTTAGGCTTAAATATTAAATAAATATTAAAATATATAATTAGCCTCACATATATGTTTTCACTTTAGATAATTTGACCAAATTTTTCTACCTGTTTTGTCAATGTGTGACTTCATAATTTTTTATTTATGTGATATTAGATATGAAATATCATACATAAAAAAAATACAAAATCATTTTTTAACGAAAACAACATAAAAAACATCAAGAAATAAAATAAATGACAAAACAAAAAAAAAATTATTAGCTTACAAAAACATCATTTGACCTGAAAAATAAATATTTTTTTTAAAAAAAATCATATGGAAAAAAATACAAAATGTCAATTTTTCAATGATCACAAACACAAATTAAAATTTAAGAACTAAATTATATAAAAAAAACATACAACCTCAACAAAATAGAAAATAATAAAAATTAAAAACAAAAACTTAGAGCATATATACATATAAACATGAACAAAAATAGGGCCTATTTAAAAAATATAAAAAATAAAGGAATTAAAATAAAATAAAAAAATTCAAAGTATAAGGACCAAATTAAAAACAAAATATATGATTAATTTAAATCAAAGGATAAAATTTTAAAAAATCCAAACTTCTATACCAAAAATATTAAGGGATTTAAAACCAATCCCAAAATTAAAAGAATAAGAGCCGAAATGAAATTTATTTATAATAAATTTTATTAACAAAAAATGAATTATCTATAATAAAATGAATATATATAAAAACTAAATAATCAAAAGTTTTTTATGTTGATTATTTCACTATGATGTATAGCATCATAAAAAAAATCTAGGACCATTAACATTTTTTAACATGTTAAAAAATTGGGTTCTGACTGCGACAAAACACAGAGTAAGTGGCTTGTTTATTTTTTCATTATAGATAATTTTGCTCAATTTTTTCACTCGTTTTTTCTACGCGTGTCTTCGTATATTTTTTAACGTGATATTAACTCCAAAATATCATATATAAAAAGATCATAAAAATCAATTTTTTTAACAAAAAGAACATCGACTAATGAATTATTTTGATTATTATCTCATTGTTATTATTAAGATTGTTAAATTGTCACAATTATTATAGCTGTTATTATTGTAAATAATTAATATCTTGATTATTATTGGCAGTACTGTCATTGTCACCATCATTATTGTTATAATCGTTGTCATTATTACAACAATAATCGTTGCGATAATCAACATCGTTATTTTTATCATTATTATATATATTTTTTCATTATTGATATTTTCTATACAATTTTATGAGTTATTTTTATTATTATCATCAAAGCCATGATTATTAACACCATAAGCACTATAACCATCACAATAAATTACAATTGTTATTATCATATCATTATGATTAATAATGTCACTATTATTATCATGATTATAACACCTAAAATTATCATTATCGTGTTACTGCTAAAATAATAAAAATTATTGAATTACCCAAAGAAATAAAAAAAACTCAAAAACTTTAACAAAAGAGGAAGCAAGAAAAAAATATAAAATTATTATTATTATTGTGTAAATAATGGAAAAACAAAATAACATCAAAGAATAAAAAAACCTAAGAACTTAAACAAAAGAGCAAAAAATAAAAGAAAAATGATACACAAAAATAAATATTATGGAAAAAAATCATTTGACTTGAAGATTGAATAAAATAAAAATAAAACTAAAAAAATAAAAAAATAAGAAATATCAATTTTCAAATTATCACAAACACAAACTAAAATTTAAGAACTATTTTAAAAAAATAATATTAACTCAATTAAAGAGAAAATAATAAAAATTAAAAAGCAAAACTAAGAGTATATATAGATAAACATGGACAAAAATAGTGATTATTTCAGAAATATAAAAAATAAATGAATTAAAATAAAAAATTAAAAGTATAAAGGCCGAAATGAAAACAAAATATATAATCAATTTCCATCCATTATTGAGGGTATAATGGTTATTGTGCACAGAAATATAAAAAAATCAAAAATACCTTTCATTCCAAGGCTAAAGTTACTGTGCTCTAAGAGGTAAAATAATAATATCACTATTACAATCCATAATAATTTGTGTTTACTACTACAGTAATTTCGCTATAGTGAATGTGCGACCTGATTTAGCTTTTGGGCTATGCTTTTGGAATAAGCTATGATAATTAATGTAATTTATTTGTAAAAGGATTTAAATAGCAACTATGGCTAAATTGATTTCTGTGCAACCTGAATTAGCTTATTAGTAATTGTTTGGGCCATGCTTTTGGAATAAGTTGTGATGATTAATGTAATCTATTTGTAAAAGGATTTAAATAGCAATTATGGCTAAATTGAGTTGTACACAATTTTGTCATAAAATAGGGATGCTTAATGGCCAGTCATGAACAAAGAAGTTACATTTTTTTAAAAATTAATATAGATATCTGGATCAGTTTATATGTGCTTCGACTAATCCCACAAAAAATAATCCCCAGTGGTCGATTAAGACAGCAGGACGGTGGTCATGGAAGTTGAAATCCGCTAAGAAGTGTGCAACAACTCACCTGCCGAATCAACTAGCCTTGAAAATGGATGACGCTGAAGCGCGCGACCTATACCCGGCCGTCGGGGCAAGCGTCAGGCCCCGATGAGTAGGAGGGTGCGGCGGTCGCTGCAAAACCAGTGTTCTAAAATTAACAATCATATAAATTTATAATAATAATAATCATATTAACATCACAAAAATTAAACCCGAAACCACAAGAAAAACAAATCTCCTAGTACCACTCTCGACTAACTACCATCAATAAAGAAGTTACATTGATTATTCTTAAAGCTACATTTCCCCTGTTCTTCAATTCCCGATGATCTTTCAAAAACCAGCTTCCTCAACCACGTGAGTGAAAGGAGCATAAGCCATGAGGGATTTTCTTGCACTCTAGTTGGAAGCTCTTACCAAGGCAGAAACATGGTGTCATCAAACAGACAAGAATCTAATTAGAATCAAACTTAAAATTTGATCCAACTAGATGGCTAACAAGAATGAAGATTTAAGAACTAGCTAGACATTTATATAATTAAATCAACACTGATGACACACAATGTTTCTGCTTCCTTACTCATGAACTACACTTGCTATATCACTATGTTTCATCAAAATTGTGTGGTTGTTATGTCAGATTTATAATCTTTATTTTATTTAATAAAAATTAAGTACAAAATAATATAGGTTTGTGTAAGTTTTAAGTCTAAAAAGCTTTCATTTAAAGAGTGTGTTACAGAATAATATAAATCATATTATAAGAGTTCATTTAACAATTTAAGTTTTTAGATGAGATGTTTCTGTTTCCTTGCTCCTTGACTACACTTGCTAGAAATGCAGCAGATCACTATTTTTCATCAGAATTGTCTGACTGTTGTGTCAGATTTGCGTACTACATCGAAAAGAAAACAAGAATGTTAATAAGGAGTTTTGTGATATAGAATAATATAAATTGTATTTAAATTTTTTTTTAGGTGAGATGATTCTTTAATATAGTTAAAGCTTTGTTAATTCAACAATTGTTAAATAACCATCTCACCTAAAAGCTTAAGCTAATAGGTGAGGCCCCATAATATGATTTATATTATTTTCTAACACAGTCCCTCAAGTAAAAACCCTTTAGGCTTGAAACTTGTATAAACCCACATTACTTTATATTTGATTTTTTTTATCAAATAGAATGAGAGTGATGCGATTCAAATTCAAGATTGTTGAGTCAACAAGGTTCTAATATCATGTCAAGGAACCATCTTACCTATTAACTTAAGTTTTTAGATTAGATGGTTCCTTAACAACGATTACGAGTTTAAATCTCATCACCGTCATTCTATTTGATAAAAATCAAGTTCAAGGTAATACGAGTCTGTAAAAGTTCCAAGTTCAAAAAGATTTCAATTAAGAAGATATGTTAAAAAATAATATAAATCATATTCTAAGATATCATCTAACCAGAAGAAGTGAACAAAGGGATCAGGTGAATGTATTTGATAAGATTTCCATTATAGCTTCGAACAGGATCTCTCCCATGTTAGTCCAATATATAAAATAGTACGATTTTATCAAATCAATTCCCAATTTTTCCAATCAAGTTTGATTCTCTTGACACTTCAAATCTCAACAGCAACCCGCATTGGATTTCAAACAATTAGCAAGCAAACCAGATAAAAACACCGTGTAGTAATGTGGTATTCTGTACAGACAAAATCTTGCATGTTGGAGGTTGAAATGGAGGAGGAAGAAACTGTTTTGGGACTGGCATAAATGAGAGGAAGGAGGGTGGCTGCGCCATGCGAGAGGGAGGGAGGGATGCTGGCGGTGCCGCTCGAGGGGCAGTGAGGAGGGCGCCGGCTGTTGGTTGTGCCGCCGCGCGCGCGAGAGGGATGAGGGCGACTGTGATTTTGGCGGGAGAGAGGGAGGAAGGTGGCTATGTGGATTTCTCATTATTGGATGAAAAGTGAGGGAAGAAAACTTTTTTCTTTTTTTTATGTTGCTTATATCTATTTTTAATGACATGATATTCTAATAAATAAAATCAAATGATAAATATTACGAGTTATAATATAATTTGATGACAACAAGATAGATTTCTTGAGGACCAATTTAAAGGGTTTAAAATGGAAATTAAATGAAAAAAAAGAAGAAGAATTGAAACTACAAATCTATTTCTTGTTTGACATTGCGTTTTAAAAGCATTTTTGAAAAAATAAAAAAATAAATTTTTATTTTTTACTTTAAGTTATTTTTTTTGATATTTTAAATCATTTTCATATATTGATGTCAAAAATATTTTTTTAAAAAATAAAAAATATATATTATTTTGATGCATTTCTTAACAAAAAATATTTTTAAAAATAACCGTAACCACAATACCAAAACAGGCAATTAATATGAAAGACAAATCACAAGTTACTAATGTTATAATATTTGAAACTCAATCCTCTAGTATAAAAAAAAAAAAAAAAAATATGTTTTGTTTGATATGATTTTATTGGAATTAGTTTTAGCATACAAATAAAAAAGATAAATATATTTAGTTAGAATCAATTTGAAATTAAATATAAAACTATTTTTGTTAAGTATGGTATGAGAGTTTGAATGAGTTACTTTTTAAAATGTTTTTATTTAAAAATATATTAGAATGATATTTTTTTTATTTTTTAAAAAGATATTTTTAACATCAGCACATGCAAATGATTTAAAAAGCACTAATTTTTTTCAAATAAAAAATAAAAAAATATTAAAAAAAAACACTTTTTAAACATAATAATAATAATAGACAACTCTAATAGTCCTATTATATATTCTCTTTTTTAAAAAAGTAGGGGGCAGAAGAAGCACGTGCAGAGCACTATAAGGAAGGGAAGCAAAATAAGAGGGAGGGCCGACGAGAAGAGGCGGTTTCACTTAGCACATTCTTCCTGGCAGCTTCGGTCAAAGATGAAGAGAGAGAGAGAGAGTTACGAAGGCAGTGAAACATGAAAAACAAAACATAACTAAACGTTAAAAAAAAAAAAAAACAACAACACAACAACCTTTGTTTCGCTTTGCTTTGCTTTTTTATTAATAATAATAATAATAATGAAAAATTAATTAATTAATAGCATCAATGGATGGATCGATTCCACCATTAAAATTCCTCAAGTCCCTCCCCCCTCCCTCTCCCTCTCCTGAGAGAAACATTAAAGATAAGTACAAATTTTCTTCATGTTCTATCATCGTAAATAAAAAGAAAAACAGAAACCAAACCATGGATGAATAGAAGATAGAGAAAGATATAGCCGCTTTAGTTTAAAGAGAAAAGGAAGAAGAAAATCTGAAGATTTGAGCTTTTCAGAGAGAGAGAGAGAGAGTACTGCTTCTTTAAACTGATCTGATCGGTTGCGGTTTTATCTGTGTGTGTGTGTGTGGGAGAGAGAGAGAGAGAATTCAGCTATTTAAGGTAAGACCCACAAACAAAGACACTTTTTTTTTCTTTATTGAAATGAAATTTATATGGGTTGGATTTGATGGTGAATTTATATTTCGGTTAAAGATTGATGCTTTTGACTTCATTGCGTGATTGGATCTGTATCCTTTCTGGGTTCTTCTTGTCTTTGCATCTCGATTTATCGCATGTTAGATTTGGTGTTTCTTTTTGTGTATGTCCATTTGAAGTTGATGTTATTACTTAGTTGCAATTTATGTTAATTAAATAGCAACTTGTTTTTGACAGTGTATTTTTTTTATCTGCTTTAATTGATTGGTGTTGCAGAAGGAAACCCAACCCAGTTCTCTCTCTTTTTTTTTCAAAAAAAAAAAATGGTTTTTAGAGATGTTATCAGGGAACCAAAAGTGAAGGTGGGCAGGGCAGGTTGTGACTCATCTGTTATGGTTGGTTTGCAAAATTGCGTTAAATTGCATCCCACCGTGAACGAAGAGCATGACTGCGGACTTTTTCCAGAAGAATTTGCATGTACGGGCTTATAATCATAATAACCATTCCGAAAATGTTGGAATTGGTCTGTTGGAAAGGGAAAGCTTGTATTCTGATTATGAACCTATGGATACGGAAGAGAATCGTGATGGACAAGCATCCGAAGACAGTCTCATTCCTGGTCTCTATGATGACGCTGCAATAGATATTTTTGCTTGGAGTTGTAGGTCAGAGTACCCCAATTTTGCTTGTCTGAATAAGAAATTCAAAGCATTGATTGAAAGTGGGTGTTTATATAATGTGAGGCGGCAGCTTGGTGTTATTGAACACTGGATTTATTTAGCTTGTATTTTGATGCCTTGGGAAGCTTTTGATCCTGCAAGGCAGAGATGGATGCGATTACCTAGGATGCCATGTGATGAATGCTTCACGTATGCCGATAAGGAGTCTCTCGCAGTAGGGACTCAGCTACTTGTTTTTGGGCGTGAGTTGTCAGGATTTGCTGTTTGGATGTATAGCTTGCTCTCCCATGATTGGTGCAGATGCCCACCAATGAACTTACCCCGTTGTCTGTTTGGTTCAAGCAGCCTTGGAGAAATTGCTATTGTTGCTGGAGGAAGCGACAAGATTGGATGCATAATGACGATCAGCCGAGCTTTATAACTCTGAGCTGGGTACTTGGGTAACTTTGCCGGATATGAACTTGCCTCGGAAGCTGTGTTCTGGCTTTTTTATGGATGGGAAGTTCTATGTGATTGGGGGTATGTCAAGCCAAACAGATTGTTTAAGTTGTGGTGAGGAGTACAACATCGAGACAAGGACGTGGACTAGGATAGAGAACATGTACCCTCTTCCCAGTGCAGGTCATCCTGCCATGCGTTCTCCTCCACTCGTCGCCGTTGTAAATAATCAACTGTACTCCGCTGATCAAGCAACCAATGAGGTCAAGAGCTATAACAAAACGAATAATTCATGGAGTGTTGTGAAGAGGTTGCCAGTTAGGGCTGACTCTTCTAATGGATGGGGGATTAGCTTTTCAAATCATGTGGTAGCAGCTTGTTGGTGATTGGAGGACATAGAGGTCCACAAGGTGAAGTTATTGTGCTACATACTTGGGATCCTCAGGACAGAAGCACGGACAGACCAGAATGGAATGTTCTCGCCATCAAGGAGCGAGCGGGTGCTTTCGTGGCAAACTGTGCTGTAATGGGATGTTGATGCTCTGTTTCATTCCTATATTCGGCGCAAACCTTTGACTTACGGACAAAACCAAATGTTAAATTGATTGGGAAGGTGACACTTGTTTTGTCATTATCATTTTTATCGAGAACTTTACGATGTTAACTTGTATTTTATTTCTGTCTTGATGCTTATTGATTTCATGGAACACGAAAGATGGGTTGTTATCCTGTTGTGATTCCATTGAAGCAGGATCTTGAGAGGAAGAATTTGAAGGCAGTCCTATGCTTCAGTATTTTTTATTTGAGGTGGCTGCTCTCAAGACGAAAACCTGGACGCGTTGATACCATGTGATTGTAAGCCCATAATTATGTATTTGTAACATTCTGTATTTGAGTTGCTAAAGGTATTCAGATGATCATAATTGACCACACACTGATATTGAAAGTCATATGATTTGGTCTCGATCCCCTTGTGCTCATTTCTGTGGATATTTCTTTGAGCTGCTCTGAATTTTGTTAATTCTCACACTTGATTCTTTTCGTTTTCGTTTGTTCAATAGATCTTTCTCTATTCATTTCATAATGTTGGAGTAATCTTTCTGGTTGTTTCATGCCTTGCTGTTGCGGCCATGCTCTTTCGCTGCGCCGCACTAAATTTCAGGTTTCGAAGCTCATGCCGTTCCGAAATCACTTAGAACTTGAAATCTGGGAAAAACCTTGTTAGAATCTAAATACCCTCTTGCTTGCCTGGTAGAGGTTTAAGACTTTTTTATTATTATTATTATTACAAATCCAGATGATTGGCTTTGGACATGATGCTTCCTGTTTGGTTTCTAAGAAAACCAGAGTGTAGCTTAAACCTCAGTATCTGGTTCCATGGTTATTTGCTTAGAGACTAGAAAAACTGCTGGCGGTATGGCTTCTTTGACTTTGACTCCAATATGCTCCATGGACATGGCTTAAGTGCCTATTCACAGATTACACTATGATTCTTTCTATTTTAGATGGAAATGAAGAGAGGTCAATGATGTGGGGATGCCTAGATTTTGACGTTTCAACATGTATGACATCACGTTTTAAAAGTATTTTTGAAAAAAAAATAAATTAAATTCAATTATTTTGGTGATTTGTAAGATTATTTTCATGAGTTAATATTAAAAATAACTTTAAAAAAATAAAAAAAATATTATTTTAATATATTTCTAAATAAAAAGTAATTTAAAACCATTGTAAAATATTTAATTTTCCGACAACCAGAACCAAATATATATTATATACAAAACTAAAAGAGTTCTCGGGTGGTGTTTGCTTTGTCTTCGGCTTTGTTTCATGGATAGGAAGGTCTCTTTTATGGGAGTGTTTTTTTTCCGAATCCACCAACATTTTATTTATTTTTCATGAGTTTTTTTATGTGATCTTGAAATTAATTAGGGTTTTTTCCCCACCTTTTATTGAATCTAACTTTTTAATTAAATTAAATTAATTGCAAGAATAAGCATCGATTCATGGTATTTTGTTTGTCTGCTTTACAAGTCATTGCTTTGAGATCACATTCGACCACTTTTAGCTATTTAATTATTTTTCTAGATTGTTTTTTACTCTTTCTAAAGCATTGAAACCACGTGAATATTTTGTTTTGCTATTAAATTTCGGTTTGAAGTGTTTTAGTGTTCTATTTCAAGGTTATACTGTTTATGTTTATATATATTTATTAATTATAGAAAAAAAAATACAATTCAAATCCAAAAAAAAATTATTTAGATTGGTACAATTTAAATTTCAAACATAAATAAAAAAATGAGAGTTGAAACTGATATAACTTGATTGACTTGACGAGTTCAAAGATAACATAGAGAATTGATATAAAAATATGGGTGAACTAAAAAAAATCAAGTTGACATCCTAAAAAAAAATATTGAAACAATGATATGTTGAATCAACTAGAGTCAACCTATGCTAACCTTTCAAATGTGTGACTTGTGTTATAAGACCATGATAACATTAAATAAAAGCAATTATAAAGTTCAATTAGTAATAAACTCGTTGTTAAATAATTAAATTGAGAAAAAAAATTAATCTAAAAAAGACACAATAAAATGATTTTTTCTAAACAAAATTATGAACTTGTATAATATTACGAGAATGTCATCATCAATATTACAATGTCATTACATTCTCTTATTGTTCTGAAATTTTAACATAACATATATAAATATTCCAAGAGACACCTCGTAAAATTTCATCTTAATCTAACGGTCGGATTAAGAAATATGATTTGATATTGTATTTGGCTGAAACAGAACGGGCAGAACAAAACCGGGATGTTCAAGCTGGAATTTAGGGTAGAATTTCCAGAACAAACCGAGATTCTTAAAATTTATTCCAATTTATTATATTTTTTAAATTAAAACAAAATATTTTTCAAACTCTCGTAGGATGGAAGAAGGTCCACCGTGTACACTGTATAAAGAAAGAAGGTGCACGGAGCGTCCTTGGAGAAGATAATGATTGGTGGGTGGGGGAGTCAGTGCGTGAATTTCACTCCCAAATCTGATGTTGAGAGTGCTGTCGTCTGATGACATCACCCTTCCTTCCTTTTGATGCCTTTTTCAAAGTTGGTATCAGATGCCGTGACACCACCTCTTTTTTATGGCTCTCAACCAGTTTTGCTGCCCTAAATTGTTTGTTTGTCATTGTTGGTCATTGATTTTCAAAAGTATCTTTTTTTTTAATTATATTTTTTTTAGTGTTATAGATCATTTTCATGATATAAAAAATGATTTTTAAATAATAATAAAAATATAATTTTAATGTATTCTTAAAAAAAAAGTATTTTAAGAAACAACGTTGACCACACTCCCAAACAAACAATAAGTTGTTGAATGGCAAGAAACCGGGTGCGGTGGAATGCCCTCAGCTAGCGGCTCGTCCATTTGAGTTGTAATAGTATTTTCAAGGGAAGAAACTATTTAAAAAAAATCAAATTAGTAATATGATTTTTTAAATAGTGTAAATATTGTATTTTTATATTTGCAATGCAATGCAAAAAAAATCATTTAAAAAAGGTAATTCTATTTTAATATATATGATATTGATATAACTATTTATTAATAATAAATAACTAAAACAACTACAATTGAAACCATTTTTTTTTGCATAGAAATATATTAAATAATTTTTTAGCTCTTCAAATTAGATATATTATTTTAGCTCTTCAAATTAGATATATTATTTTTTTGCATAGAAATAAAAAATAATTTTTTTTTAAATTTTGTTTCAGCTTTCCTCTTGAAGTGATCAAGTCGGACTTTTATAATACAAGGAACCATTATTGACTACAAGTTGAAGAGGTCAACACGGTGGCTGAAGATTGGCAGTGACCCCTGTTGTTCACCCACAAGTTTAAAAGAAAAAAAAAAGAGTCATTTTTATTGAAATAATAATAATAATAATAATAATAATAATAATAATAATAATAATAATCAGGCCTTACATAAGCACCATCCTTCATCGAGTTGACTTCCATTACACGTGAATTTTCCCACTCTACAGCTGTACAGAGTTGCTGGTTTTGACCATGTAAGAAAAATAAAAAAACTGTGTCGAAGTCTTTTTAACGTGCAATAGGCTGTAAACCATCTCTCTTGGAGGAGGAAAGCAACATAAATGTCTTTAACGAGGCACGATGCAATGAATATAGGAAAGATGGTCAAACATTTCAAAAGATCTACAAATTTAGGGCTGTCAGTTTTATTCTATTTCGGCCGAAATGTTTTGTACCAGTTAAAACAATAAGACAAAACAACTTTGTTTTACCATAGTTTAAATTCCGGCTCATTCTGGATTTTTCGTCCAAATATTGATCGGAACTTTTTGGTTTTGTTCCGCCCGTTCTGTTTCGGTCAAATAGTATTCTTTAAAATAATGAATAATTTTACAATATCAATCATATCTCTTAGTCTGACAGTTAGATTGAGATAAAATTTTACGGGATAAAATTTTACGGGGAGTCTCTTGACATATTTATATATATTATGTTAAAATTTCAGAACAATCAGAGAATGCAATGACCGTGCAAGATTGATGATGACATTCTCATAATATTATACAGGTTCATAATTTTGTTCAGAAAAATCATTTTATTGTGTCTTTTTTTAGATTAAATTGCACAATTCTAAATAATTTTATTCTTGGATTTGAACTAATTTTTTTTTGAATTAATATATATAATTATATTTATATATACAATACAATCCTGAAATAGTATACAGAAACCGAAACATTTTGTTCCAATTAAAAAAACAAAACACCAATCGAAACGGACAAACTTTCTACAAATGAAAGCAATCTGAGCATCTCTCGGAAAGGTGTCAATGGGAATGCAATCTAACTACAGCCTAAACATTTCGCAATCACCCAGGAAATTATTGTTAAAATAAAAAAAAAAAAATTGTTCAATAATAGAGATACCACTCCATTGTTGATTGTTGATTGTCGCCTTTCCTTCGATGCATTCACCCGCACATTTTCTATATCAAATTCTAATTTACACAAGTTGTCGTGCAGAATCCAAATGGCATCCTCGGCTGGGGTGGTCTACACGCCTCCTTCTCCTTTTCCAGTCTCATTTTTATGCCCTTTAGCAATAAAGCATCACCGTGGAATCTGCCACCATCTAGCAGCCGATATCATCTTGACCTAACAAACCTCCATATTGCAGAACCAAAAGTTTGATTTAGAATCCTGCATTCCAGTCACTGCTATAGCTGTCTGTTTCGTTCCGTTTGGATTGAAACAGTCGAAACGTTTCGTACCAGTTAAAAAAAGAGTCAAAACAACGTTGTTTTTACCTCAGTTTAAATTCCGGCCCGTTTTGGATTTTTAGGCCAAATACCGGCTAAAACGTTCCAGTTTCATTCAGTCCGTTCCGTTTCTGCTAAATAATGTTTTTTTATTAAATAAAACATAATTTTACAATATCAATCATATCTCTTAACCCGACCATTAGATTTTGATGAAATTTTACGAGGAGTCTCTTGACATATATATATATATATATATATATATATATTATGTTACAATTTCAGAGCAATCAGAGAATGTAATGACCTTGCGAGAGTGGTGATGATGACATTCTCGTAATATTATACATGTTCATAATTTTGTTCAGAAAAATCATTTTATTGTGACTTTTTTTTAGATTAAATTGCACAATTCTAAATAAATTTATTTTTAGATTTGAACTATTTTTTTTGAATATATATATAAACAGTACAATCCCGAAACAGCGCGCCGAAACGCTTTGAAATCAAAACATTTCCGTTCTAATTGAAAAAATGAAGTACCAACCAAAACGGTATCGACAACCTTGCTTTAAACATGAGATGGCAGTAAACAATTGATTTGTTCCATTATTTTGGTATTTTTCAAAATCTTCTCATAGCAAGTCTATTACATAAACACAATGGCAACAAGCATATGTTATGTATAAATGATTATGACGTCCGTAGCTTCATAAATGGTTTTTCACTGTCAAATTTGTAGTTCTTAAAAACTGTCATCCAACAATGAATGGTTGGGTTTTAATCAGCTTGATGAGATGAATGTGGAATAAACGAGATGATTCAATTAGAACATATTTACACAAAGTATTCATCAATCAATTAAGTGTTTATCATGTTAAAAAATCATCCCACTTAAAATCTTAAGGTATTAGGTGAGACTCCAGAATATGATTTATATTATTCTCTAACACACCTTCTCAAGTGAAAACTCTTTGGGCTTGAGACTTACAAACAGTCCCATATTACCTTGTGCTTGATTTTTATCAAATAGAATAAGGGTGGTGAGATTCAAACTCGTGACTAATGAATCAACAAGGTTCTAATATCATGTTAAAAAATCATCTTATCTGAAAAATTAAGTTATTAAATAAGAACTTAAAATATAATTTATATTATTCTCTAATATAGACGGACACTAAGAATCTGCTGCGGAAAAACTTGTCTGACAGGGTCAGGAATCACCACCTTGCAAAAATAATTGACGTTCTAGTTTGGTAACACCATCTTTGTAATTATGTCTGACAATAAATAATTCAGTATTTGGTACACGTGGTCATATTTCAGCAACAGTTTTTGTTTTCCCTCTTTCTTTCTAAAAATGAAATGTTCAACGTGAGGACTTCCCAGAAGCTTTGGAAACAGATGTTACCCCCTAGTTGAACCAAAGTTGTCTCTGCTGTATTAGTCGGTGTTTTGTTTTTCAATTGGAATGAAATGTTTTGGCTTTTAGAGCATTTAGCATGCCGTTTTGGGGTTATACTGTTTATGTATGTGTATATATAATTAAATATATTATTTCAAAAAAAAATTTTAGTTCAAATCTAAAAAATAAAATTATTTAGAATTGTGCAATTTAATATAAAAAAAGACACAATAAAATGATTTTTTGAACAAAATTATGAACATCTATAATATTACGAGAATTTCCATCATCAATCTCACAAGGCCATTACATTCTTTGACTGCTCTGAAATTTTAACATAATATATATACATATGTCAAGATACTTCTCATAAAATTTCATTTTAATCTAACAATAGGAATAAGAGATATGATTGATATTATAAAATTATTCATTATTTAAAAAAAATACTATTTGGCCGAAACGGAACGGGCGTAACGAAACAGGTACATTTCGGTCAATATTTGGCCGAAAAATCCGGAACGGGCCAGAATTTAAACCGAGATAGAAACAACGCTATTTTGCTTTGTTTTTTTAACTGATACGAAACGTTTCGGCCGAAACAGAACGAAATTGACAACTAAGAGTTGAAATATGAGTCATTGAGAAATACATGGGGATTTCAAGATAGCATATTTAGCAACGGGGGAGAATTTCAGCAACAACAATTAAGACATATTTGGGATAAACTGAGGACATTTCAAATTTCAGAAAATTGGGTCCTCAAATTGATTCTGAAAAGATGCTCAACAGTTTCCTTCATAGACACGCAGAAGAGGAAAAAAAAGCTGAAGACAGGCATGCTGTTAAACAACTGACCATGCAATGCACATATTCTTCTACCTGCAGGGGGGGCTGCAACGCAATCCAACTGCAATTTCTACAAGTTTCCCACACAAATAAAGTTATCTTTTTTCATTCTGACAATTGGGATTGAAAAATTTCCTGGTTCTACAGCAAGGTGTTCACTAGAAAGCTAAAAATTGATGGCCTATTGAAAGCAATTGCAGAAACATGGATAGAAAATACAAAAAGATTGCTGACAAAAATTCATATGTAGAATCAGTAATTTGACCTTGCATGTACTCAGTTGCTAAGCCTTTCTTATCAGTAGTATAGAAAAGACAAAGTACATTCCCATAATTTCAACCAATCAATCTAAATAAGACCCTGAATATGATTTATATTATTTTCTAACAAGGACAACCAATCTAGTTGCTAATCATTATAATTTCAACTCCATACAACCTCAAGTCAGAAATGTCCAAGTGCAAGGATTTCTAAAGATTATTAGCGTTAAAAACTGTAATGTACAAAGTATTAAGTCTAAATTTTTAACAGAAGGGGAATAAGTTATTGTACGTGAATCATAAATATACACATGTCTGTGCATTTGCACAAGTGAGGGCATGGACTTGAAAGCTTGCGTGGAGAAATAGGACAGTGAGCTTAGTTATATCATAAAAATGTGAGATGATTGGCAAACTCTTTTTTACATCAAGTTTGGGTAAGCAAATAAGTTATATTCACCTTGCCATTAATCCTAAGAAGAAATTCCTACAAAGTTAGGACTTTGATGAAAATAACTTGCCGCATAATTTGTTAAAATGTATTGTCGAGGAACAATCTCACCTAAAAGTTTAACCTTTAGATGAGATCCCAGAATATGATTTATATTATTCTCTAACACACCCCTTCAAGTGAAAGCATTTTAGGATTGGAACTTGCACAAATCTCATTACCTTGTGCTTGATTTTTATCAAATAGAATGGGATAGTAAGATTCGAGCTCATGACCGCTGGGTCAACAAGGTTCTGATACCATATCAAGGAACCATCTCACCTAAGAACTTAAGCTGTTAGATGAGATCTTAGAATATGATTTATATTATTCTCTAACATATATAGCTGCCAATTAGTCAGCTGAGATTTAGATTATAGTTTACTCAATTGTATAGTTGACTTACCTAAGTGATTAATATGCATCCTATAAAAAGAACCCTTAGTGATCTGAAAAAAAAACTATCCCACCTAATTCTACTCTTCAATTTGGTATCATCGTTTTAGATTAATGGTGCTAACTGATCCCTTGATGAGATCTTATATGAATCTTCATTTTTAACCAGCAGCCATTGTTGACACTCTCTTGCTGTTTTTTCCTTGCGGCCACTTCCATCAACCCTAGTCTTCTATGTTTGACAAGAAAGCAAAAATGTCCAACAGTGACAAGGCCCTTGTAAATCCGAACAGGAAGATGATGTCTGCCATGATTATTCAAGAGAATTTCTTGTGGATCATTAATCCAACGTTTGGCTTATATGAGAATAATTATGTGTTTGTAGACTGTCAAATAAGGTGACGCCTAATTAATTAAAATGATCTGTTAAGTATTTTTGGGCAATTAAGTTTTTGGTGTATCTAATAGAGTGTGAAACTTTAATGTGTAGAGATTAAAATGTTATTCTTATTTTAGTGATGGGCTAAAATAGGAATACCAAAGGGTGGGAATGCCAAAAGGCATGAACACCAAAAGGTACCCGGTTATCTATATATAGGGTCATGGTCCCCAGATTACACGTGTTACTTCATTCTCATACTGACATCTCATTATCAGAGAGAAAACTAAGATTAAAGTAGAGAGAATTAAAGGGCTCTGAAAGGATAACATGTTAATCTGGAAGGCCATCCATAAGACTCTAGATAGCGATTTCTGGATATGAACTCAGGTACGTTTCCGCTTTATCGTTTATGTGTTCTTGATAATTCGACATGAATATAATTTCTATATTTTATGAAATTATAGATCTATCATTTCTCTCAAGTCCATATGAAACTGGATGGTATGAATTATCATTTTTGGTCTAAAATTCTGGAAATGGATTGCTAGTAGGATGAAGAAGGGTTATATTACTAAAACAAAACAATGATGACCTAAGGAGTATGGTTCTCAGCAAAGGATGTATGAGATGCTGGAAAAAGCATGGCTATCCAGAGATGTTTAAGCTGACACATCTCAATCTTCTGCTTTCCATGTATCTTTTCTCAAGGAGGTAATTCTTGATAAATCTATAATTTCATAACATATAGAAAGGATAACATGTTAATCTAGAAGGTCATCCATACGACTCTAGATAACGACTTCTGGAAATGAATTCAGGTACGCTCCCGCTTAATTGTTTATACGTTCTTGATAATTCGACATGAATATAATTTCTATATGTTATGAAATTATAGATTTATCAAGTGGTATTAGAGCTATTTCATGTTGAATTATTAGAAACCAATTAGAAAACTAGAATAGTTAAAAGATAAACTGGCAGCCGGCTGTAGGCTGCCAGTGTTTTGGCTAAGAAATTAACTAGCAGCCTACGGGCTGCCAGTATCAAGGAAATTAACTGGGGGCTGCCAGTATCAAGGAAAATTAAAAAAAAAAAAAACAATTGCACTGGCGGGCAATTAAGGGATAATTAAGGGGGCAGCTGTTGCAATTACATAAAATTAAGGGATAATTAAGGGGGCAGCTGTTACGTACAGCTGCCAAAGGGGCTGCAAGATGCAGCCGTTACCTCAGTGTAACGGCTGCACCAACAAATCCTTTTCACAGGCCAGTTAGTGTGCAGTATTTTGGGTTGTGGGTTTCGGCCCACAGCAAGCAACACAAGGGTTGTGGGCTTTAAACCCACATAAATTATCTTGTATTATGGGCTTCAACCCGCAGAAAATTTTAGCCCATCAAACTAAATTATGGATTCAGCAGGCTAGTTTAGGATCCGAGTCTGCCTAACTTGGTCCAGCCACAAGGTCAATAGTTGACTTTGACCATTGACTTTGTTAAAAAAACAGTGCAAATTTATTTTTCAAATATTGGTATAATGATATATATATCTTGCAATGAATTAATTAAAACAATATGTCACCAAAGTGACCTCTTTTATGGAGATTAATTTCATTTTGAAATATAAATGGTTATGTGTATGCAATTTATGTGAATATTGACCAGCCCAAAGGAAGGTCAATATTTAAAGGAAAAGCATGTACACATGTAGTAATCAACATGTGATGATTATTTGGTTTTACATGTGAATAATTAATCGACCCAAAGGCCGATTTATTTTTTGATATGTTCTTATTATCAATGTTTGATTACTATATTAAGATATCACCTACAAATTAATTTTTTATCCAAAGATAAACTATTAACGGAGTGCCCGATATCTTAAGATGGGTTTTACTTTTATTAGGATTATTTTTTGCTCTTAAAGATAAGTCTTGTACATGAGCTTGTTTCAATTGTTGTTGTTCTCTTTTCAGCTATTAATCCTGCTAATATTATTGTCAGTATCAACTCTATTCCTATGCTTCATGGCTCTAACTTCAAGTCTTAGAAAGACAATCTTTTGATTGTTCTTGGAGTTATGGATCTCGACCTTGCGTTAAGGACTGATTCTCCCCCACCTCTTACGAATGAGGGTACCTCTGATGAAAAGAGGGATATGGAAAGGTGAGAGAAATCAATCGCATGTGTATGATGATCATGAAGAGAGCCATAGCAGAAGCATTTAAGGGCACAATGTTTGATCAAATTACTACAGTTAAGGAATTCCTTGTCAATATTGAAAAGAGATTTGTCAAGAATGAAAAGGCTGAAATCGGTATGCTCTTGATAAGTCTCATTTCAATGAGGTATAAAGGCAAAAGCAATGTAAGAGAGTACATTTTGGAGATGTCTCATCTTGCTTCCGAGCTCAAAACACTTCATCTTGCACTCTCTAAGGACTTGCTAGTGCATCTAGTTTTAATATCCCTTCTGGCATAATTTAACCAGTTTAAGGTGAGCTATAATTGTCAGAAAGAGACTTGGTCTATGAATGAACTCATCTCACACTGTGTTCAGGAAGAGAAAAGGTTTAAGTAAGATAGGACAGAGAGTGCTCACTTAGCCTCCGCCTTTAAAGATAAGGGAAGGAAAAGAAAGAACACTAAGAAAGCTGCAGGTACAGTACCTCAAAAGAAACAATTAACGAAATCAAATGATTCGATCAGTACTAGTTGTTTCTTTTGTGGTGCTGAAGGGCATAAAAAGAAGCAACACACCAACTATCACGCTTGGCGTGCTAAGAACGATATGCTTCTTGCTTTGGTTTGTTCTGAAGTTAATTTAACTTCGGTACCTAGACACACGTGGTGGTTAGATTTTGGTGCAGGGTTGCCTGAATTGCCGAAAACCAAGTGATTCAATGATTTAGGTATCCGAATCTTCTTGCTTTTTAAAGACGATGATAATCTTATGCTGGTGATTTCGTTGAAACTATTAAACATATAAATTTCTATCGATTTAAAGTTCATATATTTATTAGAAAATTGCGCTCCGTAGAAATTTTAAACAAATTGATTATTTTTCCCAAATTTATAGTACAATAAAAAAAATCTCACAATCTTAATATCTCATGCTCTTAATATATATATTTTTTATTGAAAAAATATGGTTTCGGCTATGACAAAACATGGATAAATGGCTAGTATAATTATAATGAAAGGATGGAAAAATTGTTTGTATCAGGACCGTTTAGGTATTTTAGCAATTACAAAGTATAAGATGGACATTTTTTTTTCATTTGCAAATAAATTATTTAAATTTCCTTGAAAGTAAGAAATTACAAGGCTACCTTAGTGAAGAGTAAAGTAACATATTTACTTTTATACTAAAATACCTTTAAGTTGCAATGAGGGGCATTTTCATCATTTCACTTTTAAAAACACAATAAAATATCTAATTACCTTTGAAGTTTAAATTTTAACATATTGAGTCAAAAATTTAGTTTTCTAATTGTACTATTAGTTAGTTTTTTTGTTATTATTATGTTTATGTAAGACAGTTTAGTATTTTATTTAATAATTTTTAATTTTAATGGCAAAAAAGTGATTTTATGGCTTTACATGTACTCAAAGAACCAGTTCTTGTCTTTTTTCTCTGTCATTGTTTTCTCTTTTCTCCTGAGTTCTTGCACCTAACTTGTATATTTTTTTATAATTCATCTTATTATTTTTAAAATTAGATTATTTAATAATTTAAATATCAAGTTTTTTTACCTTTTAAAAATATTATAATCTCCTGAATATATTCTTATAATTAAGTTATTTTTTATACCTGCAGCATGTCTATAGCACGGTTGGCCTATAAACTCGGTGATTATTTAAGAATGTGATTAAAGTTATTTTTAAAAGTGTTTTTTATTTAAAAATGCATCAGCTAATATTTTTTTTATTTTTTAAAATTTATTTTGATATTAACACATCAAAATAATTTAAAAATATTAAAACAATTAATTTAAAATTAAAAATTAAAAAATATATTTAAAAAAAAACGTTTTTTAAATGCAATATAAAACATTTACTTTGTATCAGGAAACCACCAACTCCTCTCATGGAATCTGTGGTGCTTATTATATTATTACAAAAAATATCCTCATATCATATCTCTCCCCCACAAGTTGCTTTTCCAGTGACGGTCACAGCTGTGTAAAACTGGTGTCGGTGGCCGACATTTGCTTCACGTTTCCTGTCCAGCTTAAATTAAGGCTTACACACTCGCTGCATTGTCCGTACGATTTGCTTGGCAATCATCTGCCGTGTAATTTCTGATGATCTATTTGGGAGGGCGGTTGCTTTTGAAAGTGTTTTTTATTTATAAATATATTAAAATAATATTTATTTTTTATTTTTTAAAAATTATTTTTAATATCAGCACATTAAAATAATTTAAAAAAACCAATTTTTTTTATTTAAAATGAAATTTTTTTTTTTTGGTTAAACGCTGGTTTGACTGCAGTGCCAAACCGGCACTTATTAGCAAGAGATTAGATGCATGCTGATTATTTTTAAAAGTATTTTTTATTTGAAAATATATAAAATTAATATTTTTTTAATTCAAAAATTTTTAAAAATATTTTTGAAATGTCACGCCAAACACCTATAGGGGAAACCATGTTTCATTATTATAGAAAAATTAATAATTTTGCAATAAAAACTTATATATATATATATATATATATATATATATATATATATATATATATATATATATATATATTTAAATATCAATAGTTTATTGGTAGTGCTTTGCCATGAATTGAAACATATACATAAAAATATTGAGATTTTTTTTGATAATGCTATTAAATTCGATCAAACAGTTAAATTTTAAAAATTCTTGACATTACTTCTTTTCGCATGAGTTTTCAATCAAACTATATAAAATGTAAATCAATATGAATTGATTGATTTAATAGGTTAAAGAGGAAATTGGATGACCGGAAAAGACATGAATCATCTTATAAATCATGAAGATTTTTTCAAAAAAACTATTGAGACAATGATATATTATATAATGGGCCTGTTTGGGAGGGCGGTTGCGGTTGCTTTTGAAAGTGCTTTTCATTTAGAAATACATCAAAATGATATTTTTTTTATTTTTTAAAAATCATTTTTGACACCAGCACATCAAAATGATTTAAAAACACAAAAAAAAATTCATTTAAAATGAAAAAAAATCAAATTTTGAGGAAACGGCGGTATAACCGCCCTCCCAAACAGGCTCAATATAGATCACACACGACTTGGTTCATGATTTTAACTGGATTTAATAATTATTTTTAATTTTTTTACTTAAATATATAATAAAAATTAAATAATTATAAAATCAAAATATTTATTCAAAACAGTAATAACCCTAAACAAAATAGTAAAGAATCACATTACCAACACCAACACCATCATTTTTTAGTAGGATTCTACAAGTACAAACTTGAAAAAGAGAGGTGGAAAAGAATATAGAGGGCCTGTTTGTTTCGGCGGTACAACCGCCGTTTGCTCAAAATTCAATTTTTTTTTCATTTTAAATGGAAATTTTTTGGTATTTTTAAATCATTTTGATATGCTGATGTCAAAAATAATTTAAAAAAAAATAAAAAAAATATCATTTTGATGTATTTCTAAATGAAAAGCACTTTAAAAAAACCCGCAACCGCTCTCCCAAACAGGCACAGGGTATCTAGAAAATAAAACAAAAAGATTTGGATAATTCGCCTCCTCTAAAATAAAATAAAATCTTTTTTATATTTTTAAATTATTTTGACAAAAAAATTTAAAAGTAAAAGTATTTTTTTAAAAAAAAAACCATCAACTATGATACAAACAACTCCACAAATCCACAAGAGGAGAAACCCACAGAATATTGAATTACAGAAAGGGTTCTTACTATCCATTATAATCCACAGTTTGACTACAAGGGTGCCAGTTTGAGAGCGTTGTTATAATTTATTTATTTTTAATAAATATATTAAAATATTTTTTTTATTTTTTAAAAATTAATTTCGATTTTAATTCTGAAAACACTGAAAATTTTAATTTAAAATAAAAAAAATTATTTTTTTTTCAAATGTTTCAAAAAAATCTTTTGATACACTGTGAGAAACATCCATATCAAAATTGACTTTTACTTTTAGAAGAGAAACTGTGGGTGATTGAGTAACAGAACTTTCTATTTTCTGCCTCCATAAATCTCGGTGTCTCTTGCTCACATCCACCGATTATAGAAAGAACTACAATTCTCTCTCTCAAGATCTCCAGGTACTCTCATCACGTTTGATCCCTGCCCTTATTTTTTTCTTTTCAAATTTGTTTTTCTTGATTTTGATATGTATATATATAAACAAATGATGGCTTAATGACTTGGGTTCTCTGTTAATCACTGATTGACAAAATGCGGGTGATAAAACTGAGCTGGGTACTCTGTTAATCACTGATCGACAAAATGCGGGTGATGAAACTGAGCTCCAACAACTGGATTTCTCATTGATTTAGACTACCAGGAATGATGTTCTCTTTAATTCTTTTTTGGTTCTGTTTTTGCATCATGGGTTTATTTTTGTATCTGTGATTTTGATTTCTTTACCTAGGGTTAATCCGGGCAACCCTTTGAAAACCATGCTCCTATTCTATAAATTTTCGAAAAATAATCCGAGCAGATAAATTCAATCATGAACTGTTTGATTGGTGTTTCGCACAGATCCGTGATATACCTGCCTGGTCTAAATAAATGTAATTGCATCTATAAACTGTTTGTTTGTTTGTCTCACACAGATCTGCTATCCTGATTCACTATCCAGAGCCAGCTAGAGTGACCATGACCGTCACCAATGGGGAGGTTCCTTCCGTCACCTCCAACGGAGGCCTTACGAGTGACAAGCCCTTCAAGATTTTTGTGGGTTACGATCCAAGTGAAGATATTGCCTATGAGGTTTGTTGCCATTCTATTCTGAAACGATCCTCGATCCCTGTTGAAATCACCCCCATTGTGCAATCAGAGCTCAGAACGAATGGCCTGTATTGGCGTGAGAGAGGCAAGCTTGAGAGCACAGAGTTCTCCTTCACTCGTTTCTTGACCCCGCATCTGGCAAACTATGATGGCTGGGCAATGTTTGTCGACTGTGATTTCCTCTACTTAGCTGACATTAAGGAATTGAGGGATTTGATTGATGATAAGTTTGCCATCATGTGTGTGCAACACGACTATGCTCCAAAAGAGACCACAAAAATGGATGGGGCGGTGCAAACTGTGTATCCGAGGAAGAACTGGTCTTCCATGGTGCTGTACAATTGTGGGCATCCGAAGAACAAGGTGCTCACGCCCGAGGTTGTAAGCACCCAAACTGGTGCTTTCCTCCATAGATTTCAATGGCTGGAGGACGAAGAAATTGGTTCCATCCCATTTGTGTGGAATTTCCTGGAGGGCCATAACAGAGTTGGGGAGGGTGACGCAGCAACATTTCCAAAAGCAATTCATTATACTCGAGGTGGGCCATGGTTTGAGGCATGGAAGCACTGTGAGTTTGCAGATTTGTGGTTGAAAGAGAAGGATGAGTGCGTCAAGGAAGCAAAGAAATAACTTAGAATATCATTCATCAGCTGGTTTGCAATCTGTATTTTCATGGGGGATTATGCTGCCATGTGTGTATTTCTTGGCAGCAGAGCTGGCGCATTTGCATTATCTGTATTATCGGCAACTCGCCCTGCTGCTTTACTATGTATTACAATTTAATTATTGGTGAAAGTTATGAGCATATTTTTTTATAAAAAAAAACTTTCAATTCTAGGGTTGAAGATCGCCGTACATAATTCTTTTAATTTGTGGTGATATTGAACTCTCTATATGATTTGGATCATTAACAACATCCAGCCCTAGCTGGATCTTTCGACTGAAAATTCTGTCTGCCCCCGGTGGAAGCTCCGGGCAAGGTGGACGTCATGGAACCCAAGAGGTCCTGGCGTGAGTGGTGAGGGCGCTCTCGTCCCTTAAGAGAAGTCAGGGGTTCAATCCCTACTCTTGTATGGAGATGGCCATTTGGAGAGCACTTTCATCCCTTCGGAAACCACCCGGTGCGGACGCGGATGTGAATTAGTCTGGACCAGTGTCTAGGACACCGTGTGGTTTATACCAAAAAAAAAAAAAAAACAAAATATCATGGGCAGAATCCCTGTATCAATCACTTGTCTATGAACTTGTTCCCCAATATTATTCCTCTGTCATATGAAAGAAAACAGAGCACGGAAAGATGGAGTTCAAAGCCCTTAGGCAGGAAAGACTGTGAAATGGCCAACTTCCTCCTTGGGGCAGGTTGCAATTTTTAGGGAATGGATACTGTAATGAAATTTTGTGTTCATTCGTAGAGGATGCGAGTATAATCTCATAAAATATAAATCAAAATAAAATTATAAAAATTAATTTCTAATAAATCTAATATTAAAGTATAAAATTAAATAAAAAAACTTAAGTCAATTGGCTTAACTCGAGATCCGAGTCATAGTACCATGATAACTACATCAAAAATAAAAAATTATAAATCTTAATCCCTAATCAACCCCATTTTAAAATATTAAATTTAAAATAAAAAAAATAAAAAAAACGAATTAACTTGTTAAAACCCATGTTATAAGACATGTATAACTCTATAGAAAGTGATTCAAAAACATTATAGAGTCTGATTCTCAATCATCTCAAAATTAAATGATAGAATTAAAAAAATATAAAAAAAATAGGGGGGAAATATAATAGTCAATACGGTTGATCCACAAAATTCACAATATAGTTTATGAAACTGGAATAATTTTATGAAAGCAAATTGAAATAAATTATGAAGATCTATACCTAATAAATTATTTTGAACCATATGACTTTTAAATAGAAAAATTAGAAAAATATAATAATTTTGAATAAAAAAATAAAAAATAAATTTTTTAAGCAGGAAAAATAAAAAACTACAAAAAAAAATTATAAAAATTTCTTTTGTGGCAACATCAATGGCTTTTATTAAAGGAAGCTTTCTGCAACAAGGTTCAAAGTTATCTGCCTTTTTCTTCACTCGGCACACCATTTACATTGCACAAAAATTATGTGAGGTTATCGTGGGAACTGAAGCTCTAAGTGTCCTATTAATGGTGGAAGTGGAAGAAACTAACTAGGAACAATGAGAAGTGACACCCCAGTTCAGAACTCCCCCACTAGATGGGAAGCCATCATGACCGGAGAAACTGCATGAATATGAGAGACAAAATAAACCTCGTTAATGACAACATTATAACTCTTTGCATGGACTAAGAAGAATTTGTTCAGAAGAAATTGAGTCTACAATGAAGAGTTTCAGATTGCATGACCGAACAGTTGCATCAATTCAAGGTGCAATTCATCGCATGATTGTGGGTGATGATAACATTACATCTCTTTTCACGAGCTAAAAGAAATTTATTTTGGATAACATTGAGCATGCAATGATGAGTTTTGGATGCATTTACGGATGACTTGACAATTCCATGAAAGTTGATGATGACATATCGCTGGAAGAAATACAATTCAATTAATGAAAACTCCATGACTCGATTGACAATCAAAGAGGAGGTCAACATTAGCAAAGCCTTGCAATGATTGTTAGCGAGAACACACACAAATCATAGAACTGTTATTGAGAGAATCCAAGAAAATGGATGACTTGTTACACTCCTTCACGATGAATTAAGCAACACCATACTTGGGGGGCAAGGTCGGACTTGATAAACAATGAAAGCGAGATTATCGCAGATAGTCCAGAATAAGCAATGCACTTACGTTGAGTGAATGAATGACATATGACAAACTTCAATGAGCCATCTAATTAGAGAAGCTAGCAAAGCTTTGGAGATTAGGCAAAGGCATCCTATGACAATGGGGCATCAGAGAAAGGGGACTTATATTTTTCAGGTAAGTATACATGCATCATCATGCATTGCATCCCCATCTTCACCATCTTTCACCCGGGTAGGTCAACCGCCATAATAAGACCATCTTCACCAATTTCATCCGGGTAGGTCACTCGTCATAATGAGACCATCTCCATCTTCCATCCGGGTATGTCACCCATTATAATGAGACCCTCTGCACCATCTTCCATCCGCGTAGGTCACCTGTCATAATGAGACCATCTCTATCTTCCATTCGGGTAGGTCACCCGTTATAATGAGACCCTTTTCACCATCTTACATCCAGGTAGGTCACCCGTTATAATGAGACCATCTTCCATCCGGGTAGGTCACCTGTTATAATGAGATCATCTTCATTTTTCATCTGGGTAGGTCACCTGTCATAATGAGATCATCTTCACCAATTTTATCTGGGTAGGTCACCCATTATAATGAGACCATCTTCACCATCTATCACTAGGGCAGGTCACCCAGTATAATGAGATCATCTTCCTCCATCTTTCATCCGGGTAGGTTACCCGTTACAATGAGATTATCTTCACCATTCTCTTTTTCTTTACAACGCTTACTATTTAAAGTCTTTTACAAGACTTTAGTCGTAAATATTGTAAAGAGGGGGCATCTGTTGCTACCCAATTTTTGACCCACTTATTATTAGGTTGTGAAAAAAAAAACAAAAAAATATCAAAAAAGACAAAAATCCAAAAATATCTTGGTACAAGGGCAAAATTGAAGGAAATTCAGAGTTTAATGGTCAATTAAGGGTTAAATCGTGCAAATCAGAAATCAAGGACCAAAATAAAAAAGGCGCACAAGTTTAAGGCTGTTTTTGAAATTTTGGCTAGAAAAAAAATTTATAAACAGAGTTGATTAGAGCCAAAATAAAGGGACCAAAAACAAATACATACACCAAAAACCCTAAACACCAAAACAAAAACCCTAAAAAAAAATCTCTTTCTCTCCAAGGGGCTGCAGCCGCCAGCCCCCTTGTGGGCCGTTGTAGCCCCCCTTCTCCCACCCTCTCTTCCTTCCTCCCTTGCCTTCATCCCCTCTCTCAGGCGACAATAACAATAACAATAATAATCGAAATAATTTATCAGTTGATGTTATTTTTCTTACAAGTTGATTTTTACTTTTTTATGTATGATATTTCATATCTAATATCACATAAACAAAAAATATACAAAGTCACACGTAGATAAAACAGGTGAAAAAATTGGGGCAAATTATCTACAATAAAAAAATATTTATATATTTATTTTATTATGGAAAATGTGTTTAAAATAATAATTATTAAACAATATTTACAATATTTCAGATATGAAATATTATACATAAACAATAGTTACAATCCTTAGATTTTAGGTTGTTTTAGTTAAAAAATTACTTTTACAATATTTTTATTTTATAATAGTTCAGATCTAATATTACATAAACAAAAAAAATATGAGGCAATACACAAACAAAATAGGTAGAGAAATTTGCCTAAGTTATCTACAATTAAAAAATATACAAACCACTTTCCCTGCGTTTCGATTACAATGTTCCTTTTTGGTGGAAAAAAACTCATTTCTATTAGATTTTATCTATTATAATTTTACTAATTAAATATTAAAATAACCAATTATAACACATATAAAATCAATAAGTTTTCTATATATAAAAAAACTCTGCACAGCGCTCAGTCAGATTACCTCGTTATCTATAAAGCTAAAAGAGATCGCGGTATTACTGTACATTCGGCACTGTTCACCTAGACTCATAAGCACTGCGGACTTGAATAGTAAGATTACAAAATTATATAAGTATGATTTATATACTACGATAGCACAACCAAATCCTTCGGCCGAGAGTGGTTAACACGCTGCATGCTCATTTCCACATGACGAGGGTTCGAATCGCTCGAGCAACAAATTGATTTTCGAATATTGCTTTTTAAAATATTTAATCATATAGGTATTGTTTCTATCCTACAATAGCATCAACCAAGTCGCTTGGCCCGATGGTTAGACCCGCTTTGTGCCAAGCGGGCTGGAGTTCGAATCTTCATGCCAGCGAAAATGGATTTTTGAGATGAATAGTGGTTTTTTTTGGTCATTTTTTGTGTTTTTTAATGGCTTTTTTCTTAATATTTTTAGGTGTTAAAAATTCTAATTATTATAGATAAGACATTCAAAATAATGATAATGATTATTTGTAAGTTTTTTTCTTATAAATATGTTAGCCTAATTATGTATTTTGATATTTATTTAATACTAGCATCTTAAAATATATATAATATATATAAATAAATATATTCCCTAGGTTTTTTTTTAAAAAAAATATATAATTAATATCAATATTCTGAAATTCATGTCATCGATAGTATGAACAATAATAGTCATAATATGAATTATTTATAATAATATTTATAATGACAGCTACAATAATTGTGTCAATTTAACAATCATGATAATAATAATGACAATTATAATCGAAATAATTCATCAGTTGATATTATTTTTCTTTAAGGTTGACTTCTGCGGTTTTCTTATGTATGATATTTCATATCTAATATCACATAAACAAAAAAATATACCAAGTGATGCGTAGACGAAACGGGTAGAAAATTAGGGCAATTTATCTACAGTGAAAAAATATACAAGCCACTTGCCATCCACTTCACCGTACCTATAAACAAATTTTTTAACATGCAAAAATATATTAATAGTCTTAGATTTTTTTATAATGCTATATATCTGAGCAAAACAATAAGCCTACTAATACAAATAAAAATTCTAATAAAAATTAAAATTCAGAACTAAGAGTATAGATACATAAATACAAATAAATTATTTAAAATTATACAAAAATTACTTAAAAAATAAAGGCATCAAAACTAAATCAAGAAATAAAATAATTATTTATTTTTTCGTTATCGCACTTTTAATTTTTTCAATTTAATCCTTCCATTTAAATTATTAACATATTTTGTTTTTATTTCGGCCCATATACTTTTAATTCTTTATTTTAATTCTTTTAATTTTTAAATCTATTTCTAAATAGTCTCTATTTTTATCTATGTTCACCGTGACACAAATCACTATGGACGGCAATAGTAATGCTCAATTTTTGGGTCGGTTCGAGTCGATTCGATTCATTCGGTTTACCGGTCACATTAGTACAACTCTTTATTGTGATATTTCTGTTTAGTGCCTGAGCTTTCAACTGTTTTTTCTGGTCCTTAATGTCATTATATAGGTTTTGATTTATTTTAATTGGGTCATTCAACTGAAATGGATTATATATTGTAGTTTCATTTAGGTCCCCATTCTTTGAATTTTTGAACTGGTTTGAAATCCTTAATATTTTTGGTATCAAAGTTTTGAATTATTTTAATTTTATCTTTCTATTCCAATTTAATACAAATCCTTAATATTTTCGGTATTAAAGTTTTTTAATTTAATTTAAAATATTAAAATAACCAGTTAAAACATGTATAAAATCATTCAATTTCCTACAAAGAAAAAGTCTAGATAAAACATTCAAAATAATGATAATGATTATTTTTAGGTTTTTTTTCTTATAAATACGTTAAACTAATTATATGTTTTAATATTTATTTAATATTAGTGCCTGAAAAGATATAGAGAGAGAAAAAATCATTTCTAACATATTTTATATATTATAATTTTACCAATTGAATATTAAAATAACTACTTATAGCACACAAAAATTTTAAATTTATTTCTTAAAAAAAAATTATTTCTAATATTTCAGATCTAATATTACTAGGGAAAAAAGACAACTCATAAAAAAATATACGAACTACTTTCCATTTCGATCACACTGTTCTTTTTAGACAGAAAAAAACTCATTTCTAATATATTTTATGTATTACAATTTTATTTATTATATATTAAAATAATTAATTATAACATTTAAAAAATCAATTAATTTTCTACATAAAAAAAAGCCCAGCGCAACGCGCGGGAAAATCAGCTCGTGTGGGCTAAACGAGGGTGCTGTCCTATCTGCAACCGATCCATTCTCGACATCCTTGATATCTTCTAGTAATCAGCAGAGCCTCCTGATAAGATTCTTTCAATGTCTTTATCTTCAGGTTCAAGCCCAGGTTTGAGCTCCATCATTTTCTGCATTCATCTAAACAAGTGTTCTTACTTTAAGCTCGATACAGGCACAGCAATGGATTGGTTACTAAATATGATTTTGGATACCTAAAAACACGTTTCTTTCTTGCCTGATACAAGTTCCGAATATACATATCTGTGTGTTCTCCATTAAAAAAAAAAAAAATTCATTCTGCCGTCTAATTTTAGTAGATTGTCTCATAAAATTTGCTGTTTTCCTTTCGGTTTAGCAAACTAGAGAGATTCCACCTGGAAAAACAATTGGGTTTATATTATAGCTCACTAAGCAAACACTACAGCGATAATTAAATCAAACCCATAGTTATATTTTTTTTTGTTGGTTTTTATTTTATAATAATGTTATTAAATCAACCGAGCTTATTGAACTCATTTGAATAAATAAATTGGATTTTAAATACCTCTTACGGAGCACAAGCCTAGTAAAGACTCAGGAACATGATAGCTGCTTGATTGAAAAAATATAACTTGCCAAATTGCCATTCAATGATTCACCTTAAAAAAAATTCCATGGATTGGGCTAATTATAAATTGGGTCGCGTTTTCTCTGAAGATTGGCCCAACTCAATCATGTTAAACGGGTTTAGACTTCCATTTCACGATCCAGGCTCCGAACCTGGGCTTATGATGTTAACCAATTCATGTTGAGCCACTTGTACAACAGTTTTTTTTTTCTCCAGATACACAACTGTAAGCAAATCTTAGGAATCCCTTTGGCCCAGTTCATTTGAGAATTTTTATTTTTATTATTAAAGTGGTTATTCGGATCCACTTCCTTGTACTTTAACTAATTTCATGGATCATGAATTTAATGACTATATAAGCCTTCGATGACAATTATATTAGCAACTATATAGCTCGAATCTGAGACAACAGAGAAATAAATTTTTAGTTTCAAACTCTTATCATTAGACCATCTACTAAATGGTTTATTATTATTATTATTATTATTATTATTATTATTATTATTATTTAAGTATGTTGTGTTTTTCCCCATTTCAATGATTGGTTTAAAATAATCAGCGTTTAAAAGGGGCAAGCTACTGCTGATTAATTTTAAAACTTGAAGAGGAAAAGAACATTTAAAAATCAATTAACAAATCATCAACTCTCTTAATGATGATCAGGAATCTTCAATTGCGACTTGGAATTGAGATTGTGAAGCACAAATTTAACGTGGGTTTTCACGATTTTTTCTTGGACTTTCTGTGTATATATGTAAGTAATTGACTTTTCTTTTTGTAATTAACTTAGAATTTCCCCCACAGTCCCACTAATGAGAGGAAGACAAGACAGGCTATCGTAGTCGATGGAACGATTCACGCACGTTCTTCAACGTCGTCTCTAGCTAACAAGGTCCATCCATTGCTGGTAAAGAAGGAATAATTCACGGCGTGGTCCCTGCCGGAAGCCGTGATGAGCGAGGTACGCAAAAGACCAGGAGAATAATTTTTTCTGGGAATTGGTCAATTTATTTACGATCATGAATAGCGTAGTAGTTTTCAAAACCCACCGTCCGATCTAACTTCCCTGAAACGGGGACTCGTGATTTGCACAGGAAACTCACCCAACTCTTACTGCTCCATGCAAGGGTTAAACTGTTGAAGTCCATGTCCCTTCCCTGTTGATATGGTGTCTATGGGGGCTTGGAATGGATACGCGTCCCACTGACAACAAGAATATTTGGGTTTCGGGCTTGTTTGGGAGTGCGATTGCGGTAGCTTTTCAAAGTATTTTTTGTACCGAAATATATCAAAATAATGTTTTTTTATTTTTTAAAAATTATTTTTGACATCAGCACATTAAAATGATCTAAAAACATCAAAATATATTTATTTAAAATTAAAAAAAAATTATTTTTTTTGGAAACGCCGGTTGAAACGCACTCCCAAACGGGCCGAAGGTCTCCCACCGAAACAAATTAAAGGCTGCTATCACATAGTAAAATCCCGTTATATTAGTTGAGTTGCTCGTAATTACAAATTAATAAAAAAAATAAAAAGATAAAGAGAAAAGAATGTTTTAATTTCTTTTTCAAGTCTGTAGCAGCCACACAATAATACGACAGAGAAATAAAAATAGGGGTAATGAAGGATCCTAATCAAAATAGGGGTCCAAATGTGATTAATGCCTCGCATGGGCTCCACATTGTTTCTCTATCAAGCGGGGAAGGATCCACTTCATCTCAGTATTTTTCTTCAAGATAAAGCTCTTAATACAGAGTTATAAAAAAATCCCGCTCGTTCGCTACGAACGGCCCGCTCCATCGAAAAAAATCCGGGTCAAAACGACGACGCTTTTTGTCCCGGTAGAATTCGGGACCGATCCCAGCCATTCCGCCGAATTCCGCCCGAACGCCTGCTTTTGTACCGTGGGTTCCGTTCCGTGTCGCCCTAAAAACCCAAAACGACGCCGTTTACACCAAAATTGACCAACATCATTGATGGATAACCGGCCACTGAAGTTGGTACAGAGACCCAGTGGAGGGTATCTTTGGTTGTTGTTGTGGCTTGAGAATGGTTTCGTGGGAAGAAGAAGAAGCGTAAAGAGTCGCAAGGGGTTTTGCGTATTTTGTTGAAAGTAATTTGGAAAAGTGATATTTGAGAAGAGTTTGGAGGAGAGGAAGAGAGGAGGGTCTAGTCGTGCGGAGAGTGATTAGAGGGAAGGATCGGAGAAGAAGAGTCATGGTGATGGTGGGGTCAAAGAAATGGCGTGGGAATTTTGGAGAAGGAGCAGAGGGGTTGAAGCCTGAAGGAAAAAAAAGATTGGGATTTTAGCGAGGGGGGCTGGCGGCCTGAAGAGAAAAAGATAGGGTTTTTTAGCTTGAAATGAAAGTGAAGGGGACAAAAACGGGGTGGGTGGGTTTTTACTTTTTATAGTAAGTATTATTATATTATAATAATTATTATTATATAATAATAGTTATTAATTATAATAATACCTTATAATTAATAATTATAATAATATTTGTTTTTATTTTTATTTAAAAATACCTTGATGACAAGAGAGTAAAAAAATATATACAAAATTAAAAAATATATTGTCGGAGGGTTTTTTAAAAGCAATTATATTACACTCTTATTAATTGTATAGTTAATTGCATAATTAAATTACATACAAAATAATTATATTATATTTAAAATAATATAAAAAAAATGGCTCTCCAAAATGGTTTTTACCATTGGAGCACACATCAACAAAAAAGCCATATATACACTATTCAAACATCCATTTTAAAGATTTGCCTCTCCAAAATGGCTACTCCCACTGGAGATGCTCTAAGAGGGTGGGAAAAACGGAGCATGTGTGGCAGATAGCATCGAAGACATGATTATTCACAAAATATACAGGGCGTGAAAAAAAATACTCAGGCGATAGACAGATTATTGTGAACAATATAATGTATTTTTTTTTTTATCTATAATATGTAGAAGATGTTTGAAGTATTTTTCTTTTATTTTAGAACATTTTACTTTCATAATATTTTGGAATTTTAAAGATGTTTCTAATTTTGAGATTATGTTTGTATTGTATAATTTAAATTTCATTTATCTTGAATTTAAATTATACTTGTTAAATTAATATTTTATTTTTTTCATATATATAATTAAATAAATATGAACAGTAAAAAACCGGAACGGAACGCCAGAATGCACCGAAACCAGAATATTCCGTTCCAAACAAAAAACCGGAATAAATTTTACAACTATGCTTAATATGGTCCCTGGTTTGAGTCCTAATTTGTCCCCGGATTTGAATGCCTAGAAGTCTGTAGAAGCCACACAATAATACGACAGAGAAATAAAAATAGGGGTAATGAAGGATCCTAATCAAAATAGGGGTCCAAATGTGATTAATGCCTGCATGGGCTCCACATTGTTTCTCTATCAAGCAGGGAAGGATCCACTTCATCTGTATTTTTCTTCGAAGATAAAGCTCTTAATACAGAGTTAGAAAATCAAGGTAAAATGAAATAAAATTTATTTGCAGATGGATTTTATTTGGAGATGTTTATCCATACATATAATTTTGAGCATCGATGCTTGGCTCGCAGGACAATCTTTCAAAGGGAAATAGGAGGCAGATGCATGCACTGATGCCCGGGGTTGTCTATGGGCCAATTATAATCGACAATATCTCCTTTTCCTTTGTCGTTTTGTGGGGTACATTTTCAGTATTTTTCGAATTCTCGATTTCATAAAAATTAGATAATATTTGAAAAATCGAAGGTGACCATTAAAACATTCAAATTATAAACCAATCATATCATATTCTTCATGCATCCCAAATCGTAAGAAAAGAGTTCGCCGATAACCCTAGATAACCCAATTAAAAGATTTTTTTGTGATTTTTAGTTTGAATCCTATAATTATTAATATAATAATTATTAAAAATTTATATAATTATTAACTTTATAATTAATGAGATTAATATAAATATATATAAATTGGCTTGTGCAACCATGTTAATCAAATAGTTCCTCCTCGCCAACACGAAAAAAATAAAATACGCTTAAGAGATAAAGATAAAGATCTGTAAAAAAAATAAAAAAAAATAAAAGGAAGTGGAGATGGACAGCAGTCACATCTCTAGGATAAATGGGGGTGAAAGCTTTCCAAAGTGGGTTTGCCCAAATTGGATTTGCTTTTACAGAGAGGACTCATTATTGTCCACATGGTCTATCCGCAGATCCTGGGGTTTTCCAGAACCAATGTTTTCCAAAGTGATTTCTATGTGTTTCGATTACAATGTTTTTTTTTGGAAAAAAAATTTATTTTTATTAGATTTTATTTATTATAATTTTTACTAATTAAATATTAAAATAACCATATATAAAAAATCATCACTTTTTTTATAAAAACATCTGCACAGCGCACAGTCAGATTACCTCGTATATCCTAAAAAAACACCCGTGATGATCTAGATCCAGACTTGAGAAGGGATAATATTATTTAAAGTAGACTCTATGATCCAGACTTTGATGACGGTAAGATGTGAGAAGTTGGACTCGAACCTTCCGTAAAATTTTACAATATTTTCACTGATAACATTCTTAATTATTTCAACTACAATCATTATTATGTGAATGAAACTGTATGATTTTTTTTATTTAATGGGAGAAGAAAAAATCAGTTAATAAATTGTGAGAGAAGTATTTGATCTACTTATAAATATAGTTTATATAATTTCATCTACGGTTAATGATAGTCATAAATCAAAAGATTTCTATTAGATAAATTTATTTTAGAATTGCTTGAAATTATATATTTAATTATATTGAAAAATCTTTCTAAACTTGAGCAAGGTATTTATAACTTAAATTTTTTTATTGTTATATATATTTAGCATTTAATTTTATAAAATATTTAACACTTTCAAATTTTCACATCAAGGGACAGTGAAAAAAATCTCTACCAGTTCCCTCTAGAAACTCAACGATTACTACCTTTAAAAAGAAAGAAGAAATCACTTTCCTGGAACATGCTATGGCTAATAGTCAATGCAATGCAAAGGAAGAAGACAGGTTCGACCTAACTTCCTCTTCAATGATTATCTTGGTTCAACGTAGCTCTTGATGTAAGTTTATGTTTTTCCAATTTTATTCTAAAATATTTATTCAATTAGATATTAAGTTTTATTTTTATTTTTTCTATAAAAATTTATATTACTTTTGGGAAAAAAAAATCCAATAGAATACTTCAACATTGATAGGTTAAGAATTATTTTTTTCTTCAAAGTTGGTGATTTTTGACATCGATTTTCTTGATTTTTTTTATTTTGTTTTTTATTCATTTACCAAGTCTTATAACCTAAACTATATGTTTGGTGTGTTAGGTTCGGCTAACTTGAGTTTTTTAGGATGATTTCTAAAGCTTTTAATATATTTTAGTGTTTCGTCAACTAACATTCATTGTCTTGTAATTAAACTTTGCAATTATTTTATTTTGTCTCATTCGCATGATTTGGGTTATCTCATTCTTATTTTATATTTGGTTATTTTTTTTAATTGATATATATATATATTAATTATTTTTTTCTTATATATTTCACATGCTCTCTCTCACACACACACATATATATAAAAACAAAGACTTAGCGAGTGTGTTGACGTCAACGCCACCTACTGGATGGGATGTCAATTTATATCACTTGAACGTAGAAGTTGTTGCTACCTTTTCAATTCACAATCTCCAACTACCATTCCCAATTTGCTATAGACAGAGTGCCTTTGTATGGCTTACTCTGAAGTCTCCGCTCTCATCCTCGTCTTCATCCTCTAGACATAGATGGAACTATGATGTTTTTTCTAAGTTTTAGAGGAGAAGACACTCGCAAAACAATTTACGGGATCATCTCTATTCTCGCCTTTAATCCAAGCCGAATTCATACTTTTAGGGACGATAATGAACTCCCTAGAGGAGAAGAAATCTCCCCAGAACTTCTCGTGGCAATCGAAGGATCAAGGATTTCTGTAGTGGTCTTCTCCGTAAACTATGCTTCCTCTAGATGGTGTCTTGACTGAACCGTAAAGATTATTGAGTGCGTGCAAAAAAATTCACCAGGTTGTTCTTCCAATATTCTATGATACGGATCCTTCAGATATCCGCAAACAAACCGGTAGCTATGCAAAAGCTTTTGATGAACATGAAGAACACTTCAAGGAAGAAATGGAGAAGGTCAACAAGTGGAGAGAAGCTCTTGCACAGGCTGGAAAACTATCTGGATGGGGTTTAAACAATGAGACAAATGGGTATATCTTTATCTTCTCTGTCAAAATCCACTTGCACATATCAACAGAAACAATCTTTTTATTAAATATTAGTTTTTAATTGCAATATATGTAGATGTAGCAAATATCTTCTTTTTTTCAATATAATTGTCCAACTAGTAGGGTTATTAAATTTAATAAGTTCTTTTTGAATAATCATTATTATTCTCAAGCTTTCCTCTAAGTGATAGATGTGTAAACACTCTACTTTTTCCATCAATTTTTTTTTATTTCATTTTATCTTTTACTCTTATTTTGATTTATAATTTAGAGTTAATAATTTGTTTCAATCTAATATGCTTTTTATATGGTTATTTGAGTAAAAACCAAATTGGTATTGGGTTGGAATCCATGATAAGTTGAAAATAAGATTTTTTTTCATAATTAAAAATAAGTTGAAAATTGAGGTTTTAGGGGGGGGGGGGGGGATATGTTGAATAGAATACTCCTCCAAACTCCGCATTATATCTAAAGTTCTAGAACACGAAACTAAGTGATTCTAGTCCCATATGAAACATAACATCCTCACTCACAACTTTTATGGAGGATCTCATTTTCAATTCATTCATTTTTGAATTTTAAAGTTCAAAACAACATTGAACAACAATTTATGTTGTTTTTAAACTCATCAAGTTGCCCGTGTTACATTAGATCAATCATCATATGGTTTAATTTAACTCAAGTTAGGTATGAATTTAAGTTATGAAGTTTTAAGATTGACCAACTAAAATAGGTTTTGAGTTAATATTTAAAAAAAATTTCTTGTCACGAAAAATCATGTTAACAACATTAATTTTTACTATGAAATTTTTTTTGGTGCTGACTGGTGTTAACTAATGATCTTGTATTTAACTAATGTTGGACAAAGGCTCGGATAAATAGTGATTATAAAAGAATTTTGTACAAATTAAATATTGATACTTGGACACCAACTAATGTGTATACATTGATCACACACTAGACGCTCTTGATCATAAAGCTCACACTTGGACAGCATGCTTATTTTTCATTGAATCTCACTTGCACACACAACTCTTTCTCGTCTCACATGCACACTGCACTAACTTTCTCATGTATAAAATTGCTTGGTTGTTTCTTGTTCTTCTTTACACTCACACTACCAACAAGGGATAACTTGATCTTGTTTTTTTAAGAGAATTCTAGAGATCGATGAGCTAGATTTTCAAGATCGATCCACTTCATTGATAGTTCTAGAGAGGCATAGGCTGGAAAATTCTGGATTAATATCCAACAACTTATACGCCATTGATGTCTTTCTTTCTCTATGAACAGATATGAAGCAGAAATCATTAAAAGGGTTGTCAATGATGTAGCTTGTAAATTGGGAAACAAAACCTTGCACGTAGCCAAGCACCCAGTTGGCATTTCTTCCAGAGTTCAGGGTGTTATTTCTTTGCTAAGAGGTGCAAGAAATCATGTTGGCATCGTGGGGATCTATGGGATAGCTGGAATAGGGAAGACAACAATAGTAAAAGCTGTGTTTAACAAACTTTATTCTAGATTTGAGGGAAGCAGTTTTCTTTCGGGTGTCAAGGAAATATCAGATAAGCCGAATGGTCTGGTTGAATTACAAGAGCGTCTTCTTCATGATATTCTAAAACCAAACATTTGGAAGATCGGCAATGTTTATGAAGGAATGAATTTGATCAAAGAACGACTTCATCGTAAAAACATTCTTGTTGTTTTTGACGATGTGGACAACAGAGAACAAGTAGAGGCATTGATGGGAGATAGATGTTGGTTTGGTGATGGAAGTAAAATAATCATTGTAACTAAAAACAAGCATCTGCTAACAGAAGTCGAGGTTGATGGGATTTATCATGCTATGGAATTGGATCGAGATCAGTCTCTTCAGCTTTTCAGTTGGCATGCTTTTAGGGAAACCAGTCCAGCAAAGGATTATGAGGAACTTTCAAAAAAGGTAGTGGACTACTGCAAAGGACTTCCTTTGGCTCTTAAAATTCTGGGTTCCCATTTGTCCATAAGAGACAAAGCTGGATGGGAAATTGATATTGCCCATTGGCGAAATATTCCGCATGATGATATTCAAGCAAAGCTTAGAGTAAGTTTTGATGCACTTGATGTGGATTCAAGCGAGATATTCCTTGATATTGCGTGTTTTTTTGTTGGTCAAGACAAGGACTATGTAGCAGATATAGTAGGTGCTCGTTATGGTTGCCATCCAGAGGTAGCTTTCAGAGCTCTCATTGGAAGGTCTCTCATAACAATTGACATTAGTTTATGGATGCATGATATAGTACGAAACATGGGAAGGGAGATTGTTCGTCAAAGGTCGCGTAACCATCCTGGAAATTGCAGCAGAATTGTGCTTCCAAAAGATGCATACACTGTTCTCTGCAAGGAAATGGTAAGAACTCATTACGTTGTATATTGATTGTCGTACTTTACACTCCAATATATTTGTCTTAATTTCTTATGTTTATTGTGATGATATTTTAATGTTTCTTGGCTCTTTTCAGGGAACAGAGGTTGTGGAAGGTTTGGCACTAGATGTACAGTGGATCGCTCAGAGACAAAAATCGTTTACAAAAAATGAGAGCGTTTACAATTACTTGAAATCGAGAGAGCACATCTTATGGGAGCTACAGTCTTCTCCCCAGAGAGTTGATATGGCTTTGCTGGCTTGAATGCCCTTTGAAATCTTTGCCTTCTGATTTTCACCTAAGCGAGCTTGTTATACTAGACATGCAAGGAAGTAAAGTCCGAAAACTTTGGAAGGGGACTAAGGTAAAATATATGCAATAAGCACTCAAGATTTTCCCGAATTATATTTAATGTAGAGTTACATTTTTTCACTGAAATATTTGTATTTTATTTTTCTATATTCTTTGACAGATTCTTAACAAGCTGAAAATTCTCAATCTCAGCTATTCCAAGTGCCTTGTTAAAACTCCAAACTGCCTAGGACTCTCTAGTTTGGAGAGACTGATACTTGTACACTGCACGAGTTTGGTTGTGGTACATCAATCTATTGGAAATTTAAAGAGCCTTGTTTTGTTGAATTTGGAGGGCTGCAATAGCTTAAAGAGTCTTCCAGAAAGCATGGGTAGCTTAAAATCTCTTAAAACTCTCAACGTTACTGCGTGCTCGCAACTTGAGAAATTGCCAGAGAGTTTGGGTGACCTAGAATCCTTAACAGAGTTGTTCGCAAAGGGTACTGGGATTAAGCAACTTCCTACATCAGCTAGATATTTGGAGAAGCTAACAAAGTTATCATTTGGTGGATACAAAAATGTTTTCTACTCACCTGATCCACCATCTAAATCTCGGTTTTCAAGATTTTCATCGCGGTTTTCACCGAAAAGCTATTCTAGCTCTATAGCTATGCTACCAACTTTCAGCTCAATGAAAGAACTAGATCTAAGTTATGCTGGTTTGTCTGACTCTATAAGCTCCATTGATTTTGGGAGTTTGTCCTTTCTTGAAGATTTGGATTTGTCTGGAAACGGATTCTTCAATCTGCCTTCTGGCATTAGTCGCCTTTCTAAGCTTTGGCGTTTTAGGGTTGAGAGATGCGAGAATCTTCTATCAATCTTAGAGTTTCCATCAAGTGTAAGATCCTTGTCTATCTATGGTTGCACATCCATTGAAAGAGTAAGTTTACCACATCAGCATGAAAGAGTAAGTCCACAACGTCATCTATTTCTGATTGTAAAAGGGTGCCGAAATTTAATAGAGATTCAGGGCATGGATTTTTTGGGCAATCACTGGTGCATTCTGTACTTAGAAGACTGCAACAATTTATCTGAAAACTATAAGATGAGTCTTATTCAGGTTGTCTCTCTTTCTCTTTCTCTTTCTCTTAACTTGAACAAAAACATTTAGCATGTACATAAGGTAGTTTTTCGAACTCAAATTTTAATTACTTTCCTTCAAACCAATAGGGATTATGCAAAGGTAGAATTTATGAAATTGGCCTTGCTGGTGGTGAGATACCAGAATGGTTCAGCCATCGTGGAGAAGGATCTACATTATCATTTCATTTGCCCTCAGTTTCAGTCCCGGATGGTAATAAACTCCAAGCGCTTCTTGTTTGGGTGGTCTTGGCCTCCACCAATGAAGCCCCTCAAGTTTTTGGTGCTGAAGGTTTCGCTACTTTCAAAAATAAGAGCAATGGTATTAAATTGTTTCGCATGTATGGGATACTTAGTTTTGACAGAAATTCCACCAAGCATTCTTGGATACATCATGTACCGTTGATTGAGTTAGAGGAATCGCTGCAAGGTGTAGAGGAATTGGAACTGAATGTCAAAGTAAAAAACATAGAATATCAAAAGATATTGGGTTGAAAAATGCGGGGTGCATTTGATAATGGAAAAAAGTAAAGCAGATTCAGATATTCATGTTGAGAAGTGGGATCATGAGATTGATCTTCATGCTCTAGGCTCTTCAACTACTGATGATCAACGGTTGGAAAGTAGTTTGATGAGCGAGTTGCAAAAGTGGAAAATCACCGGTTGCAAAAGTATGATCAGCGGTTGGAAGTAGTTTGATGAGCGAGTTGCAAAAGTGGAAAATCACCGGTTGCGAAAGTGGGATCGTGGTGGGGATATCAGAGCCAAATCACGAGTTTCACAAATATATGCTCGAAGACGACGTAGGATGAACCGGCTTGTCATGCTTTGATCGGAAGACTAAGCCCATTTGAGCCCATCTCATTGTCTTTTATTTATTTGGAATTATTGATGTAAACATTTTTATTTGATGGGCCGAGCCCAATAACTATATGTTTTACGGTTTTACTATTTATATGCCTTTATGTCATTTTGGAAGGAACTTTTGATGAATATTGATAAAAATGCAGACTTTGCAATCCTCCAATCCCCTTTTTCTGTCTTCTTAAGCTTCTTCCTTTCTCTCTAATCTTTTGCTTCTTTCTTTTCTAGCTTCTTTCTCTAAAGTTTCGTTCTTTTTTTATTGCTTATTTCGTATTGTTTTTCGTGTTCCGCATCAGATTTGGTATCAGAGCATGGCTTTTAATTGTTCTCACAATTAAACAATCTAGAACTTAGATCCGGTTTGATTCAAAAAAAAAAAATTCTATTCAGATCGAGAAAAAAAATACTGATCTGAAAAAAAAAAGTATTATTCAGATCGGAAAAAAAAAACACAAGAACGTCTACTGTTCCGATCGAAGAAAAACAATTGTGCACTGTTCATCACGGTTTTCCCAGCTAATCATCGTTCCAGTAGCGGCGCCTCAGCCCAAACACGGCGGCTGCCATAACAACCACTGATCAGCAGCCATCAGCGACAGAATCACCACTGGTTCTCACTCCAGCAGAAGCAGCACCATCCACGACGCTCTCGACATCAGCAGCAACCCATCTGCCACCGTTTACAGGCATCAACGCCTCCCGTCCAGCAGCGATGCCACAGACACCACCTCCCCTTCCCTCGCATTGCCAGGCCCAAGCAGAAGCACGACGCCCATCGTCGTCAAGGAGTGAAGAAAGCAGACGACAGAAGAAGAAGAAGGCAGACGGTAGAATAAGAAGAAAGAATAATTTTAAGGCAACTCCGCCACGTCATCAGACACGTCAGCCCTAGCAGCAGCTGAGTCATCACCACATAAACCATAGCACAGCAGCCATGTCAGCCCTAGCAGCAGCAGAGTCAGCAGGCGCGTCATCTCCACGTCAGCAGAAACATAATCGCCACGTCAGCAGAGTTAGCATCTGAGGCAACAGCCACGTCAGCCATACACAGGATCCATGTCAGCATACACGTCAGCGCCACATCGCTGCCACGTCAGCCTCACTGCCACATCACTGGTCAGAAATTTTACCCATTGTATATCATCATTCTTGGTATATTTTTTTACACTTGTTGATCAAGTTTAGCATTAACTAGCGATATGCCAGCGCGTTGCGCCGGGACTTTTTTTATCTATGTAGAAAATTGATTTCTTTTATATGTATTGTATTTGTTATTTTAATATTTAATTAGTAAAATTATAATTGATAAAATCTGTATAATCAAAATGGAAAGTGGTTTGTATATTTTGTAATTGCAGATAACGCAGGTTTAGGGTTTTTTCAATGTAGAAAACTAATTGATTTTTTACATGCTGTAATTAGTTGTTTAAATATTTAATTAGTAACATTATAATAGATAAAATATGTAACAAATTAAAATTTTTCCCCGCCTAAAAGGAATAGTGTAATCAAAATGGGAAGTGGTTTTTATATTTTTTAATTGTAGATAACCTAGGTAAATTTTTCAAAAAAAAATTTAATTTTTTTCCCCAGTAATATTACACCTGACACATGAAAAATACACATATTGTAAATTTCTGAAAAAACATACTTAATTTTTTTGCGTGCTATAATGACTTATGTGCCGTATAAAAGAAACAGTGTAATCGATACGGAAAGTGACTCGTATATTTTTTAATTGTAGATAACCTAGGTAAATTTGTCTATTTTTTTTAGTTGTTTTTTTTCCCCAGTAATATTACATCTGACACATTAAAAATAAAAATATTGCAAATTTCTGAAGAAATAAACTTAAATTTTTTTCGTGCTATAATGACTTATTTGCCGTATAAAAGGAATAGTGAAATCGAAACGGGAAGTGATTCGTATATTTTTTAATTGTAGATAACCTAGGTAAGTTTTAAAATATTTTTTTTAGTTGTTTTTTTCCCCAGTAATATTACATCTGACACATTAAAAATAAAAATATTGCAAATTTCTGAAGAAATAAACTTAATTTTTTTGCGTGGTATAATGACTTATTTGCCGTATAAAAGGAATAGTGAAATCAAAACGGGAAGTGATTCGTATATTTTTTAATTGTAGATAACCTAGGTAAATTTGTCAACTTTTTTTTTAGTTGTTTTTTACCCCCAGTAATATTACATATGACACATTAAAAATATAAATATTGTAAATTTCTGAAGAAATAAACTTAATTTTTTTGCGTGCTATAATGACTTAGTTGCCGTATGAAAAGGAACAGTGTAATCTGAAACGGGAAGTGACTCGCATATTTTTTAATTGTAGATAACCTAAGTAAATTTGAAATTTTATTTTTGAGTTGTTTCTTTTTTTCCCAAGTAATATTATATTTCAAATATTAAAAAATGAAAAATATTGTAAATATTTTTTTAAGAAATAAACTTAAACAAAAGAGTATCAAATTTAAATTCAAAGCCAAATTTTTTTTTATATAAGATTTATTAATCATATTATTATATTAAATGTATTTAAGAATATTGATATTAATTTTTTTTAAAAAAAAAATTCTAGGTCATTTTTCTCTCTCTCTATATATTTTTAGGCGATAATATTCAATAAATATGAAAATATATAATTAGTGTCACATACTTTATAGAGTAATCGAAAAGGGAAGTGGTTCGTATACTTTTTAATTGTAGATAACCTAGGTAAATTTGTTAATATTTATTTTTATGAGCTGCTCTTGTTCTTAAGTAATATTCGATCTGACACATTAAAAATAAAAATATTGTAATTTGTTTTTAAAAATAAACTTAAATTTTTTTGCGTGCTATAATTATTTATTTGCCGTCTAAAAAGAACAGCCTAATTGAAACGGGAAGTGACTCGTATATTTTTTAATTGTAGATAATGTAGGTAAATTTGTCTACCTTTTGTTTTTTTGAGATGTATTTTTTTTTCCAACAATATTAGATCTACAATCTTAAAAATTAAAGCATGGAAATTTTTTGTAAAGAAATAAACTTAAACAAAAGAGCACAAAATTAAATTTTGAAGCCAATATTTTTTCTTTATAAGATTTATCCATCATATTATTATATTAAATGTATTTAAGAATACTGATATGTTTATCTTTCTCTATATTTTTAGGCGATAACATTCAATATTATTTTTGATTGTTCGGAAAAATACCGACGTTGTACTGTTATTCTTGACTTTATCAAAATTTCCAGAATTTAATTAATCTCTGAATTCAATTAATACTATTTCCATTCTAAGCATTCATGCTACATACGATGATTCCGAGCGTGATCTCACGCCACTGTGAAGAAAGTAAGCAGAAGTAACTTTGTTACCAAGAAATTGATCTTCACTGAGAGATAAGAGAGATGGGGAACAGACAGTTGCTTTCCAAATTAAAAAAAAACGTATTTCAGAAAAAAAAGAAACCCAACCACAATCAAATTTGTTGGCTGAGGGGTTCAAACTCCTGCGCGCTGAATTTTCTAGCACGCAGCGAGCCGCTCGGCCACAGGCGTTTCTTTGTCATTTCCACCATAGAAATTTTAAAAAGAATCTCTGTGCAAAAAAAAAAATCAAAAACAGGTGCACATACATGCGCGAAGCAAGGGCTGAAAATGGCCAGTCCACAGTGCACATGAGTGTGCGTGCACAGTGGCTGGCCGAGCTCTTTTAGCTCTTTTACTAATATTATTTTTTTTGTGCTTTCCCAAAAAAAAAATTACAAAATTCACCTTACAAGTTTAATTACCTTAATTTTGAGCTTTTTATTGACATTGAGTACTTGATCCTTTTTTTATTAATTGTGGAGCTTAGTTAAAATTGTGGGGAAAATTAAAATATTTTGTTTGAATTACTTGTGTGCGTTTAAGAGGACCTACATTTCTTGTTTGCGAATTTTCCTGGTTTAATTTGTTATTACTTAGTCTCCAAGAAAACAATAATAATAATAAAAAAAATTAGCTTTAATTTTATTTTAGTGTTTTGCTTGCAAGAATTATTCGTGATCTCAGTCTTAGGACTAGTTTTGCTTGCATTTACGGAGTGGTCATTTAGTACACAATCTAGAAGTCATAGCTACCATGGACCCGAGCTCTAGTAATGTTCTTAAAAATATTCATGAGCAACTAAAACATATGCGAATGGATGTGAGCAACATGTCCAATCAAGTTAATAACCTTTCTGGAAGGATGGAGTCCATAGAAACTTTGCAAGTAAGACGGTCTAGTGGGAGTGAGCATTCTAATGACAATCCTAGGAATCCTCGAAGACCAATTCATCATAGGAACCGCCAATACAACCGTAATCAAGGTCATCGCGATTACGATGACCCTGACGAGCAAGTCATGAGAAATATCAAGGTAGAAGCCCCAACTTTTAAGGGTCAACTTGACTCGTGGATTTTTGATAGATGGATCCGTGACATGGATCACTTCTTTGACTGGTATAATCTATCTGAGAGTAGGAGGGTAAGATTTGCAAAGATGAAACTTAGAGGAACTGCTCAGCTCTATTGGGAAAGTGTAGAAGAGTCTTTGATTAGGAGAGGTCAATCTCCTATTACTGATTGGGTTGAGATGAAGATTAAGTTAGAAGAGAAGTACTTGCCTCGTTCTTATAGAGGAAATCTTTTGGACCGGTGGAATAGCTTGAGGCAAGGAGACAAGTTTGCCAATGAATATGTGGTACAATTTGACGAGTATAAAATGAGGTGTGCAGTTAGGGAGGATAAAGTGATGACCCTAAGTAGGTTTCAAAAAGGCTTAAATGATGACCTTAAAAGAGAGGTTATGCTTAGAGGTGTTTCCACCCTTGATGAAGCTTATACCTTAGTACAAAATTATGACTTGGTCACAAAAAGCCAGTGGACGAAACGTCAAGATACTCGTAGTACTCCTTTTAGTCCTCAACCTGGAAGTAATAACTCAATATTAGGTGCCCCACCTCGTAAACCCAATCCTTTGGTTTCCCAAATACCTAGAGGCGACAAGGGTAAGGGTATTTTTCATGAAGCACCTAAGATGACCTCAAGAATTCAGTGTTTTAAGTGTTAGGGTTTTGGTCATATTTCCTCTAGTTGCCCTAATAAGACTTTGCTCATCAAGGGGAAAGAGGATATGAGTGAAGAAGATAATTGTGATAATAAGATATATGAACCCAATCCCGATGATTTTCAGGATCTAAATGATGAGGAGGATGAGTCCAACTTGCTAGGATGTGTTAGGTCGATATCCCTACAAAACAAAACATTCAAGGTAAACATAGTTAGATGTGCTTTTAACACAACCTAGAGGCACTAAGGATTGGAGAAGGACTGTTATCCTTTACACTTACATTAAATATGGAGATAAAGGGTGTAAGATCATAATCGACAATGGTAGTTGCATTAATGCAATTTCCTCGGGTAGTGTATCCCGCTTAGGCTTAAAGTCTGTTCCACACCCTAAACCCTATAGTGTGTCCTGGGTTAATGATGAATCTATAGCGGTCAAAGAGAGATGTGTTTTTCCTATAAAGATCTTAGACTATCATGATGAAATTTGGTGTGATGTCATTTCCATGGATGTAGGGCAAGTCATTTTGGGTAGACCTTGGTTATATGATTTGGACGTCACAATCTTTGGGCAATCAAATTCTTGTTCATTTTATTTTCAAGGTAAAAAAATCCAACTTATTGGATTACCCCCAAGATCTAATGATAATAATCTGAAGAAGCATAAAGTGAAACAAAAAGAGCTTAACATAATAAGGAAATTTGATAAGAAGGTGTGTGTAGGTAGTCGAAGTTATCAATAGGTCAATAGGCATGATTCCTTTTAAAGTTATACATGGTTACAAGCCTAGGAAACCTTTAGATCTTCTCCCCATGTCCATTCATGCTAGAGTGTTTGAGTCAGCTAAGTATTTTGCACAGAGAGTTCATGATTTGCTGTACTAAGATCACTAAACAAATTCAAGCGAGTAATACGCAATATAAACTTCGAGTTGATTTATATAAGCGGCATAATGTGTTTAATATGGGAGACTATGTTATCATACGGATTAGACCCGAGTGGTTTCCTTCGGGAGTTAATCGAAAATTGCATGCAAGTAGTGTTGGGCCCTTCAAAGCGCTACAACGGGTTGGTCCAAATGCTTATGTTCTTAATTTACCACATGATTTAGGCATTAGCTCTACATTTAATATTGAGGATCTAGTTGCATACCACAAATCACTTCTTATTTCAAATGATCCTTTTGAGATGCCATTTAATCCCCTTTTTAATGACCTCATTGAAACATTTATCATTTTCACCTTGACATCAGCACAAAAAGGATAATATTAATGCTATTTTGGATGAGCAAGTTGTTTTAAACAGGAATGGTGAGGTTCAATGGTTTCTAGTTCACTGGGTGGGCCGAACTGATCCAGATTGCACTTGGATCACTAGAGATACTTTACAGCAGCTCGTTCCATATCTTTGGGAGTGCTATTAGAGTCGGCTAGCATTACACTCGACGAGGTCGAGTTTCTCCAACCCCGGGAGAGTTGGTGGGGACACCAGAGCCACATCGCGAGTTACACAAATATATGGTCGAAAACAATGTAGGATGACCCGGCTTGTCATGCTTTGATCGAAAGACTAAGCCCATTTGAGCCCATCTCATTGTCTTTTATTTATTTAGAATTATTGATGTAAACATTTTTATTTGATGGGCCGAGGCCCAATAACTATATGTTTTAGGGTTTTACTATTTATATGCCCTTATGTCATTTTGGAAGGAACTTTTGATGAATATTGATAAAAATGCAGACTTTGCAATCCTCCAATCCCCTTTTTCTCTCTTCTTAAGCTTCTTCCTTTCTCTCTAATCTTTTGCTTCTTTCTTTTCTAGCTTCTTTCTCTAAAGTTTCGTTCTTTTTTTATTGCTTATTTCGTATTGTTTTTCAGTGTTCCGCATCAGATCGTTTATTGATATTCAGGAGTGTTTTGGATAAAACAAAGAATATGTTTTTGGATCACAGAGTGCTGGGTCTGGTTTTTTTTTTTGTGGCATTTTGGACTGATAAATGAGCGACAAATATTCGCAAAGACTACTTCAGTGAGGACAATGGAAATGTATATTTATTTATCACCATTAATTTATTAATAGTTGACATGACTGGAGTGCTTGCTTCGAATCGTAATTCAAACCGTTCTCTTCCATGTATACAAATGAATGCATGGGTAAACCAAGTCCACCATCATTATGGTCCGAGTTAATATAAATTTTATACAATTATTTTTTGATGGACACCCTATTAATTATTTTATCTTACAATTAAAATTGTGTTATTGATGGTCGAAAGATTACATTTTAATTGTCATTCCCTAACTAGATGTTTAGTACATATTTGAAAATATAGTTGCAGTTATTTTTTTAAAAAAATTCATTTAAAAATGCATTAAAATGATTTTTTTAAAAATGATTTTTGATATCAACACATAAAAATAATCTATAAACATAAAAAAAATTAATTTAAAATAAAAATAAAACAAAATTTTTAATTTTTTTTGAAAATCACTTTTAAAATACAGTGTTAAACATCTCCTAAACAATTTATCCCTAAAGTTATCATCAAAGAAAATCTATTATGTACAAGCCACTATTTTGAAGCACCTTTCGGCCTCCTAATTGTATTGCGGTTCAAAGAATTCAGCCTTGGTATACTCTTTTGCAGCCAAACATTCAGTAAATTTCAACACTTCCAATTCCTCAAAATATTATGGTACCTCAAGAATGACTATCAATGCTTGCCCTCGGACTCACTTCAAAAGGGAGAATTAAGAGAGAATCACAGTTTCTGGTAGCCATGATGAAAGCCTACTAAAAAATGAACAGAACTTGGATTTTAAAGTAGTGGCTGAAAGAGGATTGTAGCAAGACGGCATTCCAGTGACAAAAAGGGTGTGCAGAGAACTATGATTTATTATGCTGCACAGATTATTCTCAATATTCTGGGTGTGCAGCTGGCAATTACATTATCTCCTTGAAATAAAGCAATTATTACATTATCTCAACAACAGCTCTACTGACAATTTTTCCCTGGTTGAGATCCTGGAATGCTTTGCCAGCCTCCTCAAAACCATATTTTCTCGTAACAGCATCGGCAATATTGAATATACCTGATTCTGCAAGTTTCACCAGCTTCGGAAGATCCTGCCTTGCCCTTCCTCCATAGGAGCCAATTACTTGAACCTATTCCAGGAGTTAAAAAGGAGTCAAGATTTTCAACTATTCCAGAAAATAGTATGAATGTGCGAAGGATGCCATTTACTCAAGGGAACGACAATGAGAATAGTTTCTTTCATAATTTCACACGTTTCTTTGTAACAGGGATCAACTAAATACGTTATATTTTACTTGTGAATAAAAACATAGATTAAAACATAGATACATGGACAAGATCGGTTGATGTTTATGTTGAAATCTGTTGAAAAACTGTAAATTTCGTAAAGAACAGGTACTGTTCAAATCAGTACTTAAAATCTGCTAAAAAACCTGAGAACCGCTACTGTAGCGATCAAGAACTGGGAATGGAAAATTTCCAGAAAATGAAGAACACAAAACTCTGTAATTTGAGTAGAAAGGAACGTGAACATGGGCATTATTATTCGTATGGTTACTGCCATCCCATTATCTTTATTTATAGTAAACAAGAAACATTACAAAGATTAAAATTGAATTCGGTTACAAAATTCACCTTATCCACTAATTGACTTTTTAACTGAAATTAACTAAATTGTTGACTTATTGACTATAGGATTTTAATCATCCTGAATACAATGTAAATTTAAACGAAACAACAATGCTTAGAATACATAATCTTCAATTCTTCAGCTTCTCCTCTTCCTGTCAGCTTGCAGGCCTGGAATCAGTTTTCAACAGTTTATAGCATAGATACATTGACAGAGATGAATTGGTTTTAATGGAAAAGTTCTATAGGACATTGACCAAAAATGCACAAGTAGACGTATGACACCCACTGATAAATACCCACCTTTCGACGGACCAAACGATTGATATCGATCTCCTCTATAGCACCAGCCTGTGCAAGTCCAATCATCACAGCTTTTCCTCCATCTCTTACACTCTGTGTGCACTGTGAAAATGTCAGTGGTTTGCCCAAGGCTTCCACAGCAATGTCCACACCTCTTCCTCCAGTTATTTCCTGGCAAACATACACACAGCATAATTTAACTTCAAAATATAGAAGAAAAGCATAAGAATGTTTCTTAATCTATTTACAAATGTGTGACCAGTGGCAACATGCTATCAGAAGACAGAGTTCTCCATAAATACTTGAATGCCACAATTTGGAATGACAAAAAAGCAAACCAAAACATAGAACTGAGATTATCGCTGACCCTCAGTATCATAAGCAAATCAAAGAACTAAACAGTCCATTGGGGTTATGAAGAAAGCATGAGATGCTAAACTTTCATATCTTTTGCTCACCAGATACAGACAAAAAGCTTTGGTAGTGGCACTTTCATCATGAGTAGCTAGGGAACTTCTGCATCTCATTTTACTAAAAACTAAAGGACAAAGAACGCACCTTTATCCTTTCAATAGGATCTTCTATCTTTGAATTTATAGTGGCAGTGGCACCAAATGTTTTAGCTTTCTCAAGTCTTTCATCCTGATCATCCACAGCAATAATATCAGAGGCACCAAATGCCCTTGCTATCTGCAAACAACTGGAGCATTTTGTCGTAGTCATGGTTAGGCAAGAGTTCATTGAAATAGAGTAACAAACACCATGACTGACTATGACTTTAATTTTTATAAAATAAATAATTCAGAAAAAACATCAACAACCTGAATTTCTGCTGATGTTTTATTCTTATGATTATTGTCATGGTGTTGTAATGTTTCTCATTTTCATGGGTTCACTACTTAGATCAGCTAAGTCACATTGAACCCCCATATATCTGTTTTTGTCGTTAAAACCTAGAAGTCTAGAATTACGTGTGTGGCTATAAGCACTGTTCAGGAACGTCCAACACAACCCTCCTTTGCTTCAGGACTCAAAAATACAAAACAAATAAGAAAAGGAAAGGAAATAGAAACTGGTATGGAGATAAAAGAAAGCATATCAAACAAATGAACACTAGAATTACACTGTCTACCACTTCATTGCAGACAAATATACAGCAATAAGAAATGGGGTGCCCATCACCGCATCCAGGCTCATTGATCTGGCAGTATAGTAGAATAGTACAAGTGGATGTGCTCAAACTAACACAAGAGTAAATGTATTGAAATAGTATAATGAATAATTATTCACATCAGAATACTATGAATCTAAAAATAATACGAATATAAAAATAATATGAATCTAGAGTAAATATTAAAAAATCTAATATTAATTAAGTACTTAGAAGATTGTAAAAGATATTTTATAATATTTATATGTATATTATATGAATTTAATAATAAAAAGTGTGAGAGTACTAACCTCTCCTCTGTTTTGGTATTGTTTTTTCTAGCAAATTTGGTATCAGAGCTTGAGAGATAACATGAATATAGAAAATTGAAAAGGAATGCAGAACGAGAAATTAAAAATCATAAAGCCAGATTAGTATAATGAATAATCATTCAAATCAGAATACTATGAATCTAGAAATAATATGAATATAGAGATATTATGAAACTAGAGTAAGTACTGAAAAGTCTAATATTAATTAAATACTTTGAAGATTATAAAAGATATTTTTTAATATCTATATATATTGTATGAATTTGATAATGAAAGGTAGAAGAGTATTGTTATATAGTGTATTGTATTCCACAAAAATTGTGTGAGTAGTAACCCGTTCTCTGTTCCAGTATTGTTTTTTCCCAACAGTTATGATCCACAATTACCACTTCTCAATAATACTGCCTAGACAGTTACTGCAAGAAAGTAGAACCCTTTTCATATTGAAGATATCTCTCATTCTTCATGAAGTCACTCAGGGGAGAATCGTGCGATGCTTCTATAATTTCCTGAAAAGTTTTCCACCATTTCATCAAACTGCTTTCTTTCAAGAAAATTTCAGGAGATACGGCATCGTTATTGATTTGGTTCAGTGCATATTGCTCAAACATATCCAGATTCTCTTTTGCCAATCGTTTCTCCACTGAACTTGAGATTCCACACTTCAACAACTTGCATGAGATGAGAGCATCCTCCACTTTTTCCCAGAAACAAGAATCCTCTGTGAGAATACCAGCCACATTTTGTTTCTTCTTGTTATTTGGTGAGCTTTTGAGTTTCTCTGCATCCTCCTCCTGCCATTTCTCCAGCAAAATGTAATGTCTAGACCTTCCATGAGTTTGATAGTCTCTTTTATCACTATCTCTATAGTATTCAGCAATATCAAGTGGTTCAACCATTCTTCTGTAGTTTCTTCCAGAATAAAGCCAAGTCCCCCGGATGAATTCGCCTTCTTTCTGAGGCTCTCTCTCCACGCCCTCCACTAAACTTTTCCAGTAATTAGTGAGAAACTTCTTGAGCCTGGTAACTTCCCTGTCGCTGCTGCCGAGTTGGTTCTTGTAACAATCAAAGTAGCCTATCCCCTTAGTCTTGCAAATCTTATTATACCATTCAAGGTGGGCCATTTTTATCTTTATCTGGTTTAATTTTTTTCTCGGGTCCATAGTCTGCACTCGTTCTGCCATCAGGATCTTTTCTCTTTCTTCTAGCTTGGAGATAAGATTATTGTTGTCCACCTTTCGCTTTTGTTGATGAATTTAAAGTGGATTAGACATTATGGACTGAAAGAACATAACAAAAATACATGAATCTTAACGTTATGACTTGCGAAAAACACATGAAGTAATTACCTGGGTGGTCATTTCAACTCCAATTGTCTGCAGTTGTAAGATTATTCCTGCCTTAAGTGGATGCATGTGAGATGGATCACGCTGAGAATCCCCCCTGATGATAACTTTAGATTTCAGATCATTCACCATCTCAACATAATAATCAATCTCCTGTGCTTCACAAGAATCTTGCCTTTGTGTGCTTTCCAGTAACCTTGTATTCCTCTATGGCAGATTGAGTAGTATCGTTGTGGGAAATGGAAGCTTTTGGAAACAGGTCCTTGTTGCCGACGACATGGAGAAAGCAAGAATTCCATGTTGAGCATTCTAATATTGCTTGTCCAAAAGCCATAATAAGGTAAATAGAGAAGCAACTGATCGTCCAATTGAGTGTCCAGTGACAGTTAATGGAGTCCGCAGCAGTTCACCAGTCTTTAAATCATGGATCTAAAAGTACTGCTCATAATCAGGACCATGATAGAGTGAAACAAGCAGACAGGAACCTATTTTCGTAACATGATAATCTCCATGTTGGATTCTTCTCTTATTTTCGTCATTTAGCCTAGTCTCCTAGTCATGCAGTCATAAACTTTAAGGACCAGAGTTGCTTCAATATGTATTTTTCCTAATAATTATGGTCAATGTGTAGTTTTCAGACTCAATGATGTAGATTTAAATAATGAAACATGGCCAAAATAAAGCAGAGTAGAACGTAAATGAGATCATGAATGCGATGGAAACTGCCAAATGGCCAGCAGAGGTTCAAAAAATCATGAAAACAACCATGAGTATGATATTTCTGAAGGATACCTGAGTTTTGAGCTGGGACAGCTCCTTAAAATGAGCTTTAAAAAGGGTGATTGCACCTCTATGAATTGAAAAAGACCTGTTTCTTTCAGTGCATAAGAAGTCAAAGATAGGCAGCTCCAGCTCCTTGAGAGTTTTTGATGAAACCAAATCTCCTCCCTGTCGAACAAGTTCTTTCCTTGATGAAGTAGAAGTGGTGAAGGCTATGAGGGTATACTTCGATTTCTTATCGAGCTTGTATTGACAGGGTATCGTTTTGCTTACAGGGGCTGGCGGCTCATTGTTGAGTTGTGCTTTGCTAGATTGGCTCAGGAACACAATTGTAAAAATAAAATAAGAAGAACAGGTCAATAAAAGTACACATTTGACTTTTCACATGGTACTCACCACGGACAAGATTTCGATCACATACTGAGAAATTACAACACAATCTCTATGTGCTTTCCATGTATCGCCTGTTTTTCTTTCCTTCTTCGAACCCATATTTTTTCTTGCTAAAATCCACAGAAAACTTCTCTTTTCTGGTATGTTCGCTTTGGTTTCTTAGCACTATCGCGCTTTCTTGAACTCATCATGTCCCGCCATGGCGGGATAAGGTTATCGGTAAATCTATGGCTTCGAGGAATTCCTGAACCCCAACTCCTATGAAACTTCTCATCAACTTCGAATGTTAATTACCATTCTTGTCTTTGGATTGACAGGGCATCTATCCAAATATTCTGCATCATTCTGGCATCCAACAGCCCATTTGATTAGACTTGATTCTTGCCAACGCAAATCTACTAGGGGTTTAGAGCTCGAGCAGTGGACCTCTGTCATATGAAAGAAAACAGAGCACGGAAAGATGGAGTGCAAAGCCCTTGGGCAGGAAAGACTGAAATGGATAACTCCATAGAAAGTGATTCAAAAACATTATAGAATCTGATACTTAGAAGGTGTTTGGCATTGTGGTGCGATCTGCGATTCGCAGATCGCACCACAATTTGGTGTTTGGTAATGCACAAAACAGATTAATTTACTATGGGGCCCACCTAAAAAAATCACCAAAACGCCGATTGTAAAAAAGCAGCTATGAGGTGCTTTTCTTGCATCTCGGGTCGAGATGAATTACTCCGATTGTGTTCCAAGGGACAACAATATTACCGTTAACAATGTTTCCCAAATAAACCCTCACCAGAATCCCCTTCCCCTTCATCCAATAAACCCATTGAACAAGCTTCTCACCTTCACCAAATAAAACCATTGAGCCCATACCAGTGATGTCTGTGTTGGGTTGCGAGAGGGGAGGGTGAAGGGTCTGGGGGGTGGGCTGAACGGAGAGAGAAGCAGAGGAGAGGGAGGAGGGGTCTCGAGGAGGAGAGGAATGGGGGGATAGTTTGGTCTGTGACGAGAGAGTCTAGAGAGGAAGGCGATGGGTTGATGGTGGAGGAGGAGAGGACGGAGAATGGAACCTTGGATCACGTCTTCAGATACTTACCTTTTGCTGGTAGATCTTGCTTGATGTTCCAAACCAACCCGTCTAGCTAAATCAAGGAAAAAGGGAAGAAGAAAAGTGGAGAGGTGTTGAAAGTGGGAAGTGGAGAGGCGTTGAAAGAGGGAAGTGGATGAATCAAGGGAAAAAAAACAAGAAAAGAAAACAAAGCAATATATGTACATCGTAGAACTAAATGATATTAAAATAATGTAATATATAACTAATAATATATTAAAATAAATAAATAATGTAAAACTAATGATATTAAAATGATAATGATAAATAAATAAATAAATCCCTGACCATTTCTCACAAAACTTAATATAAATAAATATTAAAAGATATTTAATTAAAATCTAAAAATAATGTAAAAATTTAAAAACTTAATAAAAAAAAATATATAAATAAATGTGTGTGTATATGTCTATACCCTTTAAAGTAATTTCACAAGTTAAAAGCAATATGAAAAGTTTGGTAACCAAACACCCAAAACTGCTTTTTTTTCAACCTCCAACTCAACCACAGTTTTAACCAAACACTTCACTACTTATTTTGCACCACAGTAAAAGCGCTTTTTTTAAAAAAACTGTTTTTTTTTCAATCGCAATCGCAATCGCAATGCTTTAATCATTTTAAAATTAAAGGATAAAAAAAAAAGGGATATATAATAGTCAATACGGTTAATCCATAAAATTCACAATAAAGTTAATGAAAATAGAATAATTTTATAAAAGCAAATCAAAATAAATTATGACGCTTTACATGTGATAAATTCAATATTAAAAAATAAAATTAAAAATAAATAAATTTTGAAGAATAAATAAAAAAAATATTGACTTTTTACTGTTCATTGAAAAACCAAGACTTTTTATTATATGTTAATGATAGTATCAACATCTGATATGGGGACTCAAAAAAAGAATAATCTGGATATGCTATAGCGATTGATGAAGGGCATGGATGAACCATATGACTTTTAAATACAAAAAATAGAAAAATATAATAATTTTGAATAAAAAAAATTAAGCAAGAAAAATAAAAAACTACAAAAAAATATTTTTTTTTTTTTAAAAATTCTTTTGTGGCACATCAATGGCTTTTACAACAAGGTTCAAAGTTATTTGCCTTTTCCTCCACTCGGTACACCATTTACATTGCATAAAAATTATAATTGTTCTAATCGCACCCCCAGTTATTTGCATTAGCATTGAAGAGTGAATTGTTATGTACATAGAATTTCATTAGATACATACATAGACTTTCATAAAGGAGAGGACCACTGGACAGGAGTCGAGAGGGATGAGAAGACAATAAGAAGAATTGGGGAAATTAGTTAACGTGAACCGTAAAAGAGGGATAAACCGGGATTGTAAAATCAACCGATTTGGTCCGATTTATTGTACCTGATTTTAGTGAGTTAGACCAATTTTAGTAGATTTTGATTTTTAACTTGATTTTATCAGTTTTATACGTTTAACTCGTAAAATCATATTGAATTACATGATGAAGATTGATTTACAAGATGAAGAATTGCAGCAGCAGGTCACTCATCCTCTGCAGTTCTACATAACAACTTTTCCACTTTGTACATAACAGTAGCTGTCACCTTTTGTAACTTATTCTTGTACGTATTAAGCAAGTAATTGCAGGTTAGAATTTGTTAGAGTTTGTTATTAGAATTAGCTGGCTGACTAACAATAAACAGTTATGCCTTAGTTAATTACTTAGCACATGCAGAAATTTTGCTGCATATATATAGGGAATGTAACAGTGAAGGTAATATCAAGAAATTCATTCATTCCAAACGTTTTTCTTCTTCTCATTACATTTCAATATGGTATCAGAGCCATCCTTTTAAAGGATTAATCTCTGCTCTTTTTTTTTTCACCCCTTTGTTCAACCTTTTTCATCTCAGCAATGGCTGACATTACCAATCCCACTTTTGACATGGATTCTGCAAATCCATTCTTCTTGCATCATGGTGACAGTCCTGGCGCCATGATAGTCTCAAAACCGCTAAATGGGGACAACTACAATTCCTGGAAACGTGCAATGATGATGGCATTATAAGCCAAGAACAAACTCAACTTTGTTAATGTCACCCTTCCCAAACCCACCAATCTACCGAAGTGCTTGCTTCGAATCGTAATTCAAACCGTTCTCTTCCATCGTATACAAATGAATGCATAGGTAAACCTGGTCCACCATCATTATGAACCGAGTTAATAAAAACTTTATACAATTATTTTTAAACAAGTGGCTGAAATAGGATTGTAGCACGAGATCAGGCAAGACAGCATTCCAATGACAAAAGGGGTCAAGAACTATGATGTATTATGCTGCCTAGATTATTCTCAATATAGAGAAGCCTATATTCTGGGTGTGCAGCTGGCGCACTCGTGAAATAAAGCAATTAGCGACTGGAATGCTTTGCCGACCTCCTCAAAACCATATTTTCTCGTAACAGCATCAGCGACATCGGTAGATTGAATATACCTGATTCTGCAAGTTTGACCAACTTCGGAAGATCCTGATTCTGATAATGATGATGACATTATCAGCCAAGAACAAACTCAGCTTTGTTAATGGCACCCTTCCCAAACCCACCAATCTGCATGATTCTCAAGGTCTAGCATGGACCCGTTGCAACAACATGGTCCTCTCATGGATTCTCAACTCTGTTTCCACAGATATTGCCAATAGCATCATCTACATTGATGATGCTTCTGAGATATGGATTGATCTTCAGGATCGTTTTTCTCAACATAATGGACCAAGGATTTTTTCAAACTCGTAAATCCATCTCTTGTCTGTCACAGGAGAATCAATCAATCAGTTCTTATTTCACAGCTATGAAGGGATTATGGGATGAATTAGCAAACCATCAGCCCATACCTACATGCACATGTGGAGCCTTGAAAACCATCATGTCTTATCTCTACCAGCAACATGTTTATCAGTTTCTAATGGGGCTTAATGAGAGTTATTCGCAAGTTAGAGGCCAAATCCTTCTCATTGATCCACTGCCTTCCATAAATAAGGTTTTCTCACTTGTTGTTCAAGAAGAAAGGCAGCGTATGATTTCATCATCAAGCCTCTCTTTCAACCAAAACACCACTGCTTTGTTTACTAAAACCATACCTCCACATCGTTTTACTGGGAATAAACCTTTTCCAATTCGGAAAGACAGACCAATATGCTCCCACTGTGGCATTTCTGGGCACACAATGGAAAAATGCTACAAACTTCATGGTTTCCCACCAGGTTATAAGTTCACTAAAGGGAAGAATGCCTCTGCTAGTGTTCACCAAGTCTCTGCACCTGAGCTTCGCATTACCTACGGACAGTGTCAGCAGCTCCTCCAAATGTTCAAACCAAATATTGCAGAACTTGACTCATCTGTCAACCAAGCATCATCATTTCCAGTCAAAGACCAAGAACACCCCATTCAAGGTGAAAATATGACAAGTGCAGGTGATTGTTTGATTAAAACTCCATTTTCCAATATCAATCTCCATTTCCAGACAAATTCAAATCTTCAAGAAAGGACAAACTCCCAAGATCAATGGAGCTTATAGCGTCAGACAAACCAGCATAACTTAGATCTATTTTTTTCAATGAGCTGAAACTATTGAAAGAAGCCGGTAGCATAGCTATAGAGCTAGAATAGCTTTTCGGTGAAACCCACGATGAAAATCTTGAATGCCGCCTTCCTAAGCTTCAGATTTTTAAGGTTGAGAGATGCAAGAATCTTCTATCAATCCCAGAGCTTCCATCAAGTGTAGCATACTTGTCTATCAATGAGTGCACATCCATTGAAAGAGTAAGTGCACCACTTCAGCATGAAAGAATACCATATCTGAGTGTAAAAGGGTGCCAAAATTTAATAGAGATTCAGGGCATGGATTTTGCGGGCAATAACTGGTCCATTCTGAACTTAGATGACTGCAACAATTTATCTGAAAAATATAAGATGAGTCTTATTCAGGTTGTCTCACTCTCTTTCTCTTAACTTGAACAAAAACATTTAGCATGTACATATGGTAGTTTTTCGAACTCAAATTTTAATTACTTTCCTTGAAACCAATAGGGATTATGCAAAGGTAAATATTATGACATTTGCCTTGCTGGTGGCGAGATACCAGAATGGTTCAACCATCGTGGAGAAGGATCTCGCATTATCATTTCATTTGCCCTCGGTTTCAGTCCTCGGGACGGTAATAAACTCAAGCGCTTCTTTTTTGGGTGGTCTCGGCCTCCAACAATGAAGCCACTTCGAAAACATCATTTCTTCAGTTTGATATGTGTTTTGCTACTTTCAAAAATAAGAGCAATGGTATTGAATTGTTTGACACGACGACGGTAGTTACTTTTGGCAGAAATTCCACTAAGCATTCTTGGATACAGCGTGTACCACTGATCGGGTTAGAGGAATCGCTGCAAGGTGTAGAGGAATTGGAACTGAATGTCAAAGTAAGCTTATACGATGTTCGAAAATGTTGGGTTGAAAAATGTGGGGTGCATTTGATAATGGATTCAGATATTCATGGTGAGAAGTGGGATCATGAGATTGATCTTCATGCTCTAGGCTCTTCAACTAATGATGAACAGCGGTTGGGAAGTAGTCTGATAAGAGAGTTGCAAAAGTGGAAAATCACCAGTTGCATTAAATTTGGATAGCATAAAACAGAGAATATGTTTTTGGATCACAGAGTGCTGGATCTGTGGTGTTTTTTTCTTTTTTTTGTGGCATCTGGGACTGATAAATGAGCGACAAATATTTGCAAAGACTACTTCAGAGAGGACAATGGAACTGTATATTTATTTATCACCATTAATTTATTACTAGTTTTCATAACCGAAGTGCTTGCTTCGAATCGTAATTCAAACCGTTCTCTTCCATGTATACGAATGAATGCATAGGTAAACCTGGTCCACCATCATTATGAACCGAGTTAATAAAAACTTTATACAATTATTTTTAAACAAGTGGCTGAAAGAGGATTGTAGCACGAGATCAGGCAAGACAGCATTCCAATGACAAAAGGGGTCAAGAACCGAGTTAATAAATTATTTTTAAAATGATTTATTATGCTGCCCAGATTATTCTCAATATAGAGAAGCCTATATTCTGGGTGTGCAGCTGGCGCACTCGTGAAATAAAGCAATTAGCGACTGGAATGCTTTGCCAGCCTCCTCAAAACCATATTTTCTCGTAACAGCATCAGCGAGATTGAATATACCTGATTCTGCAAGTTTCACCAACTTCGGAAGATCCTGCCTTGCCCTTCAATTCCTCCATAACAGTATTTTTTTTCTGGAACGGCAATGAGAATATTTTTTTTCATAATTTCACATGTTGCTATGTAACAGGGATCAACTAAATACGTTATATTTTACTTGTGAAATTCGGCCGCCTTGAAAGGGCATTCCAAAATAAAAACATAGATACATGGACAAGATCGGTTGATGTTATAGCATAGATACATTGACAGAGATGAGCTGGTTTTAATGAAAAAGTTCTCCAAGATATTGACCAAAAATGCACAAGTAGACGTATGACACCCATTGATAAATACCCACCTTTCGACAGACCAAACGATTGATATCGATCTCCCCTATAGCACCAGCCTGTGCAAGTCTGTTAAAAGTATAGATTCGTATATTTCAGAGTTATTTTTCCATTACAATTGAGAATGAACTTATAGAGGAATTACAAGACTAATTTAGATAAAGATAAAAGCTACTTTATCCCTACTTTACACAATTTCTATATCTGGAAATTAACGGCCATATTTTAACGGCTATATTTTAACGGTCATATTTTAACACTCCCCCTCAAGTTGGAGCGTAGATATTTATCATGCCCAACTTGTCAATAGCATCATAGAATGCCCTTCCCGAGATCGCCTTTGTGAGAATATCTCGCTAGTCGATCTTCGGGACCGAACAAACGGAAGTTGTATAATTTTCCGATCAAGATTTTCCTTAATGAAGTGTCGGTCGACTTCAACGTGTTTGGTACGATCATGTTGAACAGGATTATGAGCAATTTCGATAGCTGCCTTATTGTCACAGTGTAGACCCATAGATGTTCCATAATCAATTCCCAGGTCTTGTAATACATGTTTAATCCATAGTAATTCACATACACCATGAGCCATACCTCGGTATTCTGCTTCTGCACTTGACCTTGCAACTACTTTCTGCTTCTTACTTCTCCAAGTGACAAGGTTGCCTTCTACGAACGTAAAATATCCTGATGTTGATCTCCTATCGACCGATTTCCCCGCCTAATCTGAAGTTCAGTATATCCTTTAATACCTTGGACCTCCCCTTTAGAAAATAGAAGTCCTCTTCCTGGTGCACTTTTTAGATACCTTAAGATCCGATATACAGCTTCCATATGTTCTTCTCCTGGTGAATGCATGAACTGACTTACCACACTTACTCGCATAGGCGTATGTCCGCCTAGTATGTGATAAGTATATTAGTTTTCCAACTAATCGTTGATAACATCCTTTGTCCGCTGGTGTCTGATTTTCTGCTTGTCCCAGTTTGTGATTCATTTCCATAGGTGTATCTACCGGTTTGCACGCAAGCATTCCGGTTTCTGCCAATAAATCTAACACATATTTTCGCTGTGATAGACATATCCCCGTTTTTGACCTTGAGACCTCAATCCCTAAGAAGTACTTCAGTTGTCCGAGATCTTTCATTTCGAATTTCGATGCCAGAAATTGTTGTAGTGCCTTTCTTTCTTCTGGATCATCTCCTGTTAAGACCATATCATCCACGTATACTATTAGTGCCGTTACCTTCCCTCCTTTGTGTTTTATAAACAAAGTATGATCTGAATTACTTTGCTTATAACCAAACTCTTTCATCGTGGATGAGAATCTTCCGAACCATGCCCGAGGTGACTGCTTTAGACCATACAATGCCTTTTTTAATTTGCATACTTCAGTTTCACACGAGGACCTGGTTTTAACTCCAGGTGGTAATTCCATATACACTTCTTCTTCAAGGTCTCCATTTAAGAAGGCATTCTTGACATCGAATTGTTGTAAGGCCCAGTCTCGATTCACTGCTATAGATATGAGAATCCGGATGGTGTTCATTTTTGCAACTGGGGCAAAAGTTTCTTGATAATCCACTCCATACTTCTGTGTATATCCCTTTGCGACTAATCTTGCTTTGTATCTATCAATACTCCCATCTGCATCCAGCTTCACTGTAAACACCCATTTACACCCAACTTTCTTCTTTCCTTTTGGTAATTGACATAACTCCCAAGTGTTATTCTTCTGAAGTGCCTCCATCTCCTCATTCATCGCCTTGGTCCATTTTGGGTCTGCTAATGCATCCTGTACATTACTAGGAATAGACACATTGGATAATTGATTAACAGTAACTGCATATGATTCCGATAATCTATGGGTAGAGATATAGTTACTGATGGGGTATTTAGTTTTGTTTTTGGGATCGGGTTCATACTGTTTCTTTGGGACTCCCCGGTTTAGTCTTTGTGGGTACCTATTGATCACATTATTTTCTAAGACAGAGTTTCATTTATCTCATTAGAAATAGGATTTAGGGATACCCGAGGTGACCGAGGAGAGACATTCTCGCTGATTCTTCGGTTAATGGTGTAGGCGCTGGTAATTCCGGAGACATAGGGGGGGGGTCGCTTTCGAGATCATTTCGGTCTATGTAGAATTCCGTGTTATCACGTACCGGGTCTCATTTCCTTTAACCCTTTCATTTTCCTCTAATTCGAATATATCTTCGTTCTCTTCAATGTTACTCTCCCCTCAAGAGAAGACCCGAACTCCCCCTCGAATAGTAGGGTTCGATTCTCGAAATGATGCATCCGTGGTTACATGTAGCTTTCGATGGTGAGGATCATAGCACCGATATCCTTTCCGAACTCCGAGTAACCTACAAAAACACACCGCTTTGCACTAAGGATCTAGTTTGCTTTCAGCAGACTTTCGGGATATGGACATATACCGCATAAACCAAACACCCGGGGTTCCAGATTTGGTAGATGAGGAACGAGAGAAGAGATTCCATTTTCTCGTTGAGGAGATTGAAATTCAATTGCACTTGATGGTATTCGATTTGATTAAGTAAGCAACTGATTTTATCGCCTCACCCCAATAGTATTTTGGCGATTCATGCCAAATAGCTAAAGCACCTAACAATTTCCATAATCGCCTGTTTCTTCCTTTCTCGCTAATCCATTCTCGCTGTGGAGTATACGTGCGTGGGAGGTCTCGATGTCGAATTCCATGATGATTTAAAAAATTACCTAACACTTGATCCATGAACTCCGCATTCATTATCCGATTGAAGTGTACAAATGTGCCGTTGGTATTGGGTCCGCACTCATGTTGTGAAATTTCTGAAAAACTGTACTCTACTTCACTTTTATTCCGAGAAGAGATATCCATGTCATCCGAAAGTACATTCATCAATAAATGTAACAAAATATCGTGCATTAGAAAAAGACGAGATCTTGGCAGGACCCCAAACATCCGAATGGATGACTGCAAATGGTTCCATACTTTTCTTCAAACTTGGCAAATAGGAAATACGGTGGCTTTTCGCCAGTTCACAAATTTCACACTGAAAATCCAAAATACTTAAACCGGAAAAATAAATGCGTTGTAATTTCTTAAGGTACCCGAATGAAAGATGTCCGAAGTCGCCGATGCCACAACCATACGAGAGCATGAGCGTGATCCTTACTTCTGGTCTGATGTGCGTGACCCATCATTGACCCCCCTTTTTCCGTTAACTCTAAATAATACATGTTGCCCCGTCTAACACCATAACCAAGAATCTTCCGGGTTAGAATGTCCCTCGAAAAAACACAAAACCGAGGCCAAAACGCTACTGCGCACTTAAGAGTAGCAGTAATTTGACTCACCGACAAAAGATTATACGCAAGAGATGGAACAATAAGGACAGTATCTAGGGTTATAGTGTCAGTCAAAATGATAGATCCTTCCCCCGTAACAGGGGAGATGCTACCATTAGCAGTGTGTATAGCTGACTGTGAGGAGGTTTTATGGTAGGTTACTTTATCGGAATCTCTAGTCATGTGATTAGATGCACCTGTATCAATAATCCAAGTGCTATTTTTAGTAATAACAGAGCGTGCAAAATTTTTTTCGATGATACCTGGATGGACCACATTCGCTGTAGGTGGTACCTGGTTTGCTTCTGTCAGAAGTACCATAGATTTTCTGATATTTTTCCGAGGTTTCTTTGCAAAGTCCCACCAGTCCGGGTAGCCGACGATTTCGTAACACTTTTGTTTCGAATGCCCCATTTCACCGCAATGAAAACACATCAACCCACCAGTATTTTTGTATTTTCGGTCAGCCCCATTTCGGTCAGCCCGGTCAGACCTTATATTCTGACCGAACAAACATTCCCCTCTCTCACTTCCTTCATTTTGAAATCTCTGCCAGTATATGCTCTTCTCCAACTCATCTACACGATTTTTGATCTCATCAATTTTCGACACAATGGAGTCCAAAAATGTTCGAAAATTACTTTGCATCTGCTGAAGAAGATCAAAAACAGTCATCTTGGCGGTGCTTTGCTTGGGATCCTCGGAATCATGTCCGTCCATTGCTTGCTATGTGGGTCGGTCTCTGTCAAATATGGAGCCAATGGAGATTTCTGGGTTGTTTTTTAATGGTTTGTTTGATGGGTTCTTCGGGTTTCTGGGTACGGGTTGATACCAAAATGGGTCTTTTCGTTGGTTTTGTTGGTTCGAGATGGGTTTCGTCGGAGATTCTTTTCAAATGGGTTTCGCTGGTTGATGAAGAAGATGGGTTTTTTTTCGGGAAATCTGGGTTTTTTTTTTTCTCTTTTCTCGGGAAAACTGGGTTTCTCGGGAAAATTGGTTGGTTTCTGGGTTTGTGGAGGAAAGATTTCTGTATGAATTCGCTGCTATTCCAGTGGTTGATATCGGGGTTATGAAGGGAGGGTAGCTGTGTATGAATTAATGGAATTTCTGGGTGTGTTTTTTTTTCTCGGGAAAATATGGATTGGTTTTCCGGGAAAAACTGTTTTTCCGGGAAAATCTGGGTTTTTTCTGGGTATGAACAGTATTTTTGAATAAACAGAGACTGTAGAGATTGATTTCTGGGATTAATTTCGAGATGAACAAATACGGTTCAAGAAAAACAAAAAATCTGGGGATGAACAAATACGGTTCAAGAAAAAAATTTCGAGATTCGCTCTGATACCATGTTAAAAGTATAGATTCGTATATTTCAGAGTTATTTTTCCATTACAATTGAGAATGAACTTATAGAGGAATTACAAGACTAATTTAGATAAAGATAAAAGCTACTTTATCCCTACTTTACACAATTTCTATATCTGGAAATTAACGGCCATATTTTAACGGCTATATTTTAACGGTCATATTTTAACAAAGTCCAATCATCACAGCTTTTCCTCCATCTCTTACACTCTGTGTGCACTGTGAAAATGTCAGTGGTTTGCCCAAGGCTTCCACAGCAGTGTCCACACCTCTTCCTCCAGTTATTTCCTGGCAAACATACACACAACATAATTTAACTTCAAAATATAGAAGAAACAAAATATTTTATCTGGACTCAAAAATACAAAACAAATAAGAAAAGGAAAGGAAATAGAAACTTTATGGTGCATGAGAAGTCTAGATTTATGGTTTTGCTTGACGATCAAATAATTTCCCCTGTTTCTAACAATCAGAATGAAATTAGCTAAGCTGCTTGTTAGACTGACATCAAATGACCTTGGAAGTTGTTGAAAGCACCTTTTGCTTCATTGTTACAACACAGTATTCAGCAAGGCCTCCAGGCAAACAATTGAACACTAGAATTACACTGTCTACCACTTCATTGCAGACAAATGCACAGCAATAAGAAATGGGGTGCCTATCACCGCATCCAGGCTCATTGATCTGGCTGTAAAGTAGAATAGCACAAGTGGATGTGCTCAAACTAACATCATGTTGCATCTTCTTTTACGTTTACGGAGGAATAGTCGGGTTTCATCATCATAAAGAGTTCCTTTTGATCGATTATAAGCAAAAAAATCCTCACATAAATCATCATGGCCCTGTTTCCCAAATCAGAAATTTTCATTTCAGTATCTTACTTTTTGCTGCATTTCCAAAATCCCTAGTGATGACATAGTAACAAGAACAATATGAAGCTACACGCACAACAATAACATTATATCTCAAAGAAATGTCACCTTAGAACAGTAGAAACAGTTACCACAAGGCATGATAAAAGCTCCAACAACACGAGAGCCAGCTGGAAATCTGAAAATGAACAACAAAAAAATTCATAATTCACATTACTACCATCTCCCTGCATGATAAAGAACCCATTTTCCACTCTTGAACTCATCATGATCTTCTCATCAACTTTGACTATTAATTACCTTTCTTGTCTTTGGATTGACAGGGCATCTATCCAAATACTCTGCATCATTCTGGCATCCAACAGCCCATTTGATTAGACTTGATTCTTGCCAATGCAAACCTAGTACGGGTTTAGAGCTCGAGCAGTAGACCAGGATGCAACAGCACCTGGCCCGAGAGCATTAAACTCTCCCTAGCCCTCTGTCATATGAAAGAAAACAGAGCACGGAAAGATGGAGTTCAAAGCCCTTAGGCAGGAAAGACTGTGAAATGGCCAACTTCCTCCTTGGGGCAGGTTGCAATTTTTAGGGAATGGATACTGTAATGAAATTTTGTGTTCATTCGTAGAGGATGCGAGTATAATCTCATAAAATATAAATCAAAATTAAATTATAAAAATTAATTTCTAATAAATCTAATATTAAAATATATAATTCAATTAAGAAACTCAAGTAAATCAGCTTAACCCAAGACTCGAGTCATAGTACATGATAACTACATAAAAAATAAAAATAAAATTATAAATTTTAATCCTCAATCAACCTAATTTAAAAAATTATATTCAAAATAAAAAAAAAAAGATAAAAAATAACCCGAATTAACTTGTCAAACCCGGGTTAGAAAACATGTATAACTCCATAGAAAGTAATTCAAAAACATTATAGAGTGTGATTCTCATCATTTCAAAATTAAAGGTATATATATATATATATATATATATATATATAGGGAAAAAATAGTCTAGTCAACACGGTTAATATACAAAATTCACAACATAGTTTATGAAACTATAATAATTTCATGAAAGTAAATAAAAATAAATTATGAAGTTCTATATATGATAAATTCAATATTAAAAAATAAAAATAAATAATTTTTAAGGAATAAATATAAAAGATATTGACCTTTTACTATTCATTGAAAAACCAAGACATTTTATTATAAGTTAATGATAGTGTCAACATCTGATATGGGGACTCAAAAATATGATAATCTAGATATGCTATAGCGATTGATGAAGGGCATGGATGAACCCTTTGATTTTTAAATAGAAAAATATAATAATTCTGAAAAAAAAAATTAAGCAAGAAAAAAAAAACTAAAAAAAAGTTTTTCTTAAAAAAACAATCTTGTGTGGGCAACATCAATGCCTTATATTAAAGGAAGCTTTTTGCAACTATGTGAAAACTATGTGAGGTTATCGTGGGAACTGAAGCTCTAAGTGTCTTATTAATGGTGGAAGTGGAAGAAACTAACTCGAACAGAAGCTACGAGAATAAGCACCACTAGATGGGAAGCCATCATGATCGGAGCATTTCTCATTTTTAAGGGAGGGAATTATTGGACTCTATGCATTTCTCCTTCTCTCTTTTTTTTTATTAATTTACCTTTCATTTATTATTTTTCATCCCAATCTTTACTTCTGGACCTATATAAATAAATTATTTAATGCTTTTAAAATTAAATTAATTAATTTTTAACTGATTTATTATGAGATCCAAATATTTATATATTTTTTCAATTCATGTGAAACATTTTTTTTAGATGCAAGGAAACTTTAATTCCCAGAAAGTGTATTGAAATAACCATTTGAATTATTTTTTTGTTTTTAGAAAATATTATTATAATAATATGTGAGCTCGGGCTAATCAACCATGTTGCCCCTGAAATGACCCAACATTATATGATTTGGGTTGGATCTGGGCCTTACCAAGTAGGCTAGGTGGCAACAGGTCCAACAAAAAAAAAAGTGTTGCATGAGTAGTGATGCACTCTTCATTGTTCATGCATTACATGAACAATGCAAACAACAGAGAAAGAGGAAGGGGAAGGAAGCTAACTAGCAACAGAGGTGGTTGTTGGCGATAAGGTGGTATGGATGGTGGCGCAGGAGGTACCGTGAGAGAGAAAAGATGGATGGTGTTGGTTGTAAGAAGAGGAAAAAGGATGCAATGGGAAATAAGGAAGTTGTTGTTGCCGGTGACAGTGACTCTTAGAGGAAGCTACTATTGGTGGTCTATGGTGGAGAAGAAAGTGTTGTCGCTAACGCCCGTGGAGGAGGAGAAGGTGTTGTCACTGTAGTTGTTGTTGAAAAGCGTAGAAGAAAAGAGGAGGAGAACGCCATTGTTGGAGAGGAAAAGCTCATGGTGGAGACACTACAAAAAAAGGGTGCCGTTAGCAACGGAATTTTGCAACGGCAAAATTCCGTTGCTAAACGAATAGCAAAAAAAAAAACAAGTATTGCAACGGAACATCCGTTGCAAATTGAATTTGCAACGGATTTTCATTTTCAGTGGCAACGGAACTGCCGTTGCAAGTGCAACGGAATTGCCGTTGCATTCGCAACGTTTGCAACGGCTAATCCGTTGCATTTGCAACGGATTAGCTGTTGCATTTACAACGGCGTAGCCGTTGCAAATTCAAAGTTTGCAACGGCTAATCCGTTGCACTTGCAACGGATTAACCGTTGCATTTCAACGGCTTAGCCGTTGCAAATTCAACATTTGCAACGGCAAAGCCGTTGCATTTGCAACGGATTAGCCGTTGCATTTGCAACGGATTAGCCGTTGCAAATGCAACTTTAGCAACGGCTAATCCGTTGCAACTGCAACGGCTAATCCGTTGCAAAGTAAAGATGAAACGCACCGTTTTACCGTTTTAAGTCTTCCTCTTTCCCGGTCAGTTGTTCATTTACTCACATCTACTCTCATTACTCACATTTACCGATCATCACCGAACACACCATCTCAATATCTTCTTCCCGAAAATTGTAGCATCAACGCCACCGAACACCATCTCGTCGGAATCCTCAGCTCTTTCCCTTCTTCTCTTTTTTCTCTTCTTTTTTGGTTCGATCAAGTAGACGTATGACACCCATTGATAAATACCCACCTTTCGACGGACCAAACGATTGATATCGATCTCCCCTATAGCACCAGCCTGTGCAAGTCCAAGCATCACAGCTTTTTCCTCCATCTCTTACACTCGTGTGCCTTTGTGAAAATGTCGATGGTTTGCCCAAGGCTTCCACAGCAATGTCCACACCTCTTCCTCCAGTTATTTCCTGGCAAACATACACACAACATAATTTAACTTCAAAATATAGAAGAAACAAAATATTTTCTCTGGACTCAAAAATACAAAACAAATAAGAAAAGGAAAGGAAATAGAAACTTTATGGTGCATGAGAAGTCTAGATTTATGGTTTTGCTTGACGATCAAATAATTTCCCCTGTTTCTAACAATCAGAATGAAATTAGCTAAGCTGCTTGTTAGACTGACATCAAATGACCTTGGAAGTTGTTGAAAACACCTTTTGCTTAATTGTTACAACACAGTATTCAGCAAGGCCTCCAGGCAAACAATTGAACACTAGTATAGCACAAGTGGATGTGGTCAAACTAACATCATGTTGCATCTTCTTTTATGTTTACGGAGGAATAGTCGGGTTTCATCATCATAAAGAGTTCCTTTTGATCGATTATAAGCAAAAATATCCTCACATATATCATCATGGCCCTGTTTCCCAAATCAGAAATTTTCATTTCAGTATCTTACTTTTTGCTGCATTTCCAAAATCCCTAGTGATGACATAGTAATTTTGAATAAAAAAATAAAAAGATAAAATTTTTAAGCAGGAAAAATAAAAAAACTACAAAAAAAGATTTTTTTAGAAAACATTCTTGTGGCAACATCAATGGCTTTTATTAAAGGAAGCTTTCTGCAACAAAGTTCAAAGTTATCTGCCTTTTCCTTCACTCGGTACACCATTTACATTGCTCAAAAATTCTGTGAGTTTATCGTGGGAACTGAAGCTCTAAGTGTCCTATTAATGGTGGAAGTGGAAGAAACTAACTAGGAACTACGAGAAGTGGCACCCCAGTTCAGAACTCCACCACTAGATGGGAAGCCACCATGATCGGAGCAACCGTGGTGGCGGAAGGACAGGTCATGTTATTGCAGCAAAATCACGTACAGGGATAGCATTAAGGTAACCTAGCGAGCTAGATGTTAGACTGGGTGAGTGACATGGCGAGTGAATGGCTTTGATCTTCCATTTTTCTCTACTCCATAATCAATACCTCTCTTCTCATCTTGAGTTGCTGTCGCTGATGTTGTTTAGGCTGTTTTCTTGCCTCATAATAACTGCATGATTGCAGAGAAGAATTTATAAATCTCTGGTTCTGCAATTTTTCCTAGTTCAGAATAATTATTGACTCATAAATCTGCATATTAATTGATTTATTATTGTCACCTTTTTGCCTCTCTTTTGAGCGTTGTAGTGCAATTTATTAATAAAAATAATATTTTTATTTTTTAATTTAAATAATATTTTTATTATTATTTATTTATAAATAATAACTTGATTTATTTGTGAGATCAAACCAAGATTTGTGTTTTGCAAGAACACGAATTTGGATGTATGTTATGGATCGAGATTTAGTGATTTGATACATGGAAAATATCTTTTATTTTTTTAAAAAAATTAATATTATTGAATAACTCATATTATAGCATTTAAACATCTCATTCTTTGTAGATTTTAAGTGTAGATAAAAGAGACTTGATAGAGTTTTCTTACATCAAGTGCTTCTCTCGAAGAAGATTGAGATCTTTTACTTATAAAATTTTCAAGGATCTCATGAGTGACTGTTTGATAATATAATTGATGTTTTTTAAAATATTTTTTTTTAGAAATATATTAAAATACTAATTTTGAAATTAGCATATAAATATGAAGTAAAAACACCAAAAAAAATTAATTTAAAATAAAATAAAAATTCAATATTTTTCAAATAAAAATACAATATTTATTTTTTAAATATTGTATTTATGAGAAGATATCTTAAATATCTTGTATCATGAATCAAGTTTTTATTGGCAAACAAATAGATGAATAACTATTTGTTTTCATATGTCGATGTCAAAAATAATTTTTTAAAAATAAAATAAAAATTATTTTGATGTATTTATAAACAAAAAACAATTTTAAAAACATGATTCATGATACAAGATAGAAAAAGTTGAAAGCTTGTTTACCCTTTCCAATTTGAAGCATAGACTGCTGATCTCTGTATCTTTCCATGGCTTCCATGCCTTTAGAGTCTCATTCCTCTGTATATTTGATGAACATAAAGAACATATTTTTATTTCAAGAAAACGGGAAAAAAACACAAGATTTTTCATGGCAGCACTGGAATTTACTGCCTTGCAAGTTTGAGAAATGACTACCTCAAAGAAGCAAAGAAATTGCCAAGCTCTATCACCATCGCTTTTGATTACAGACGGTATTGACTTCTCAACCAAATGTAAACGAATTAAAATAAAAACCAAAAAGCAGGTGATGCAAGGAAAACACAGAGAGATTACATGGTAATTTCCCAGTATGTGATTGAAATTTTCCAATGAAATTTGCGATTGCTGTGCTGTTGACCTGTTCAATCTCTGTCTTTGTCAATAAATACAATTACTACTCCAATTCTATTCCTTTCATTTTGTTCCTTAGCCAATCTAGGAAAGCACAAATCAGAGATGACCCAACTTCCCATGTAAGCAGAAAGTTCTATCTATATATTGTTTCCTATGTCGAGGCAAGATAAAGAAAGCAATGATTTGTTAGATTTAACGTCCTTATATTTAAAATTGTTACTTTGTGTGTGTGTTTTGTTCTTGTTTGCAGATTTATCAGTGGAGTAGATTTGGGAAACTTAGTGATGAACTCTATAAACTCAAGGAATATGCAGTGATAAATTATAATCAGTTATAATTATATCTCGTCTCAAAACTCAGGTACCCTTCTGAGTCGTTTTTGAACTCGGCGTGGACACCCTCGTCCAATATCATAACCATGGTTGTTTTCATGATTTTTCGACCTTCTGTTGGCCATTTGGCGCGCAGTGTTCATGATTTCATTTGCCATAGACTTTCTACTCTGCTTTACTTTGGCCATATTACACCATTGTCAAACATGCACTAGTCCATTGGAATTTGTCAACGTTCCTTGTAAGACAAAGTTAGTAAAATCAATCACAAAAATATCAATTATAATCATCTTTACGAGCGTTTTTCTAATAACTTGAATGGTTGTATCAAAGTTTTTGACTTTGGCATCTTGATATATTATTTAATGGGAGAAGAAAAATCAGTTAATAAATTGTGAGAGAAGTATTTGATCTACTTATAAATATAGTTTATATATTTCATCTACTGTTAATGATAGTCATAAATCAAAAGATTTCTATTAGATAAATTTATTCTAGAATTGCTTGAAAGTATATATTAATTATATTGAAAATCTTTCTAAACTTGAGCAAGGTATTTATAACTTAAATTTTTATTGTTATATATATTTAGCATTTATTTTTATAAAATATTTAACACTTTCAAATTTTACATCAAAAAATCTCTCCCAGTTCCCTCTAGAAACTCAACGATTACTACCACTGGCTATTAAAAGATTTTCAATATGACTTTAAAAGAAAGAAGACAGGTTCGACGTAACATCCTTTTCTTCAATCACTTTCCTGGAACTTGCCATGGCTATTAGTCAATGCAATGCAAAGGAAGAAGACAGGTTTTCCTTTTCTTGAATGATTATCTTGGTTCACCGTAGCTCTTGATGCACCTTTATCTTTTCCTAATTTTATTCTAAAAAATTTATTCAATTAGATATTAAGTTCCATTTATATTTTTTCTATAAAAAATTATATTAGTTTTGGAAAAAAATTATCCAATCGCATACTTTAACCTTGATTGGTTGAGAATTATTTTTTTTTTCGAGGTTGGAGATTTTTGACATCGATCTTATGATTTTTTTTAATTTTTTTTTTTATTCATTTATCAAGTTATAATTTAATATGTTTGGTGTGTTAGACTGGGTGAACTTGAGTTTTTTAGAATGATTTCTAAGACTTTTAATATATTTTAGTGTTTCATCATCTCACATTGATGGTTTTATAATTAAACTTTTGCAATTTTTTTTTTTAATTGGATACTCACATATATATATCTTATTTATTTAAGAAAAAAACAAAAGACTTGAGCCATTATTCAAGTCGCCGAGTGTGATTGAGGTTAACGCCACCGGCTGGATGGGATGTCAATTTATTATATATCATTGCTGCTACCTTTTCAATTCACAACCTCCGACCAACATCCCAATTTGCTATAGACAGTAGTGCCTTTGTATGGCTTCCTCTGAGTCTCCGTTCTCGTCCACGTCATCGTCCTATAGACATAGATGGAACTATGATGTTTTTCTAAGTTTTAGAGGAGAAGACACTCGCAAAACAATTACAGATCATCTCTATTCTGCCTTAATCCAAGCCGGAATTCATACTTTTAGGGACGATAATGAACTCCCTAGAGGAGAAGAAATCTCCCCGCAATTTCTCAGGGCAATCGAAGGATCAAGGATTTCTGTAGTGGTCTTCTCCAGAACCTATGCTTCCTCTAGATGGTGTCTTGACGAACTGGTAAAGATTATTGAGTGCAGCAGAAAAAGTCGCCGAGTTGTTCTTCCAATATTCTATGATACTGGATCCTTCGGATGTCCGCAAAACGCAGGCCGGGTAGCTATGAAAAAGCTTTTGATAAACATGAAGAACACTTCAAGGAAGAAATGGAGAAGGTCAACAGGTGGAGAGAAGCTCTTGCACAGGCTGCAAATCTATCTGGATGGGGTTTAAACAATGAGGCAAATGGGTATATCTTTATCAATCTTCTCTGTCAAAATCCACTTGCACATATCAACCGAAACAGTCTTGTTATTATTATCAATTTGAACTTGATATGTAGATGTAGCAAATATCTATGTTTTTTCAAAATAACTCTCCAACTAGTAGGGTTATAAAATTTAATAAGTTCCTTAACAATGTGTATACACTAGACGCTCTTGATAAAGCTCACACCACCCGCTGATCACCGCGCACACTTGGACAACATGCTTATTTTTCACTGAATCTCACTTGCACACACATCTCTTTCTCTTCTCACATGCACACTGCACTAACTTTTTCATGTATGAAATTGCTTGCCTTTTTCTTTTTCTTCTTTACACTCACACTACCAAGAAGGGCTGCTAGGTCTGTTTGACAGCCGGCCTAGAGACTTCTGATAGAATATCATTTACAAGAAAGGATAACTTGATCTTGTTTTTTTAAGAGAATTCTAGAGATGGATGAGCTAGATTTTCAAGATCGATCCGCTTCCTTGATAGTTCTAGAGAGGCATGGGCTGGAAAATTCTGGATTAATATCTAACAATTTCTACGCTGTTGATGTCTTTCTTTCTCTATGAACAGATATGAAGCGAAACTCATTAAAAGGGTTGTCAATGATGTAGCTTGTAAATTGGGAAACAAAACCTTGCATGTAGCCAAGCACCCAGTAGGTATTTCTTCCAGAGTTCGAGGTGTTATTTCTTTGCTAAAAGGTGCAAGAAATAATGTTGGCATCGTGGGGATCTATGGGATAGCTGGAATAGGAAAGACAACAATAGCAAAAGCTGTGTTTAACAACCTTCATTCTAGATTTGAGGGAAGTAGTTTTCTTTCGGGTGTCAAGGAAATATCAGATAAATCGAATGGAATGGTTGAATTACAAGAGCGCCTTCTTCATGATATTCTGAAACCAAACGTTTGGAAGATCAGCAATGTTTATGAAGGAATGAATTTGATCAAAGAACGACTTCATCGTAAAAATGTTCTTGTTGTTTTTGACGATGTGGACAAAAGAGAACAACTAGAGGCATTGATGGGAGAGAGATGTTGGTTTGGTGATGGAAGTAAAATAATCGTTGTAACTAAGAACAAGCATCTACTAACAGAAGTAGAGGTTGATGGGATGTATCATGCTATGGAATTGGATCGAGATCAGTCTCTTCAGCTTTTCAGTTTGCATGCTTTCAGGGAAACCCGTCCAGCAAAGGATTATGAGGAGCTTTCAAAAAATGTAGTGGACTACTGCGAAGGACTTCCTTTGGCTCTTAAAATTCTGGGTTCTCATTTGTCCATAAGAGACAAAGCTGGATGGGAAATTGATATTACCCATTGGCGAAATATTCCGCATGATGATATTCAAGCAAAGCTTAGAGTAAGTTTTGATGCACTTGATGGGGATTCAAGCGAGATATTCCTTGATATTGCGTGTTTTTTTGTTGGTCAAGATAAGGACTATGTAGCACATATAGTAGGTGCTCGTTACGATTGCCATCCAGAGGTAGCTTTCAGAGCTCTCATTGGAAGGTCTCTCATAACAATTAACACCGAAAATCAGAATAGGTTATGGATGCATGATATAATACGAAACATGGGAAGGGAGATTATTCGTCAAAGGTCACGTAACCATCTTGGAAATTGCAGCAGAATTGTGCTTCCAAAAGATGCATACACTGTTCTCTCAAAGGAAATGGTAAGAACTCATTACGTTGTATATTGATTGCTGTACTTTACACTCCAATATATTGTCATGATATTTTACTGTTTCTTGACTCTTTTCAGGGAACAGAGGCTGTGGAAGGTCTGGCACTAGATGTACAGGGATCATTCAACACAAAAGCGTTTAAAAAAATGAGACGTTTACAGTTACTCCAAATCACAAGAGCACATCTTGCGGGGAGCTACAGTCTTCTCCCCAGAGAGTTGATATGGCTTTGTTGGTTTGAATGCCCTTTGAAATCCTTGCCATCTGATTTTCACCTAAGCGAGCTTGTTATACTTGACATGCAAAAAAGCAACGTATGAAACTTTGGAAGGGGACTAAGGTAAAATATATGCAATAAGCACTCAAGATTTTCCCGAATTAGATTTAATGTAGAGTTATATTTTTTCACTGAAATATTTGTATTTTATTTTCTATTTTCTTTTTCAGATTCTTAACAAGTTGAAAATCCTCAATCTCAGCAATTCCAAGTGCCTTGTTAAAACGCCAAATTTCCGAGGACTCCCTAGTTTGGAGAGACTGATACTTGTACATTGCACGAGTTTGGTGGAGGTACATCAATCTATTGGAAACTTGAAGAGCCTTGTTTTGTTGAATTTGAAGGACTGCAATAGCTTAAAGACTCTTCCACAAAGCATGGGCAGCTTAAAATCTCTTTAGACTCTCAACGTTACTGAGTGCTCGCAACTTGAGAAATTGCCAGACAGTTTGGGTGGCCTAGAATCCTTAATAGAGTTGCTCGCAAAGGGTACTGGAATTAAGCAACTTCCTACATTTGGTGGAAACAACTACTCACCAAAAAGCTTTTCTAGCTCTATAGCTATGCGACCAGCTTCTTTCACTAGTTTCAGCTCATTGAAAAAACTAGATCTAAGTTATACTGGTTTGGTTGACGCTATAAGCTCCATTGATTTCGGGAGTTTGTCCTTTCTTGAAGATTTGGATTTGTCTGGAAATGGATTCTTCAATTTGCCTTCTAGCATTAGCCGCCTTCCTAAGCTTAAGGATTTTACGGTTGAGAGATGCAAGAATCTTCTATCAATCTCAGAGCTTCCATCAAGTGTACTCGTCTTGTCTATCAATGGTTGCACATCCATTGAAAGAGTAAGTGCACCACATCAAGTGTACTCATCTTGTCCATCAATGCTATTTCTGAATGTAATAGGGTGCCGAAATTTAATAGAGATTTAGGGCCTGGAATTTGCGGGCAATAACTGGTCCAGTTTTTACTCAAATGACTGCAACAATTTATCTGAAAACTGTAAGATGAGTCTTATTCAGGTTCTCTCTCTTGCTCTGTATCTTTCTCTGTCTATTAACTTACATATGGTAGTTTTTCAAACTCAAATTTTAACTACTTTCCTTGAAACCAACAGGGATTTTGCAAAGGTAAATATTATGACATTTTCCTTACTGGTGGTGAGATACCAGAATGGTTCAGCCATCATGGAGAAGGATCTCGCATTATCATTTCATTTGCCCTCGCTTTCAGTCCCGGGACTGTAATAAACTCCAAACGCTTCTTTTTTTGGGTGGTCTTGGCCTCCACCAATGAAGCCACTCCAAAAACATCATCTCTTCCGTTTGATGGTTGCTGTGACGCTACTATCAAAAATAAGAGCAATGGTATTGCATTGTTTGCCACGTCGGTGGTAGTTGCTTTTGACAGAAATTCCACTAAGCATTCTTGGATACAGCGTGTACCGTTGATCGGGTTAGAGGAATCGCTGCAAGGTGTAGAGGAATTGGAACTGAATGTTGAAGTAAGCTTATACAATGCTCGAAAATGGTGGGTTGAAAAATGCGGGGTGCATTTGATAATGGAAAAAAGTAAAGCAGATTTAGATATTCATGGTGAGAAGTGGGATCATGAGATTGATATTCATGCCCTAGGCTCTTCAACTACTGATGATCAACGGTTGGAAAGTAGATTGATAAAAGAGTTGCCAAAGTTGAAAATCATCAGGTTAATGAACCATCTCACCTTTTTCAGCTACAAATGATCAGAGAATATGTTTTTACCTTCTGGGTTGAGACCAAATTTTTTATCAAATTGTGTTAGTGATGGTCGAAAGACATTTAAATTAGTTGTCATTCCCTAAGTAGATGTTTAGTGCATGTTTAAAAGTGTAGTTTCTTTTGAAATTGCTTTTCATTTAAAAATGTGTTAAAATAATATTTTTTTTATTTTTTTAAATTATTTTTGACATCAGCACATAAAATAATCTAAAAATATTAAAAAATAAAAATTAAAAATTAAAAATTTCCATTTTTTTTAAAAAAGCCTTTTTGAAAAGCAGTGTGACAAATTATCCCTAAAGTTATCAAAGAAAATCTATTATGTACACGCCACTATTTTGAAGCAACTTTTGGCCTCCGATTGGTATTGCGTTAAGAATATAGTCTTTTCTTTTTTTCCGTCAAACATTCAGTAAATTTCAACACTTCAAATTCCCCAAGAATGACTATCTTCAAAGGAGAGGATTAAGAGAGAATCACAGTTTCTGCTAGCAGTGATGAAAGCCTACTAAAAAATGAACAGAACATGGATTTTAAAGAAGTGGCTGAAAGAGGATTGTAGCACGAGATCAGGCAAGACGACATTCCAGTGACAAAAAGGGTGAAGAACTATGATTTATTATGCTGCACAGATTATTCTCAATATAGAGAAGCCTCTATTCTGGGTGTGCAGCTGGCGCACTTGTGTAATAAAGCAATAATATTATCTCAACGACAGCTCTGCTGACAATTTTTCCCTGGTTGAGATCCTGGAATGCTTTGCCAGCCTTCTCAAAACCATATTTTCTCGTGACAGCATCAGCAAGATTGAATATACCTGATTCTGCAAGTTTGACCAACTTCGGAAGATCCTGCCTTGCCCTTAATTCCTCCATAGGAGCCAATTACTTGAAGCTGTTCCAGGAGTTAAAAAGGAGTCAAAAGATTTTCAAATATTCCAGAAAATTGTATGGATGTGCGAAGGATGCCATTTACTCGAGGGAACGACAATGAGAATAAAACTTGTCAAAATTATGAGCATAGAGACTTTCGCATTCTAGACAAAAAAGATGGAATTTTGAACAAGACAAAAAAGGCTAAAAGATGAAAATAAGATTAAGAGCACAACATTGTGCTGATTGCGTTATGAAAATATGTTCATGTATTCTCTTTTAGATCCATGATTCAAAGACTGGAGAATTATTGAGCACTCCATTAATTGTCACTGGACACTCAATTGGAGGAGCAGTTGCTTCTCTATTTACTTTATGGCTTTTGGACAACATCATGTATGGATTTGTAAAGGTAAGGTGTTTAGATATTTTGAGAGAGAAGAGAGAGAACCAAAATCTGTTATTTCTGGAATCTATTAATTCTGTTTTCTGATTTTATTTCACACGCAATACATGCTCAATCATGAGCTATTTATAGACAAGAATCTATGTATGTATGTGTTGTAATGTATGCATACTCATGGTATGCATAAATTTCCACTTCATACTCTATCATCCCCCCTCAATCACAGGCGCACATAAACCTAGCCTGAGATTTCGACAATGAGCAAGAAATAAAGGAGAACTCAGCCCCTTAGTAAGAATGTCAACAAACTGCTCTTGTGATGAGACAAACTGAACCTCCAGCTGCTTGTTGGCCACCCTCTCACGGACAAAATGCACATCAATTTCAATGTGCTTTGTGCGCTGATGCTGCACAGGGTTAAAAGATAATGCAATCGCAGACAAATTGTCGCAGAAAAGAACAGGAGGCTGATGAAGTGGAATACGTAAAAATTGTAGCAGCTGCTTGATCCAATCAAGCTCAGCCGATGTTGAAGACAAAGCCCTGTACTCAGCCTCAGTGGAGGATCGGGACACCGTCTGCTACTTCTTAGACGACCAAGAAATGGGATTGGCACCAAGAAACACAACCAAGCCAGTTGTTGATCGTCGATCATTAGGATCACCAGCCCAATCAGCATCACTGAATGCTGTGAGATCTAAGGACCCTTTCTGATAAGTAATCCCAACAGAGAGAGTGCCCTTAAGATACCTGAGAATGCGTTTCACAGCCACAAAATGATCCACCATAGGATGCTGCATAAATTGACACACCTGATGAACAACAAATGCAATGTTAGGCCTGGTAAAAGTGAGGTACTGTAGAGCACCTACAACACTGCGATACAAGGAAGGATCATCAAAAGGCTCTCCATCATCCTTGAGTAAACGCTGATATGGAAGACAAGGGGTAGCACATGGCTTGGCAGCATGCATGTCAGTCTTAAGGAGCAAATCCTGTATGTAATTGGACTGGGAGAGAACCAGGCCAGCAGAAGTATGAATAATTTGTACTCCCAAGAAGAAATGCAAGTCTCCCATTTCTGTGATCTGAAATTCTGCAGTGAGGGATGCAATGACCTGATTGATGACAATACTATCACTCCCCGTGATGATAATGTCATCTACATACACCAGCAAGATGATAATCCCCGCATCCAGATATTTTACAAAGAGTGAAGAATCTGAATACGTGTGATGAAATCCCAAGGATGGCAGAAAAGATGTGAACCTGTCATTCCATGCACGAGGGGCCTGCTTCAGACCGTAAAGAGATTTATGCAATTTGCATACCGATCGAGGTCGTGTGCCGATCAATGAAACTAGGGGGTTGTGACATAAACACTTCCTCATTAAGAATGCCATGTAGAAACGCATTCTTAACATCAAGTTGCCGTAAACCCCAACCAAACTGCGCAGCAAGGGCTAAAACTATCCTCACCGTAGTTGGCTTTACCACCGGACTGAATGTCTCCCCATAGTCCAAACCAGGCTCCTGACTAAAACCTTGTGCAACAAGTCGAGCCTTATGCCTGGCAATAGTCCCATTAGCATGCCTCTTGATTTTAAAAATCCATTTACATCCAACTAGATTTTTATCAGATGGCATGGGCATTAAACTCCATGTATGCTGCTACTGCAAAGCAGCAATTTCATCATTCATGGTGTTCAACCAAACAGGGATGGTCAAAGCAACTTTGTAACTGCTAGGTTCAACCAAATTCAGATCAGCCGTGGTTGTGGCAGTAGAAGTTGCTAGGCACGCCTTCTTCTTAAAAATTCCACTCTTACTCCTTGTCTGCATAGGATGCAAGTTCATATCTGGAATATGAAGAACCACTGAAATACACTCAGGTCTGAAGGAATCAATCGAGGCTTGATTACCTTCTAATGACTTTCCAAAATTGGATGCAGGATTAGCAGGGATGGACGATAATTGCAAAGGGACAGCAGTAGTAGACTCTGACGAGGAGGACACAGGTTTGGACAAGGAGTGTGAAGACGAAGACGTGTGACCCGAAATATGCGAAATAGCGTAAGGAAAAAAACTACAATGTTGTCATTGGTAACAACGGGAAAGGGCACATGTGAAGACAGGGAAGGAGATGCAGTAGTGCCCTTAACACGAGTAGCTAAATCAACATATGGAAAGACATGTTCATTAAAAATGACATGTCTAGAGATATATGTGTGTTTGCTGTCAATGTCATAACAAAGATAGCCTTTATATTGAGAGGCATATCCCAAAAATACACACATAATCGTTTTAGGCTGTAACTTATGAAGCCTATAGGGTCGCAATAGTGGAAAACAAGCACAACCGAAAATGCGTAAGTGAGACACGGAAGGAGTAGTTTTGAATAAAATCTCGTAAGGAGATTTATTCTGTAAGACCACAGACGACATTCGGTTGATAAGATATACAGACGTATGTACTGCATAGGTCCAAAATGAAGCTGGCAATTTGGCATGTTGAAGCAATGTAATTGTAGTTTCAATTAAATGCCCATGTTTGCGTTCCGCAAGACCATTCTGTTCAGGTGTATAGGGGCAGGATTTTTGATGCACAATTCCTTTAGAAATTAAGAATTTTTGGAGTTGTGTACTAATATACTCACCACCCCCATCACTTTGCAGAATTTTAACGGAACAAGAAAACTGTGTTTGAACATAGAAATAAAATTTGACAAACACAGCACAAAGATCACTTTTATTGACTAGTGGAAATAACCAGCAATAACGCGAAAACTCATCAATAAAAGTCACATAATATTTGTAACCATCTATTGAAACACAAGGAGATGGCCCCCAAACATCACTGTGTATAGTGTGAAATTGGATGATTCAAATCACCTTAATTGGCATTTTCAAATGCAATTGTTGCTAGAAAGTAATGGCATAATTGGTTTTGTTGATGGTTCTCACTTGTGTCCAATTGATGAGAGTGAATTGAACACTTCGACCTCATCTTCAAGTGATGAATCCGAGAGTGTGTCGATATGGAAGATGCATGACGAGTCGTCATGCGGTTGATCACTACTACCTTATCACCTATAGCCATGTCATGTGCTATCCCGGTAGCGAAGCTCAAGAGACCCGTGGAATAGATTGAAGGAGCATTTTTCCACGATGTCCAAAAACAAGCATATTCCAACTTAAAGTCCGATCCGCAAAATGTGAAGAAAGGCACCGATTCCCGTAAGTTAGTACACTGCTAAAGATAAAGGAGGCCGGAGACTATCTAAGTGCAGGTGGAGTATTCTTTGCGGATGAAGACATCGTGATCTTGGCCTTGAATGGCTTACCTCGTGAGTACAACACGTTCGGGTGTGTGATAAGAGGTAGGGAGAGTGTAATTCCTTTGAAGGAATTCGGATCACAATTGTTGGTGAAGAACGAATTGTGGATAATTCAATTTCGACCACCCCTAGCGTTTCGAGTGCTATGCATACTATTTCCAAAATCTACACCACCGATGCATTTTCAGCGAGTCCGTGGAGTGCATAGTTACAATTCATCCGGAAATGGTGGATATAAACCATTTCACGTAGAAACGAGGGGAAGGGGAAGATTTGGTTCACAACGAGAGGGGTTATCGCCCGAAGCATCAATTTCACACCCGGAATGCATGATATGGCAGTCATGAATTCGGGTGGTGTTGGCCCGTCGATCGTCAGCTCCATCAATGTCCGAGCAATTTGGTGTGTCAATTGTGTAATGCTATTGGACATGCAGCTCCGATGTGTGCACTGAACAGAAGCGAGAGGCTTCAGTGCAATATTTGTGGGAAGAATAATCACAGTACATTGTATTGTTTTTACAATAACAATGGTCCAAATTACTCGGGCAATGCAGGCTACTCTTCGGCTCAGGGGTTTCAGCCTAATTACCAAGCATCTCAGGACCATCATGTGCAGCAAAATGCTCTGATACCATGTATGGATTTGTAAAGGTAAGGTGTTTAGATATTTTGAGAGAGAAGAGAGAACCAGAATCTGTTATTTCTGGAATCTGTTATTTCTGTTTTCTGATTTTATTTCACACGCAATACATGCTAAATCATGAGCTATTTATAGACAAGAATCTATGTATGTATGTGTTGTAATGTATGCATACTCATGGCATGCATACATTTCCACTTCATACTCTATCACATCAAACAACCACCGCGAAAGAATCTGCCACCTCCGAAGCTCCCCCTCTGCGTCACTTTTGGCTCGCCATTTATTGGCAATCATGGCTTCCAAAAAGCAGTATTAGATTGTTCAAATTGGAACTCTTGCTTTCTCCATGTCGTCGGCAACAAGGACGTATTTCCAAAAGCTTCCATTTCCCACAACAATACTGCACAATCTGTTTCAGAGGATTACAAGGCTTTCGGCTCATTTATCTTGTGTTCTGAGAAGGGATGTGCCAGTGTTGATGACCTTGAGGTTGTTTCAAAGTTATTGGAAAGCACAAGAAGGCAAGCACCTTGTGAAGCACAGGAGATAGATTATTATGTTGGGATAGTGAATGATCTTAAATCTAAAGTTATCAACAGGGGAAAAATTCTCGACTTGATCTATCGTTCATGCAACCACTCAAGGCAGGGAATAATCTTACATACCGGAGGCAATTGGGGTTGAAATGAACACCCAGTGTAATGAGTCTAATCCTTGATGAACTACACTTTCTTTATAGATATTGATTCACTTGAGGGCATTTGTCAATGTCACAATCTCTGGGAGCTTAGAATTTGGCTTGTGCGCATCAAATGCATCACAACTTGAAAAAAAGTAAGTTACTGGGAATCAGCTTGTGACATATCCTTACAAGAATGCATAAGGGTGTGCCCGATTTTTATTTGGGAATGCTTATTCTTTTGTAGTGCTGGGGCAAAAAGTTGATAAATTTTTACAAGCCAAAAAAGTTAAGATTCATGTGTTTTTGCTATATCCTTTTAAGTTCAACACATAACTAATGTCCAATTCACTTTAAACCCGAGCTGACAGCCAGATAGAAAGTGGACAACAATAATCTTATCTCCGAGTTAGAAGAATGAGAGAAAGTCCCGTGGAAGAACAAGCGAAGACAAGAGACTCGATACGTAAATTGAACCGGATAAAGATAAAAAATGGTCCAACTCGAATGGTATAAGAAGTTTTGCAAGAATAAGGAGATAGGCTACTATGATTGTTATAAGAACCAACTCTGAAGGAGGGATAGTGAAGTTACCGGGCTCAAGAAATTTCTCACTAATTACTGGGAAAAAAATCTGGTGGAGAGTGTAGAGAGAAAGCCTCGGAGAAAAGGATCATTCATCCCAGGCGACATGGCTATACTGCTGGAAGAAATTATAGAAGAATGGTTGAACCGCTAGATATTGCTGAATATTATAGAGAGAATGGTAACAGAGACTATCAAATTCATGGAAGATCTAGACATTACATTTTGCTAGAGCAATGGCGAGGAGGAGGACGATGCAAATAAACTCACCAGCTCTCCAAATAACAAGAAGAAAGAAGATGTGGGCTGGTGTTCTAACAGAGGATTCTTGCTTCGGGCAAAAGTGGAGGATGCTCTCATCTCATGCAAGTTGTTGAACGATGGAACCTCAAATTCGTGGAGAAACAATCGGCAAAAGAGAATCTGGATATGTTCGAGCAATATTCAATGGACCAAATCAATAAGTATGCCGTGTCTCCAGAAATTTTCTTGAAAGAAAGCATTTTCATGAGATGGTGGAAAATGTATCGGGAAATTATACAAGCATCCCACGATTCTCGCGATCGAAAGTGATTTCATGAAGAATGAAAGATATCTTCAGTATGAAAAGAGATATGCCTTTTAAGTAACTTTCTGAGAGAGATCTTACAATGTCTATGGAATTTCAGACAGACTAATAATAGAAAATATGCATTGCATGCTCGTATACATGTTTTGTAAGCCCAGATGACAGATACATAGATAAGAAATGAATTATTCCACTGATTGATTCATAGACTAATAAGTTTTTTTTTATCAATTTTATTCTGAATTTTTTTTAATAATTTCTATAAAATTTGATTTTAAACAAAAAATACACAAAGATTGAAATTTAAACTGAGGTAAAAACAACACCGTTTCGTCTCGTTTTTTTAACTATTACGAAATGTTTCATCCAAAACGAAACGAAACTGACAGCTATGCATAGTAGGGGTGAGCATTTTCAGTTCGGTTCGGTTTTTTGTCAAAAAAGTAACCAAACCGATTTTTTTTTATAAAAAAAAACCAAACCGAAACCGAACCAAATCTATTCAAAACTGACCACTGTCGGTTCGGTTCGGTCCGGTTTTTTAATTAAAAACTTAATAAAACCGAATTTGGTTTTTGGGCCTTCTGATGGGCCTTCTAATGGGCTTTTTGTTGGGTTTTCTAATAAATTTTCTGATGGGCTTGCAATTAATATAAAGAAAAACTATTTTTGTACAAGAACCCAACGTATTTTTAATTTTTTTAGCAACAAATACAAATATTAATGTATTAAATTGTCAATATAATGGTTATCAAGTTTTTTTTAACCTTTCTAATACTTTTGTTTGTTTTAATTTAGCTTGAGGATAAATGATTAAAACTACGCAAGTTAACAAATTAAAATTTAAATTACAGAAAATGCCTTCAAAGGGCTTCAAAATAAAAAACAAGCAACATTAACATAAAAAACTTCAAGAAATACAGCCGGTTTTGAACTAATTATCATCCGTTGCTAGATTTAACTTTCCACTAAAATCTACAAAAAAAAATAATAGAAATGTTAGATTGCAAATAAGATTATTATTGTGCATATGAACTATGAAGAGAGTTGATATTGTGTACAACCGAAATCTGGAAATTAAACAAATATAAGGAAATGTCTAAATATTTGCTTGTTCTCCCTTCTCCTTTCTTATTAAGATCTGTGACGGTTGTCGAAACCTCCACAAATTAATTCTGATTTTACTATCACCGAAACAATAATTTTAGTAGTATGGTGGTAGAGACCAGGTCGAACCCAAGGGAAATTGATTTATTTTCCTACAAATACCAAATTCAAAAGAAGGGGGTGGTTTGAATCAACAAGAATTAAATAAATAAAAGTGCTAAGTCTTAACGAAGGTTAATCAAGATGTTGGCAACTCGGTTCAAAGGGGTGATTCCTCCATTCTTACAAATCGGTTGATCATAGAAGTTAAATTAATATCCTTTCACAACAAGCAAATAAATTAGGCTTCCATTAAAGCTAAGGGAAACCTAGAGGCATGCTAAACTAATCCGAATAAACTTCTAATTAGTTCCTTATCGTCAAGCGAATTAAGTATTGAGAAGCAATCTTTCTTCACTCAACGGTAGCTTTAAGATCAAGATCTACGCAATTTATTCCTAGCTAACATTCAAAAGCTTGAACATATACTCGTCCTATTCATCCTAAATAAATTAATGTGATAGATAAGACAATCAAATTAATTTACTTGCTTCTTATTCTTGTTCCCCACAACAATTACGGATTGAAAGAAACATAGAAAGCATATAAACCATATCAAACTAATTCCATAAGCATGAATCCGAAATCAATAGCTTAAATTCTGGAAAAAGATAAATAAATACTTGAAAGTGTAAGGATTACAATGGAAATGTTACTTCTCACAACCAATAATGAAGATGGATGCTATCCCCTTTGAACCAAGAAAAGTGAATCAGTTGCTCATGCCTTTTAGGTTCGTTTGCCGAATCTGAAAAAAATTGATGGAGAAAGAGTCAAAGAGTCCCTTGCTTGCATGTATCTTCCCTTTTTATTCTGGAAGAGTCCTAACCCTAATGTTGTTACTCAAGCTAAAAAATAGGAGATAAGTGTTGTAGAGAAAATCTCTCTAATCTTTGACAAATTAGGAAGCATATCCCGTCATCCAGATTGCACCAGGAATTTCGTGTTGTAGATGATTTTTCCTGACTTTGGTCTCTTCATTAAAGTTGTAGCCCTAAATGTGTAGATGAATTTGGGCTTTTGAATCACTTGATCTGGACATCGTATGCTCCAGATATGTCCAGTTCAGTGTTGGTGCGCTAACATAGTCAAGGCTAACGTTGTTGTTCCAATTGGATGCCCAAATCTGCATTGAATTTCTGCCACAATACTTTTCCAGCAAGCTTGATATCTATAATTCCAATTTTGAAACTCCTCTTTAGGAAGTAAAACCTGAAACATGCAACAAAGGTCCGAAATATAAGTGCAAAAATTCCTATTTTATAGCAAGTAATCCACAAAGTCTCTTAAACATGTCAAACCCATAAAATAACTTTCCATATGTTGAAATAAGCTTGAAAGATGTTAAAAAGCATAATGTAAAAGGAATACAAATAGATGTGTATTTTGCACTTGTCAATCTGTAGTGTACATAAAAACAGGCTTAGAACTTTAACTACACAAGACTAGACAATATTATCCTAGAAAAAAGAATGGTGTATTGAAGATATAGAAGCACAAAATACCTACAATTGCAAGCAATAACTAATCGCAGTTCCTCTAACAAAACAATGCATAATTAATTTTAACAACAACATGATATGAACATCAAGGCAGCAGTTATCAATCTCTAAAACCAACAACATGATATGAACATATAATCTCAAATATCAGCAACATCAATTAATAACTACTTAAATACATCATAATCAAATGTAACAAGAAATTAAACAAAGGTTTAATTTACTTAACTTTTGTTTCAGATTGTAGAGGGAGAGAGGGTAGTGGCTGGTTGGTTGTAGAGGGAGGGATAAGCCGAGCAGCAACGACGACAAGGAGAGCGATTTAAGTTGCAGAGAAAGGGAGATTTATGTTGCAGAGGGAGGCGAGAGGGAGGGGGACAGAGATTAAAGATGCAGAGGCAGAGCAGTAGAGGGAGATGATCTGCGAGAGGGATGAAGGATTGGTTAAAGATGCAAAATTTAAACTGAACCAAGAGAATTTTTACTTTAGTTGCAAAGGGACCGAGGGAGGCGAGAGGCGTTCGGCTTCGGTGAATGAATGGGGAGTAGTAGGCAGGGGACGAATGGAATGAATTAGGGTTTTGTAACTTTCTATTTATATTAAGATTTTAAACCGAACTGGTTCGGTTCGGTTTAATCGGTTTTGTCCGTACAAATCTGATACCGAACCGAACCGGACATTTTTTTTAAATTTTGTAATCGGTTTAATCGGTTTTTTTCTCGGTTCGGTTTTTTCGATTTTTTTTTCTCGGTTTTCTCGGTTAAATCGGTTTTTCGGTTCGGTTTGCTCACCCCTAGCGAGAGGCGTTCGGCTTCAGTGAATGAATGGGGAGTAGTAAGCAGGGGACGAATGGAATGAATTAGGGTTTTGTAACTTTCTATTTATATTAAGATTTTGAACCGAACCAGTTCGGTTCGATTCGGTTTAATCGGTTTTGTTTGTACAAAACCGATACCGAACCGAACCGAACATTTTTTTTAAATTTTGTAATCGGTTTAATCAGTTTTTTTTTTTGGTTCCGTTTTTTTGTTTTTTTTTTTCTCGATTTTCTCGGTTAAATCGGTTTTTTGGTTCGGTTTGCTCACTCCTAATGCATAGAACCAGTCCCTATATGCATCCCTTCTTTCCAGAAAAACTTTCCACAGAATGATTCTTTGCATCTCAGCTATTATTATCTGGAGAAGAATTCACCACAGTAGCAACTTGGACCTCAAACTATGACCCTTATCATGAAGAAACAGTGTAGAGCAGAACTTGAAACCAGAGTTCATCCAGATCAAGATCCTAGAAGACTGAGAAGCACTTCGCAATCAAATGCTACCACTAATCATCCCACTAACCAAACCCAAACTCCAATCAACAACAGCATATTGATCCTGATAATAAGAATTCTCTCACCTTGAAGCCTAAATTTTGTTTGGTAAGCAATAAAAGAATAGTTGATCATGATCCACCAGAGTTGATACTTCATCTCTTCCAAGTACTACAAATTTCATTTTAGCATCTGCAAAAGTTCTGTTTGCTCACAAAAATAATCATAGCCATGCTACCTGTTCACCATATTTTGAACGAAAATGAGATATCGTAACAAGTTTATGATTATCTATTGGAATTTGGCCAAAATATCAAAAAAATTAAAAATTATTTTGTTTTAAATATCGAGGTGTAAAATTGCATTGTAAAGTACACCCGCAGAAAAGAAAAAAAGTTTTTTTAACTGGGGTGTAAAATTACATTGTAAAGTACACTTGTGGGAAAAATGTTTTTTCAAAATGCACTGAAAAATTATTTTTGGTTAGTCTTTCAACTCGCAATGAGGTAGCAATTCTTTCATGAAGAGAGATCTATGTTGAACTTTGGAAAAGACCACAAAAATCAAACTTAGAAAAACAATCAAACAACAATGCAACTTGCCTTAGTTAGGTTGCACTAGGGGTGATGCATGTGTCTTCCCCTTGCACAACAAGTCTCCTTACTCAGACTCTCATAGACCTTTGGGTTTCCTAGTGACCGTAATACTAGGTGGCAACTCCTAATAATTATAATTGTATTTTACGGCTATAAATCACAAACATCTTTCACCGTGCACCTTTGTCTTCCCAATCTGGAAATGACGGGGCGCAAAGCGCAAAAAAACACCTTCATGACAACCGGTTATGTTGTGCAATCAAGTTGAGAGTCATGATTGATTGGCGAAGCAGAGGCTGTCTGTTGAGGGATGCACTGTGCTTGTTAATTAATTTAACACATTAATACATTTAGCAAAGTTGTAAAATCAATACATGTTCTCTGATTTTATGATTTGACCGTGTTTGCTGGGTCAACTCGCGATTTCACCATGATTTGATTTTTAATTCGATTTTGCAAAACAAATATAGTTAACTAGTAAAATTGTACTATTAATGAGTTAACTCGTGATTTTAACAATGTTTGCTATGATTTTACGTAAGCAATACATAGAGAACCTACAACTCAGACTAATTCTCGCGTGAAACCATGTGGGAATGGACAAGTAGGCACCTGCCTGTGTTAATAATTGGGTGCTTCAAATTAATTAATGGTTTTGCAAGTAGATGTTATGAACTTGGAACGTTTCAAGTCAAATGGTAACAAGCTTTTCAGAGATCCCGGTAGCACGGCCCTACATGTAGTAAAGTACTAAATGAAAAAGGTTTCGACTACTATTTGATGGATGCCCTCAAGCCGGCTTCGGCTTTAACCCATACACCCACCATGTTGACCACTGTTTGATGTGAAAGGGAGAAGATTGAAGAAATTAAAATCATATGTTTGCCGTGTTAGGTTGGGTTAACTTTAATAATTTAGGATGATTTCTAACTCTGATTGTTTTATAATTAAACTTTGCAATTATTTCATTTGTATAATCCAGTAATATAATTCAGGTTTTTTTAATTCATATTTCAAATGTTCACACAAACATATATATATATATATATATATATATATATATATATATATATATATATTTTCTTTTAAAAAAAAGACTTGAGCCATTATTAATTTGAGCGAGTGTGCTGAAGTCAACGCACCGGTCCGGATGGGATGTCAATTTATATCACTTGAACATAGAAGTTGTTGCTACCTTTTCAATTCACAATCTCCCGATGAGCCTTTGTATAGTTTACTCCCGAGTCTCCGTTCTCATCCACGTCTTCGTCCCTATAGACATAGATGGAACTATGATGTTTTTTCTAAGTTTTAGAGGAGAAGACACTGCAAACAATTCTACAGATCATCTCTATTCCGCCTTTAATCCAAGCCGGAATTCATACTTTTAGGGACGATAATGAACTCCCTAGAGGAGAAGAAATCTCCCCTCAACTTCTCAAGGCAATCGAAGGATCAACGATTTCTGTAGTGGTCTTGTCCAGAAACTATGCTTCCTCTAGATGGTGTCTTGACGAACTAGTAAAGATTATTGAGTGCAGGCAAGAAATTCACCAGGTTGTTCTCCCAATATTCTATGATATGGATCCTTCAGATATCCGCAAACAGACCGGTAGCTATGCAAAAGCTTTTGATGAACATGAAGAACACTTCAAGGGAGAAATGAAGAAGGTCAACAGGTGGAGAGAAGCTCTTACACAGGCTGCAAATCTATCTGGATACGGTTTAAAAAATGACACAAATGGGTATATCTTTATCTTCTCTGTCCAAATCCACTTGCACATATCAACAAAAACAATCTTTTTATTATTATCATTTTGATCTTGATATTTCCACTTGGATTAATTATTAGTTTTTAATTTTGTAGATGTAGCAAATATCTATGTTTTTTTCAAAATAATTCTCCAACTAGTAGGGTTATAAAATTTAACAAGTTCTTTTTGAATAATCAATTTTGAGAATTTTTTTAGGTAATAAGAGTTTTTTTTCCAGAGGTGAAAATAAGTAGAAAATTGAGTTTTTAGGAGAGAAAAAAACTTAGGCTTGATCTTTTTAATAACTTGCCGATAATTGTTTTCAATCTACATTTTATGTGGTTATTTCAGTAGAAAAAAAAAATTGGTAAAGAACAAACTTAGGGTTGTATTTCATGAAAAAAGCAAAATTTGATGTCAAAGTATTCCACTTTACGAGATATTTTTGGGTTTTTAATTATTGTCACTGAATCTCACCTGCACACACAACTCTTTCTCTTCTCACTGCACTTGATCTTGTTTTTTTAAGAGAATATCTAGAGATGGATGAGCTGATTTTGAAGATTGATCCACTTCCTTGATAGTTCTAGAGAGGCATAGACTGGAAAATTCTGGATTAATATCTAACAACTTATATGCTGTTGATGTCTTTCTTTCTCTATATATGAACAGATATGAAGCGGAACTCATTAAAAGGGTTGTCAATGATGTAGCTTGTAAATTGGGAAACAAACCCCTGCACGTAGCCATGCACCCAGTAGGTATTTCTTCCAGAGTTCGAGGTGTTATTTCTTTGCTAACAGGTGCAAGAAATAATGTTGGCATCGTGGGGATCTATGGGATAGCTGGCATAGGGAAGACAACAATAGCAAAAGCTGTGTTTAACAACCTTTATTTTGGATTTGAGGGAAGTAGTTTTCTTTCGGGTGTCAAGGAAATATCAAACAAGCCGAATGGTCTGGTTGAATTACAAGAGCACCTTCTTCATGATATTCTGAAACCAAATGTTTGGAAGATCAGTAATGTTTGGGAAGGAATGAATTTGATCAAAGAACGACTTCATCGTAAAAACATTCTTGTTGTTTTTGACGATGTGGACAATAGAGAAGAAGTGGAGGCATTGATGGGAAAGAGATGTTGGTTTGGTGATGGAAGTAAAATAATCATTGTAACTAAAAACAAGCATCTTCTAACAGAAGTGGAGGTTGATGGGATGTATCATGCTGAGGAATTGGATCGAGATCAGTCTCTTCAGCTTTTCAGTTTGAATGCTTTTAGAGATACCCATCCAGCAAAGGATTACAAGGAGCTTTCAGAAAAGGTAGTGGACTACTGCAAAGGGCTTCCTTTGGCTCTTAAAATTCTGGGTTCTCATTTGTCCACAAGAGACAAAGCTGGATGGGAAATTGATATTGCCCATTGGCAAAATATTCCGCATGATGATATTCAAGCAAAGCTTAATTAGAGTAAGTTTCGATGCACTTGATGTTGATTCAAGCGAAATATTCCTTGATCTTGCGTGTTTTTTTTATTGGTAAAGACAAGGACTATGTAGCAAATATAGTAGGTGCTCGTTACGGTTGCCATCCAGAGGTAGCTTTCAGAGGTCTCATTGGAAGGTCTCTCATAAGAATTGACACCATGAATCAGAATAGCTTATGGATGCATGATATAGTACGAAAGATGGGAAGGGAGATTATTCGTCAAAGGTCGCCTAACCATCCTGAAAAATGCAGCAGAATTGTGCTTCCAAAAGATGCACACACTGTTCTCTCCAAGGAAACGGTAAGAACTCATTATGTTGTATATTGATTGCTGTACTTTACACTCCAATATATTTGTCTTAATTTCATGTCAAATCTTAAATTGGTATCAACATTCTCATGTTTATTGTCATGATATTTTAATTTTTCTTGGCTCTTTTCAGGGAACAGATGTTGTGGAAGGTCTGGCACTAGATGTACAGGTACAGGGATCATTCAGCACGAAATCATTTACAAAAATGAGACGTTTAAAATTACTTCAAATCATAGGAGTACATCTTGCGGGGAGCTACAGTGTTCTCCCTAGAGAGTTGATATGGCTTTGTTGGCTTGAATGCCCTTTGAAATCTTTGCCTTCTGATTTTCACCTAAGCGAGCTTGTTATACTTGACATGCAGACAAGCAACGTATGAAAACTTTGGAAGGGGACTAAGGTAAATATATGCAATAAGAACTCAAGATTTTCCCGAATTAGATTTTATGTAGAGTCACATTTTTTCACTGATTTTTTATTTTATTTTCTAGTTTCTTTGACAGATTCTTAACAAGCTGAAAATCCTCAATCTCAGCTATTCCAATGGCCTTGTTAAAACGCCAAACTTCCGAGGACTCCCTAGTTTGGAGAGACTGATACTTGTAGAATGCACGAGTTTGGTTGAGGTACATCAATCTATTGGAAATTTGAAGAGCCTTATTTTGTTGAATTTGGAGTTGTGTTACAGTTTAAAGACTCTTCTAGAAGGCATGGGCAACTTAAAAACTCTTGAAACTCTCCACGTTACTAAGTGCTGGCAACTTGAGAAATTGCCAGACAGTTTGGGTGGCCTGGAATCCTTAATTGAGTTGTTCACACACGGAAGTGCAACTAAGCAACTTCCTACATCAGCAAGATATTTGAAGAAGCTACCAAAGTTATCATTTGGTGGACACAAAAATGTTTTCTACTCACCTGATCCACCATCTAAATCTCGGTTTTCAAGATTTTCATCGTGGCTTTTTTAATCGAAAAACTGTTCTAGCTCTGTAGCTATGCTACCAGCTTCTTTCACTAGTTTCAGCTCATTGGAAGTACTATATCTAAGTGATGCTGGTTTGTCTGACGCTATAAGCTCCATTGATCTTGGGGTTTGTCCTTTCTTGAAGAATTAGATTTGTCTGGAAACGAGTTCTTCAATCTGCCTTGTGGCATTAGCCGCCTTCCTAAGCTTAAGTATTTTACGGTTGAGAATTGCAAGAATCTTCTATCAATCCTAGAGCTTCCATCAAGTGTACTATTCATGTCTATCAATGACTACTGCACATCCATTGAAAGAGTAAGTGCACCACTTCATCATGAAAGGCTACCATTTCTGAGTGTAAAAGGGTGCCGAAATTTAATCGAGATTCAGGGCATGGAATTTGCGGGCAATAACTGGGCCATTGTGAACTTAGATGACTGCGACAATTTATCTGAAAACTATAAGATGAGTCTTATTGAGGTTGTCTCTCTTTCTCTGTCTCTTAACTTACTTGAACAAAAACATTTAGAATGTACATATGGTAGTTTTTCGAACTCAAATTTTAATTACTTTCCTTGAAACCAATAGGGATTATGCAAAGGTAAAGAGTATGAAATTTTCCTTGCTGGTGGCGAGATACCAGAATGGTTCAGCCATCGTGGAGAAGGAGATGCATTATCATTTCATTTGCCCTCAGTTTCAGTCCCAGACGGTAATGAACTCCAAGCGCTTCTTTTTTGGGTGGTTTTGGCCTCCACCAATGAAGCCACTCCAAAAACATCAGATCTTCTGTTTGATGGTTGCTGTGGCGCTATTTTAAAAAATAAGAGCAATGGTATTGAATTGTTTGAAACAATGGCGTTCGTTACTTCTGACAGAAATTCCATTAAGCATTCTTGGATACAGCGTGTACCGTTGATCAGGTTAGAGGAATCGTTGCAAGGTGTAGAGGAATTGGAACTGAATGTCGAAGTACACTTACAAAATGCTCGAAAATGGTGGGTTGAAAAATGCGGGGTGCACTTGATAATGGAAAAAAGTAAAGCAGATTCAGATATTGATGGTGAGAAGTGGGATCATGAGATTGATCTTCATGCTCTAGGCTCTTCAGCTACTGATGATCAGCGGTTGGAAAGTAGTTTGATAAGAGAGTTGCGAAAGTGGAAAATCACCGGTTGCATAAATATTTGCAAAGACTATTTCAGTGAGGACATCAGTTTGAAAGTAGCAAAGATTGTCAGTATTATTTTATTAATAGCGAGTGCAATAAAGTCAGCAAAGTGTATTTCAATGGAATAGTTGTCATGACTGGAGTGCTTGCTTCGAATCGTAATTCAAACCGTTCTCTTCCATGTATACGAATGAATGCATAGGTAAACCTGGTCCATCATCATTATGAACCGAGTTAATAAAAACTTTATACAGTTATTTTTTGAATTAGGTGTCATTCCCAACCTTTTCTCTTCCATTTTCTTTGAAAAGTCGTAGCCGCCATCAATTCTTCTCTGCTTGCACCGTCCCTTTATCTCAAGAGAGATTTTGCAAAGCCTCCAATCTTATCCATCTGAGAGTAGATTTTCTTTCTAGTTTTTTACGAAGACAGTACTGAAGGACAAGATCTCTAAATCTCAGGACCAATTGACCTAATTTTTCTACAAATGACAATAATATACAAAATATAGTTAAAAAATCCATGCAAAAGTAATTTTATTTATCTTTTGAAATAAAATTCAAAGTAGGCATGAGGTTTGTTGACTAGTTCAACCCAGGCAAACATCTCAAAAAATAAAGAGACACAACGAGTTCCTTTTTTGAAATCCAGATACAGTAAATAGATTTTATGGGGTTTAACAATAATCGAATCAACAAATCAACTTAACAGATAGAAAAAAAGGGTTATGGAAGTTTATCTGAAAGCGGCAGGAGGGAGAAGAAGAAGCAAACGTGATTATTACATATAATTAGGGAGTAAGGAGATGAAGACAGAGCGGGTGATTGCTGTGAAGAGAGAGACAGGAGTACAAAGAGGAGATGGTTAGAGAGAGAGAGAGAGAGAGAGAACAGATGCAAAAACGGGTATGGTTGGTTTTTTAATTTAATATTTATCAGGACAATTTAGTTTTTTTTTGTCGGTTTTGAGAATTTATATTGATTTAAAATATTTTTTTAAAAATTATATTAGATGAAACACGCCCTCTGTTTTTTGACGGTCAACTTATATAAATGAAACATGCAGCAGCACTCTCCAAAACCATATAACCCACGTTGCTATATATATAAATATGTCAAAAAATAATTTATTTATATACTTAAAAATATAGCAAAAAATTAAAAGCTAGCCTGTAAATTATTAATAATCATACAGGATTCTGATTTGTATGGTCCCGTACCATTTAATGGGAGAATCACCCCATTAATTTTTAAGCGACAGCACAACACGGCTGTCTTTTTTTGAATTAAAAGATGCAATGACTTATATGGAGGTATTATGTAATTAAAAATATTTTTGAAATACAGTATCAAACATCATATCTGTATTGATAGACAATTTATCTCTAAAGTTATCAAAGAAAATCTAAGATGTACAAGCCACTATTTTGAAGCACCTTTTGGCCTCCGATTGGTATGGCAGATCAAAGAATACAGCCTTGGACATTAAGAATACAGTCTTCTCTTTTTTGTCGTCAAACATTCAGTAAATTTCAACACTTCCAATTCCTCAATATTATGGTACCCCAAGAATGACTTCAAAAGAGAGAAATAAGAGATAATCACAGTTTCTGCTAGCCATGATGAAAGCCCACAAAAAAATGCACAGAACATGGATTTTAAAGAAGTGGCTGAAAGAGGATTGTAGCAGACAACATTCCAGTGACAAATTAAGAGGGTCAAGAACTATGATTTATTATGCTGCACAGATTATTTCAATATAGAGAAGCTCCTATTAATCTGGGTGTGCAGCTGGCGCACTAGTGAAAGAAAGCAATTACATTATCTCAACAACAGCTCTGCTGACAATTTTTTCCCCTCGGTTGAGATCCCCGGAATGCTTTGCTAGCCTCCTCGAAACCATATTTTCTCGTAATAGACATCAGCGAAGATTGAATATACCCGATTCTCGCAAGTTTGACCAACTTCGAAGATCCCGCCTTGCCCTTCCTCCATAGGAGCCAATTACTTGAACCTGTTCCAGGAGTTAAAAAGGAGTCAAAAGATTTTCGAATATTCCAGAAAATAGTATGGAACGGCAATGAGAATATGTTTTTTCATAATTTCACATGCTGCTATGTAACAGGGATCAACTAAATACGTTATATTTTACTTGTGAAATTCGGCCGCCTTGAAAGGGCATTCCAAAATAAAAACATAGATACATTGACAGAGATGAGCTGGTTTTAGGGAAATAGTTCTCCAAGACATTGACCAAAAATGCACAAGTAGACTGATGACACCCATTGATAAATACCCACCTTTCGACGGACCAGACGATTGATATCGATCTCCCCTATAGCACCAGCCTGTGCAAGTCCAATCATCACAGCTTTTCCTCCATCTCTTACACTCTCCAGATTTCATGCGCGGCAATTAAGGACCTTCAGGCAGAATCCAGTTCAGATCAGCAAGATTCTAGCAGTATCTCCCTAAGATACAAGCTTGATAAGAAATCAAAGTATACCCTCATAGCCTTCACCACTTCTACTTTATCTAGGAATGAACTTCTTCAGCAGGGAGGAGATTTGGTTTCTTCAATAACTCTCAGGGAGCTTGAGTTTCCTATCTTTGACTTCTAATGCTCTGAAACCAATCGATCGTTTTCCATTCATGGAGGTGCAATCACCCTTTTTAAGTCCCATTTTAAGGAGCTATCTCGGCTCAAAACTCAGGTACCCTTCTAAGTCGTTATTTAACTCGGCGTGGACACCCTCGTCCAATATCATAACCACGGTTGTTTTCATGATTTTTCGACCTTCTGTTGGCCATTTGGCGCGCAGTGTTCATGATTTCATTTGCCATAGACTGTCTACTCTGCTTTACTTTGGCCATATTACACCATTTAACTCTTGCTAAAATCAGTCGTAAAATACGAGAGAGAAAAGGTCAAACACGCACTAGTCCAATGGAATTTCTCAACGTTCCCTGTGTTGAAATCTGAGGTTGATTCCAGACCTGCCTAGCAAGCTAACAAGTAAACTGAAGAAGGAGCTGACGCAGGACAATTGAAGATTGAAGAATCAATTGTTATGATTGAATTCACATTGTAATAAGCATGTCTAAGAGTTCTGAGTCAATGTTTTTAGTTAATTTCAGTTTATAGTCAACAATTGTTAAATAGGAAATTGTAATTGAATTTTGAAATTCTAGCCGTTGTAAGTTCTTGATTTCTATAAATAAAGCTAATGGGATGGCAGTCACCATACGAAAGATTCTGCCCATGTTCACGTTCCTTTAACTCAAAAATCAGAGTAATTTGTGTTCTTAGTTTTCTGGAAATTTTCCCTTCGTTTCTGGAAAAATTCACATTCCCAGATTTTAATTGGTACAGTACCTGTTCTCAGGTTTTTTGTCAATTCGTCCGTACAAATTTGAACAGTACGTGTTTTTGTCAGGATTTTGATTTTTCTTCTAAAATTCAACATGGTATCAGAGCAGAATTAGGTCTTTGATAAGGGATCATTAGTGAAACACGAGTGATTGAGAAAAAGTGAGATTTTTCAAGATTAAGTAATCTTGAAAGGGAAGATTGCACTGTCTCTAGAAATTCCAGAATTCGTCAATCAAGAAAAGTCTTGATTTGTTCTCTAAAGGACTGATAATTGAAGAATTGCTCAATTATAGTTCGTGTTCTTTGTTCTGTGAAATCTCTGGAAGGAAAAGAGTGCAAGAAGCAAGTGTTGAGCAAGTGTTGATCAAAATTTGGTGCAAGAAGCAAGTGTTGACCAGAATTTGCAGATTTTCTGAAAATCAAGAAATTTGACTTGATTTGTTCTTTAAGAGGATAATCAATTGATATTGATCATCAATTGATATCCCTGTTCTCTGCATTGTGAAGTCTTGGAAGTAAATTGCAAAGAAAAGGAAAATTCCGAGCTGACAGTTCTTGACAGAGATGGATGCATCATTGTCATCAAGAACACCAATCTTCACAGGAGTAAACTATGGAGTCTAGGCTGTGAAGATGAAGATGTATCTGAAGGCATTCGACTTGTGGGATGATGTGGAGACTGAAAGGGAACTAAATCCCTTGAACGAAGATCCAACAATGAACCAACTAAGATACTACAATGAGCAAAGAACAAAGAAATTCAAGGCTCTTACTTGCATTCATAATGCAGTAAGTGAGGAGATTTTCTCAAGAATCATGGCCTGCGAAACTGCAAAGGAAGCATGGGATAAGCTGAAATCCGAATTTCAAGGTGATGAGAAGTCGAGGAGGATGCAAATTATGAACTTGAAGAGGCAATTTGAAGGTCTAAAGATGAAGGATTCGGACACTGTCAAAGATTTTTCTTCAAGTGTATCCAAGATTGTTAATCAAATGAGATTGCTTGGTGAAGAGGTTCAAGAATCAAGGGTGGTTGAAAAAGTACTTGTAAGCCTACCTGAAAAGTTTGAAAATAAAATCTGCTCACTGGAAGATTCAAAGGACTTTAGTGAACTCAGTTTGCAAGAGTTGATAAATGCCTTGCAAGCTGTAGAACAAAGGCAAGCATTAAGGCAAGAAAACACAAGTGAAGAGGCTTTTGCAGCAGGATTTAGAGGAGGAACTAGGCTGCAGCAAGTGTTCTTCAGAAATCCAGAAAACAGGCCCAGTTCTGGAAATTCATGGCAGAGGAAGAATTGGCCAAATAATCAAACACAAGGCAACAACTTCAATGCAAGGTGGAAGGAAAGAAGAGAGCAACTTCCCACCTGCAAGTACTGTCAGAAAACCAATCATCTTGAGTCATCATGCTGGCTCAAGAATGCACAATGCCGAAAATGTAAGAAGTTTGGTCATATTGAAAAATTTTGCAATGAAGACAATGCAAATCAAGCTCAAGTTGCTGAAGTGGAGGAGACCAAAGAGGAAATGCTATTCACAGCCACTGAAGCACACAAATGCAACAAAAATGAGGTAAACAATCAAACTTGGTCTATTGATAGTGGTTGTTCAAACCACATGTCTGTAGCAGCAAGTATGTTCGAAAACCTAGACTTAAATTACAAATCTAGAGTTAAAGTTGCAAATGGGTAGTATGTAAGTGTTGAGGGTAAAGGGGAAGTTGATATTGAAACTCTAGCTGGAATCCGAAAGTTTAAGTATGTGTTGTATGTGCCAGAAATTGACCAAAATTTGATAAGTGTAGGTCAATTACTTGAGGATAGATACTCTTTGTTGTTTATAGATGGCAAATGCATGATCAAAGATGATCAAGGTACCCTCTTATTCAATACAAAAATGTCAAATAGATGTTTTAGTTTTGAGAAGCAGCTAGAACACCAAAGCAACACAACTGAAAATGAAGAAGGGTTAGAAACAGATGCAGATTCATCTTGTGAAAGAGATGAACAGAGGTCAGAAAGGAAACAAGAGATGTTGGAGGATTATGTGAATATAGATTCACATATCTTGTGCACTTCTGAGATTGCTGACATTGATAGTGATGGAGTAGCTAAAATGAGTGTTACAAGTTCATATTACTTTGATCATGAGTACTATGACAATCCTGAGCATTTGAAAGTGCTTGGTGATAAAGATGTTTGGAAATGTGATGGCAGTTTGAGGAATCAAGAACTAGAGTTAAGTGCAAGTACTGGAAAATTTCGTGCATATATATACTCTTCACCTTCAATGGTTGATTTGGATGTTGAAGGGAACTTGGACATTCTTGTTGGGACTTCATTTGGCTTGTTCTATGTCCTGGATCATCATGAAAAAACTAGGAAAATTTTCCCTCTGAAAATAGCTGAAACTCAAGGTGCTGCAGTTGCAGCTGATATTAATGATGATGAAGAATTGGATGCTAAAATTAGAACCAATATGAAAGGCAAGTTCGAAATAAATGAACTTGGACTTTTAGCCTATTGTTTGGAAATAAAACAATGTGAAAAGGAGATGAAGTATTACTGCTCAAGAGAACAGTGGACTGACTTGATTACTTTAGCAAAAGAAAGACTTGAGGAGCTAAGGAGAATGGTGGAAAATGTGCAGCTCAGGAATCAAGGGGGAGTGTTGAAATCTGAGGTTGATTCCAGACCTGCCTAGCAAGCTAACAAGTAAACTGAAGAAGGAGCTGACGCAGGACAATTGAAGATTGAAGAATCGAAGATTGAAGAATCAATTGTTATGATTGAATTCACATTGTAATAAGCATGTCTAAGAGTTATGAGTCAATGTTTTTAGTTAATTTCAGTTTATAGTCAACAATTGTTAAATAGGAAATTGTAATTGAATTTTGAAATTCTAGCCGTTGTAAGTTCTTGATTTCTATAAATAAAGCTAATGGGATGGCAGTCACCATACGAAAGATTCTGCCCATGTTCACGTTCCTTTAACTCAAAAATCAGAGTAATTTGTGTTCTTAGTTTTCTGGAAATTTTCCCTTCGTTTCTGGAAAAATTCACATTCCCAAGATTTTAATCGCTACAGTACCTGTTCTCAGGTTTTTTGTCAATTCGTCCATACAAATTTGAACAGTACGTGTTTTTGTCAGGATTTTGATTTTTCTTCTAAAATTCAACACCCTGTAAGACAAAGTTAGTAAAATCAATCACAAAAATATAAATTATAACCAACTTTACGAGCGTTTTTCTAATAACTTGATAAAGAATGGTTGTATCATTGTGCTTATTGTGTTATGAAAATATGTTCATGTATTCTATTTTAGATCCATGATTCAAAGACTGGAGAATTACTGAGCACTCCATTAATTGTCACTGGATACTCAATTGGAGGAGCAGTTGCTTCTCTATTTACTTTATGGCTTTTGGACAACATCAAACAACCACCTCGAAAGAATCTGCCACCTCTGAAGCTCCCCCTCTGCGTCACTTTTGGCTCGCCATTTATTGGCAATCATGTCCTCCAAAAAGCGGTTTTAGATTGTTCAAATTGGAACTCTTGCTTTCTCCACGTCGTCGGCAACAAGGACCTATTTCCAAAAGCTTCCATTTCCCACAACGATACTTCACAATCTGTTTCAGAGGATGACAAGGCTTTCGGCTCATTTATCTTGTGTTCTGAGATGGGATGTGCCAGTGTTGATGACCTTCAGGTTGTTTCAAGGTTATTGGAAAGCACAAGAAGGCAAGTACCTTGTGAAGCACAGGAGATAGATTATTATGTTGGGATAGTGAATGATCTGAAATCAAAAGTTATCATCAGGGGAAATTCTCAGCTTGATCTATCACTCATGCAACCACTCAAGGCAGGAATAAACTTACAGCTGGAGGCAATTGGGGTTGAAATGAACACCCAGGTAACGAGTCTAATCCTTGATGAACTGCACTTTCTTTATAGATATTGATTCACTTTAGGCATTTGTCAATGTCACAATCTCTTGGAGCTTAGAATTTGGCTTGTGCGCATCAAATGCATCACAATTTGAAAAAAGTAAGTTACAGAATCAGCTTGTGACATATCCTTACAAGAATGCATAAGGGTGTGCCCGATTTTTATTTGGGAATGCTTATTCTTTTGTAGTGTTGGCAAAAGTTGATAAATTTTTCACAAGCCAAAAAGTTAAGATTCATGTGTTTTTGCTATATCTTTTTAAGTTCAACGCATAACTAATGTCCATTTCACTTTAAACTGAGCGACAGAAGCAAAAAGTGGACAAAAATAATCTTATCTCTGAGTTAGAAGAACGAGAGAAAGTCCTGGTGGAAGAACAAGCGAAGACAAGTGACTCGATACAGAAATTGAACCAGATAAAGATAAAAATCGTCCAACTCGAATGGTATAAGAAGTTTTTGTTGGAATTTGAGGAAGAATTCTGGAAAAATTTGGAAAAACACGTACTGTAGCAATTTGTACGGACAAAATCGATCTACAGCCCAAAAACAGGTACTGTAGCGATCAAATTCTGGGAATGGCTAAATTTCCAGAATTTGAGAGTAATTTTCCAGAAACGAAAGAACTTAAAGAATTTTGTAAATTCGAGAATTAAGCGAACAAGAACATGGGCAGAATATTTCGTTATGGTTACTGCCATCCCATCAAATTTTATTTATAGGAATCAAAAAATTACAACGGCTATAATATTTGAAATTCGGTTACAATTTCCTATTTAACAATGAGTTGACTATAAACTGAAATTAACTAAAAACATTGACTCAGAACACTTAGACATGCTTATTACAATGTGAATTCAATCATAACAATTGATTCTTCAGTCTTCAATTCTTCAATCTTCAATTCTCCTGCGCACCTGCACTCTGTTCAACTTCTTAGAAAGAACCAGGCGGTCGACCGGTGTAGTTTCTTCTTCCATGTGGTCGACCGGTTCACTTGGGCAGTTCTGGAATCAGCTTCAAATTTCAACACTCCCCCTTGATTCCTGAGCTGCACATTTTCCACCATTCTCCTTAGCTCCTCAAAACTTTCCTTTGATAAAGTCTTGGTGAACAAGTCAGTTAACAGTTCTCTTAAGCAGCAATACTTCATCTCCATTTCACATTGTTTCATTCCCCAACAATAGGCAAAAAAACCAAGTTCATTTATTTTGAACTTGCCTTTCATATTGGTTCTAAATTCAACAACCAATTCTTCATCATCATTGATATCAGCTGCAACTACAGCACCTTGAATTTTAGCCATTTCCAAATCTCCTTCTTCATATGATGGATCTAAAACAACAGCATGGTCATCTCTAAATGGGCTTTCTATATTTTCATTTGCATCATAAAACAGAGGATCCAAGCTTTCATCAGGCACTAGAGCAGCTAATGGGATCTCTTTTTCAATTGACTCGCAAATCTCATCACAATACAAGGACCTTACATCCTGTAAAATTAAATCCAAAGGCTGTGTTTCTCTAAGTTCAACACTCCCCCTAGAATCCATGGTCTGATATTTTTCATCATCTTTTCCTGCCACTTTCAGTGAGCCTTTCCCTTCAACCGATTCTCTTTCAGTTGTGTTGTTTTGGTGTTCTAGTTGTTTCTCAAAACTAAAACATCTATTTGACATTTTTGTATTGAATAAGAGAGTACCTTGATCATCTTTGATCATGCATTTGCCATCTATAAACAGCAAGGAGTATCTATCCTCAAGTAATTGACCTACACTTATCAAATTTTGGTCAATTTCTGGCACATACAACACATATTTAAATTTTCGGATTCCAGCTAGAGTTTCAATCTCAACTTCCCCTTTACCTTCAACACTTACATACTGCCCATTTGCAACTTTAACTCTAGATTTGTAGCTCAAGTCTAGGTTTTCGAACACACTTGCTGCTGCAGACATGTGGTTTGAACAACCACTATCAATAGACCAAGTTTGAGTGTTTACCTCATTTTTGTTGCATTTGTGTGCTTCAGTGGCTGTGAATAGCATTTCCTCTTTGGTCTCCTCCACTTCAGCAACTTGAGCTTGATTTGCATTGTCTTCATTGCAAAAAATTTCTATGTGACCAAACTTCTTACATTTTCGGCATTGTGCATTCTTGAGCCAACAAGATGACTCAAGATGATTGTTTTTCTGACAGTACTTGCAGGTGGGAAGTGGCTCTCTTCTTTCCTTCCACCTTGCATTGAAGTTATTGCCTTGTGTTTGATTATTTGGCCAATTTCTCCTCTGCCATGAATTTCCAGAACTGGTTCTGTTTTCTGGAATTCTGAAGAACACCTGGGAATTTTGAACCCTTGTTCTTCCTTTGAATCCAGCAGTGAATGCTTCCTCACTTGTATTCTCTTGTCTCAATGCCTGCCTTTGCTCCACAGTTTGCAGTGCATTGATGAGTTCTTGAAGACTTATTGTAGTAAAATCTTTAGACTCTTCCAATGAGCAAATCTTGTTTTCAAATTTTTCTGGTAAACTTACCAGAACTTTCTTCACAACTCTTGATTCTTGAATGTCTTCTCCAAGCAAAGTCATTTGGTTCACAATTTTTGACACTCTTGATGAAAACTCCTTGACAGTTTCTGATTCTTTCATCTTTATGCCTTCGAATTGTCTTCTTAAATTCATAATCTGCATCCTCTTGGATTTCTCATCACCTTGGAACTCAGCCTTCAATTTGTCCCAAGCTTCCTTAGCTGTTTCACATGCCATGATTCTTGAGAAGATGTCCTCACTTACTGCATTGTGAATGCAAGTAAGGGCTTTGAACTTCTTTGCTCTTTGTTCATGGAAGTACCGTATTTGGTTCATTGTTGGATCATCGTTCAAGGGATTTAGTTCCCTTTCACCCTCAACATCATCCCACAAATCGTAAGCTTTCAGGTATATCTTCATCTTCACTGCCCATACTCCATAATTCACCCCTGTGAAGATTGGCGATTTTGAGGAGAATGTAGAATCCATGACTGTCAGCTTTTCTTGCAATTTTCGTTCAAGGCTTCTACGAATGGAGAACAAGGATATCAATTGATGAATCTTTATCAATTGTTTATCCTTTTAAAGAACAAATCAAGACTAACTTCTTGATTTTAAAATCTGCTAATTCAGGAAAAATTCCTTCTTTCCCTTTCAAGATTTGATTAACCTTGAAAAAACTCACTTTTTCTAATCTCTCGTATTTCACTTGTTAATCCCTTTTCTAAGACCTATTCTGCTCTGATACCATGTTGGAATTTGAGGAAGAATTCTAGAAAAATTTGGAAAAACACGTACTGTAGCAATTTGTACGGACAAAATCGATCTACAGCCCAAAAACAGGTACTGTAGCGATCAAATTCTGGGAATGGCTAAATTTCCAGAATTTGAGAGTAATTTTCCAGAAACGAAAGAACTTAAAGAATTTTGTAAATTCGAGAATTAAGCGAACAAGAACATGGGCAGAATATTTCGTTATGGTTACTGCCATCCCATCAAATTTTATTTATAGGAATCAAAAAATTACAACGGCTATAATATTTGAAATTCGGTTACAATTTCCTATTTAACAATGAGTTGACTATAAACTGAAATTAACTAAAAACATTGACTCAGAACACTTAGACATGCTTATTACAATGTGAATTCAATCATAACAATTGATTCTTCAGTCTTCAATTCTTCAAACTTCAATTCTCCTAGCACTCTGCACTCGTTCAACTTCTTAGAAAGAACCAGGCGGTCGACCGGTGTAGTTTCTTCTTCCAAGTGGTCGACCGGTTCACTTGGGCAGTTCTGGAATCAGCTTCAAATTTCAACAGTTTTGCAGGAATAAGGAGATAGGCTACTATGATTGTTATAAGAACCAACTCTGGAGGAGGGATAGTGAAGTTACCAGGCTCAAGAAATTTCTCACTAATTACTGGAAAAATCTGGTGGAGAGTGTAGAGAGAAAGCCTCAGAAAGAAGGAGCATTCATCCGGGCGACATGGCTTTATGCCGGAAGAAATTATAGAAGAATGGTTGAACCGCTAGATATTGCTGAATATTATAGAGAGAATGGTAACAGAGACTATCAAATTCATGGAAGATCTAGACATTACATTTTGCTAGAGCAATGGCAGGAGGAGGACGATGCAAATAAACTCACCAGCTCTCCAAATAACAAGAAGAAAGAAGATGTGGCTGGTGTTCTAACAGAGGATTCTTGCTTCTGGGCAAAAGTGGAGGATGCTCTCATCTCATGCAAGTTGTTGAACGATGGAACCTCAAATTCTGTGGAGAAACAATCGGCAAAAGAGAATCTGGATATGTTCGAGCAATATTCAATGGACCAAATCAACAAGTATGCCGTGTCTCCAGAAATTTTCTTGAAAGAAAGCAGTTTCATGAGATGGTGGAAAATGTATCGGGAAATTATAGAAGCATCCCACGATTCTGCACTGAGTGATTTCATGAAGAATGAAAGATATCTTCAGTATGAAAAGAGATCTGCCTTTTAAGAAACTTTATGAGAGAGATTTTACAATGTCTATGGAATTTCAGACAGACTGATAAGAGAAAATATGTATTGCATGCTCGTATACATAAAATTATAGAAGCATCCCACGATTCTGCAATTTGGACCCATAGATTTATTTACAAATGAATTATTCCATCGACTGATTCTGTTACCGTTCAATAATAAAAGGTTCTAGCAATGATGGGTGGCTGATTTTGGAGTGATTGTGTATTTGTCACTGTGTTTCAAAGTGTTGTAAAAGAAAAATTGCATTTTTTATTTTATTTTTTTTAAATTAAATTTTTTTAGCATGTTAAGATCATTTTGATATATTAATATCAAAAATAATTTTTAAAAAATAAAAAATATATATTATTACCAAAGTTTTCACCCTTTTGGAGTTCATGAAATGAATCTATGAGTTGCGTCAACGGTTTAATTTTTCTTGCTAGTCGGCTAGACTTATTCCAACTATTTATTTTTAAAAAAAAAAAAACAAATAATCCAACTTGAGGTGTAACTATTGCTTGCTTCATGCATTGAATTGACTAAGTTACTCTTTTGTATTATGTTTCAAAAGTATTTTTTTTGTAAAAACTTAAAGAAATTATTTTTATCTTTTATTTTAAATTAAATTTGTATTTTTAGATTATTTTTCATGTGTTGATGTCAAAAATAAATTTTAAAAAATAAAAAATATTATTTTGATACATTTATAAACAAAAAATATTTTAAAAAACAATTTCAACTACACCCAATAGCTCTTAGATGAGATCCCTTTTCCAAGAGAGAAATAAAAAGTTGAAAGCATGTTTACCCCTTCCAATATGAAGCATAGACCGCTGATCTCTGTATCTTTCCATGGCTTCCATGCCTTTAGAGTCTCATTCCTCTGTATCTTTGATGAACACAGAGAACACATTTTTATTTCAAGAAAACGGGAAAAACCTGAGGAAGAAAAAACAAGATTTTTCATGGGATGACTTGAATTTACTGCCTTGCAAGTTTGAGAATTGACTAGCTCAAAGAAGCAGTGAAATTTCCAAGCTCTATCACCATCGCTTTTGATTACAGACGGTATTGACTTCTCAACCAAATGTAAACGAATTAAAATAAAAACCAAAAAGCAGGTGATGCAAGGAAAACACAGAGAGATTACATGGTAATTTCCCAGTATGTGATTGAAATTTTCCAATGAAATTTGCGAGTGCTGTGCTGTTGACCTGTTCAATCTCTGTCTTTGTCAATAAATACAATCACTACTCCAATTCTATTCCTTCAACTTTGTTCCTTAGCCAATCTAGGAAAGCACAAATCAGCGATGAGCCAACTTCCCATGTAAGCAGAAAGTTCTATCTATAAAGAAAGTACTGTTATCACGTGGATCACATCACTAGTATTGTGGCTGGAGAAGAGGTCTACTTCACAACCTCTTTGACTGCCACAATCCCTAACAGATAGGGATAACATTTATTTTTGTGCAAGACTCCTTCAAACATTTCCTAACATATCCATCAAATTTTTACGAAGTCTTCGAGTTTGATTGGTTTTGTCATGATGTCTGCTAGCTGCTCCTTAGTTCCACAGTAAATGAGCTCTACTTCTCCCTTCTTGATAAGATCTCGAATAAAATGAATTATATAGTTCCACCGCACCATCTCCCATCATGAACACATATCCAGATGTATTTTTTCCTCCAACCAGGTCACCTGCAAAGTCACTATCTGTATATCCTTTGAGAGTATTATCCGAGCTTCTTTTGTAGAGAACACCAAAATTCATTGTCCCCTTTAAGTACCTGAGTATTCTTTTTGTGGCTAGTAGGTGTCCTTCCTTCGGTGCAACCATGAATCTGCTTAGAAAACTTACAGCATGCATTATATCGGGTCGAGTTGTCGTGATATATATGAGGCTGCCAATCAATTGTTTGTATTCGGTGGTGTCAATTTCTTCTCCTTTCTCTTGTGATGATAGCTTAGTTCCTGGAACCATTGGGTTATTAACTGCATTGCTTGAAGTTGTACATCTATTGTGTTAGGAATCTTTATAAACTTGAGCAAAGATAATCAGAAGTATTTATAATTTAAATTTTTGTTGCTATATATATTTAGTATTAGATTAAATAAAGTATTTAACACTTTCGAATTTCACATAAGGGGACAGTCAAAAAATCTCTCTCAGTTCCCTCTAGAAACTCAACGATTACTACCACTGGGTCAATGGTTTTGTTAGCAAAGTGACTTTAAAAAAAAAAGAAATTGCTACCTCTTAGAAAATGCTATTCGTCAATGCAAGACGTGAAATTGCACATGCAAAGGAAGAAGACTGGTTCAACGTCACTTCCTTTTCTTCAATGATTATCTTGGTTCAACGTAGCTATTGATGTAAGTTTATGTTTTTCCAATTTTATTCTAAAATATTTATTCAATTAGATATTAAGTTTTTTTTTTTATTTTTTCTATTAAAAATATTATATTAGTTTTGGAAAAAAATTATCCAATAGCATACTTCAACATTGATAGGTTGAGAATTATTGTTTTCTTCAAAGTTGGTGATTTTTGACATCGATCTTCATTATATATATATATATTATTTTGTTTTTTATTCATTTACCAAGTCTTATAACTTAAACTATATGTTTGGTGTGTTAGGTTGGGTTAACTTGAGTTTTTTAGGATGATTTCTAAAGCTTTTAATATATTTTAGTATTTCATCATCTAACATTGATTGTTTTATAATTAAACTTTGCAATTATTTTATTTTGTCTTCTATAGGGTTATCTCATTTGCATGACCGGGTAATATAATTTGGGTCATCCCATTCTTATTTTATATTTGGTTATTTTCTTAATTGGATATATATATATATTATTTTTCTTACATCACATGCTCACACACACACACCTATATATATTATTTTGTCTTTTATTCATTTACCAAGTCTTATAACTTAAACTATATGTTTGGTGTGTTAGGTTGGGTTAACTTGAGTTTTTTAGGATGATTTCTAAAGCTTTTAATATATTTTAGTATTTCATCATCTAACATTGATTTTTTTATAATTAAACTTTGCAATTATTTTATTGTCTTCTATAGGGTTATCTCATTTGCATGACCGGGTAATATAATTTGGGTCATCCCATTCTTATTTTATATTTGGTTATTTTCTTAATTGGATATATATATATATATATATATATATATATATATATATATATATATATATATATATATATTATTTTTCTTACATCACATGCTCACACACACACACACATATATATATTATTTTGTCTTTTATTCATTTACCAAGTCTTATAACTTAAACTATATGTTTTGCGTGTTAGGTTGGGTTAACTTGAGTCTTTTAGGATGATTTCTAAAGCTTTTAATATATTTTAGTGTTTCATCATCTAACATTGATTGTTTTATGATTAAACTTTACAATTATTTTATTTTGTCTTCTATAGGGTTATCTCATTCGCATGATCGGGTAATATAATTTGGGTTATCTCATTCGCATGATCGGGTAATATAATTTGGGTTATCTCATTCTTATTTTATATTTGGTTATTTTTTTAATTGGATATATATATATATATATATATACATCATTTTTCTTACATATTTCACACACACACACATATACATATATCTTATTTATTTATTTTTAAAAAAAAAACTTGAGCCATTATTAACTTGAGCAAGTGTGTTGAAGTCAACGTCACCGGCTGGATGGGATGCCAATTTATATCACTTGAACATAGAAGTTGTTGCTACCTTTTCAATTCATAATCTCCGACCAACATTGCCTTTGTATGGCTTACTCTGAGTCTCAGTTCTCATCCACGTCTTCGTCCTATGATGTTTTTCTAAGTTTTAGAGGAGAAGACACTCGCAAACAATTTACAGATCATCTCTATTCTGCCTTAATCCAAGCCGGAATTCATACTTTTAGGGACGATAATGAACTTCCTAGAGGAGAAGAAATCTCCCCGCAACTTCTCAGGGCAATCGAAGGATCAAGAATTTCTGTAGTGGTATTCTCCACAAACTATGCTTCCTCTAGATGGTGTCTTGACGAACTAGTAAAGATTATTGAGTGCAGGCAGAAAAGTAAACAAGTTGTTCTTCCAATATTCTATGATACTGATCCTTCAGATGTCCGCAAACAGACCGGTAGCTATGCAAAAGCTTTTGATGAACATGAAGAACACTTCAAGGAAGAAATGGAGAAGGTCAACAGGTGGAGAGAAGCTCTTACACAGGCTGCAAATCTATCTGGATGGGGTTTAAACAATGAGACAAATGGGTATATCTTTATCTTCTCTGTCAAAATCCACTTGCACATATCAACAGAAACAATCTTGTTATTATTATCAATTTGAACTTGATATTTCGACTTCGATTAAATATTAGTTTTTAATTGCAATATATGTAGATGTAGCAAATATCTATGTTTTTTTAAAATAATTCTCCAACTAGTAGGGTTATAAAATTTAATAAAGTTCTTTTTGAATAATCATTATTATTCTCGTGCTTTCGTTTGAGTGATAGATTTGTAAACACTACTTTTTCCATCAATTTTTTTGTGTTATTTTATCTTTTAATATTATGTTGATTTATAATTTAGAGTTAATAATTTGTTTTAATACATTTTCTCTGTGGTTATTTAATGTAAAAGTATTCCACTTTACTAGAGAGGGTTGCTGAGACATTTTTTGGATTTTAATTTGTCAAACGCAAAGTAAAACAAAGTTGAGAGGGATATTTTCCTATTTTATTTTATAAAATCAATTTTGGAAAGTTTTTAGTTAAAAAATTATTTTTTTAAGGTAATAGGAGTTTTTTTTTCCAGAGGTGAAAATAAGTTAAAAATTGACTTTTTAGCAGAGAAAAAAACTTAGGCTTGATCTTTTTAACAACTTGTCGATAATTGTTTTCAATCTACATTTTATGTGGTTATTACAGTAGAAAAAAACAAATTGGTATTGGGTTGGATTTCATGTTTAAAAAAGCAAAATTTAATGTCAAAATTAAATTTTCCGAGAGGAGTGTTGCTGAGATATTTTTGGGTTTTTAATTATTTTCACTGAATCTCACCTGCACACACAACTCTTTCTCTTCTCACTGCATTTGATCTTGTTTTTTTAAGAGAATATCTAGAGATGGATGAGCTGATTTTAAAGATCGATCCACTTCCTTGATAGTTCTAGAGAGGCATAGGCTGGAAAATTCTGGATTAATATCTAAGAACTTATACGCCGTTGATGTCTTTCTTTCTCTATGAACAGATATGAAGCGGAATTCATTAAAAGGGTTGTCAATGATGTAGCTTGTAAATTGGGAAACAAAACCCTGCACATAGCCATGCACCCAGTAGGTATTTCTTCCAGAGTTCGAGGTGTTATTTCTTTGCTAACAGGTGCAAGAAATAATGTTGGCATCGTGGTGATCTATGGGATAATTTGGAATAGGAAGACAACAATAGCAAAAGTCGTGTTTTAACAACCTTTATTTTACATTTGAGGGAAGCGGTTTTCTTTCGGGTGTCAAGGAAATATCGGGATAAGCTCGAATGGTGCGGTTGAATTACAAGAGCGCCTTCTTCATGATATTCTGAAACCAAACATTTGGAAGATCAGTAATGTTGATGAAGGAATGAATTTGATCAAAGAACGACTTCATCGTAAAAACGTTCTTATTGTTTTTGATGATGTGGACAATAGAGAACAAGTGGAGGCATTGATGGGAGAGAGATGTTGGTTTGGTGATGGAAGTAAAATAATCGTTGTAACTAAGAACAAGCATCTGCTAACAGAAGTGGAGGTTGATGGGATGTATCATGCTAAGGAATTGGATCCAGATCAGTCTCTTCAGCTTTTCAGTTTGCATGCTTTCAGGGAAACCCGTCCTGCAAAGGATTATGAGGAGATTTCAGAAAAGGTAGTGGACTACTGCGAAGGGCTTCCTTTGGCTCTTAAAATTCTGGGTTCTCATTTGTTCGGACAAGACAAAAATGTATGGGATATTGAAATTGCCAATTGGCGAAATATTCCGCATAATGATATTCAAGCAAAGCTTAGAGTAAGTTTTGATGCACTTGATGTGGATTCAAGCGAGATATTCCTTGATATCGCGTGTTTTTTTGTTGGTCAAGACAAGGACTATGTAGCAGATATAGTAGGTGCTCGTTACGATTGCCATCCAGAGGTAGCTTTCAGATCTCTCATTGGAAGGTCTCTCATAACAATTGACACCGAGAATCAGAATAGGTTATGGATGCATGATATAGTACAAAAGATGGGAAGGGAGATTATTCATCAAAGGTCGCGTAACCATCCTGGAAATTGCAGCAGAATTGTGCTTCCAAAAGATGCAGACACTGTTCTCTCTAAGGACATGGTAAGAACTCATTACGTTGTATATAGATTGTTGTACTTTACACTCTTATTTGTCTTAATTTCTTGTCGGATCTTTGTGCAATTTTAAGGAACTAGTTGCGTTGGAAAGTGCAAGTTTTCTCTTTATGGAAGTTTTTTTCAAGTTTGCCAATACTATATCACTAAATCAGTTTTTATGCACTCATTCATAATTATCTTACAGCAATATATAATTCATCAACTTGGGATATCACATGAATATTCAATATTTCACAGCAAACAGATAAAAATCTAACAACAATTTATTTTATGAGATTTCTTTATATCTCTTTGTAGGATAAATTGTCATTACAATAAGAATAATAGAAGTTTACTTAGCTCCCAATATATATTTCAAACAAATTAAATTTTCATGCTCCTATATAGAATACTTTAAAAAACTGGATTAAACAGTATAATATTCCTAAATATACAAAAAGCCTGGTCTTTTTGGCCTAATGAAGTTTCTAAAGAATCATAAAGTTGATCCTTAGAATATCGATCAACAACTCATCTCCAGGGACTTGAATTACCTTTGTTAATTCATCTTTGTTATCAATCCCTTATAACTACGTTATGCTTTTTGGCTATTGTCAGGGAACGGATGCTGTGGAAGGTCTGGCACTAGATGTACAGGGATCATTCAGCACAAAATCGTTTACAAAAATGAGACGTTTACAATTACTCCAAATCACACGAGCACATCTTGCGGGGAGCTACAGTCTTCTCCCTAGAGAGTTGATATGGCTTTGTTGGCTTGAATGCCCTTTGAAATCTTTGCCTTCTGATTTTCACCTAAGCGACCTTGTTATACTTGACATTCAAAAAAGTAAAGTCCGAAAACTTTGGAAGGGGACTAAGGTAAAATATATGCAAGAAGCACTCAAGATTTTCCCAAATTAGATTTAATGTAGAGTTATATTTTTTCACTGAAATATTTTTATTTTATTTTCTAATTGCTTTGACAGATTCTTAACAAGCTGAAAATCCTCAATCTCAGCTATTCCAAGTGCCTTGTTAAAACGCCAAACTTCCGAGGACTCCCTAGTTTGGAGAGACTGATACTTGTAGAATGCACGAGTTTGGTTGAGGTGCATCGATCTATTGGAAATTTGAAGAGCCTTGTTTTGTTGAATTTGGAGAAGTGTTACAGCTTAAAGAGTCTTCCAGAAAGCATGGGTAGCTTAAAATCTCTTCAAACTCTCAACGTTACTAGGTGCTCGCAACTTGAGAAATTGCCAAAGTGTTTGGGTGACCTAGAATCCTTAACAGAGTTGTTCACAAAGGATACTGCGATTAAGCAACTTCCTACATCAGCTAGATATTTGAAGAAGCTAACAAAGTTATCATTTGGTGGAAACAACTACACACCTGATCCACCATCTAAATCTCGGTTTTCAAGATTTTCATCGTGGGTTTCACCGGAAAGCTGTTCTAGCTCTATAGGTATGCTACCAGCTTCTTTCACTGGTTTCAGCTCATTGAAAGAGCTAGATCTAAGTTATGGTGGTTTGTCTGACGCTATAAGCTCCATTGATTTTGGGAGTTTGTCATTTCTTGAAGATTTGGATTTGTCTGGAAACGGATTCTTCCATCTGCCTTCTGGCATTAGCCGCCTTTCTAAGCTTCGGCGTTTTAGGGTTGAGAGATGCGAGAATCTTCTATCAATCTCAGAGCTTCCACCAAGTCGACTATTCTTGTTTATCGATGGCTGCACGTCCATTGAAAGAGTAAGTGCACCACTTCATCATGAAATAATACCAGTACTGAGTGCACAAGGGTGCCGAAATTTAATAGAGATTCCGGGCATGGATTTTGCGGGCAATGACTGGTACATTGTGTACTTAGATGACTGTAACAATTTATCTAAAAACTGTAAGATGAGTCTTATTCAGGTTCTCTCTCTTTCTCTGTATCTTTCTCTGTCTCTTAACTTAGATATAGTAGTTTTTCGAGCTCATATTTTATTTACTTTCCTTGAAACCAATAGGGATTATGCAAAGGTACAAGTTATAGCATTTGCCTTGCTGGTGCTGAGATACCAGAATGGTTCAGCCATCATGGAGAAGGATCTGCATTATCATTTCATTTGCCCTCAGTTTCAGTCCCGGACGGTAATAAACTCCAAGCGCTTCTTTTTTGGGTGGTCTTGGCCTCCACCAGTGCCGCTGATCATCCGTTTAATGAAGTCACTCGTACGTTTACTGGTACCGGTTACGCTACTTTCAAAAATAAGAGCAATGGTATTGCATTGTTTGCCACGTGGCCGACAGTTATTTTTGACAGAAATTCTACTAAGCATTCTTGGATACAGCGTGTACCGTTGATCGGGTTAGAGGAATCGCTGCAAGGTGTAGAGGAATTGGAACTGGATGTCGAAGTAATCTTAGACGATGATCGAAAATGGGGGGTTGAAAAATGCGGGGTGCATTTGATAATGGAAAAAAGTAAAGCAGATTCAGATATTGATGGTGGGAAGTGGGATCATGAGATTGATATTCATGCTCTAGGCTCTTCAACTACTGATGATCAGCGGTTGGAAAGTAGTTTGATAAGAGAGTTGCAAAAGTGGAAAATCACCGCGTTAAGTAACCGTCGCACCTTCGTTTACCTAGGATCAGTTTTTTGATTTTTTTACCTTATGCGTTGAGACCAAATTTTTTTATCAAATTGTGTTAGAATACCAAAATATCCTTAGATTTATTTTTTCTTTCCCCCCCTCTTCTCCTTCATATTCACAGTTATTTTTTGTTGGACGCCCTATTAATTATTTTATCTTACAATTAAAATTGTGTTATTGATGGCAGAAAGATTACATTTTAATTAATTGCCATTCCCTAACTAGATGTTTAGTACATATTTGGAAGTGTAGTTGCGATTTTTTTTTAAAGTAATTTTTATTTAAAAATATATTATAATAGTATTTTTGTATTTTTTAAAACTTATTTGTAATATCAATATATAAAAATAATCTACAAAAAAACACCAAAAAATTTTACTTTAAAATAAGAAATAATATTTTTCATTAAATCAAAATAATTGTTTTTGAAATTGTTTTTCATTTAGAAATGCATCAAAATAATATTTTTTTTATTTTTTTTAAAATTATTTTTGATATTAGCACATAAAATAATCAAAAAAAATTATTTAAAATAAAAATAATTTTTTTTATTTATTTTCAAAAATACTTTTAAAATATAATGACAAACATCTCAAGACAATTTATCCCTAAAGTTATCATCAAAGAAAATCTATTATGTACAATCCACTATTTTGAAGCACCTTTTGGCCTCCGATTGGTATTGCGGTTCAAAGAAGACAGCCTTGTACGTTAAACATTCAGTAAATTTCAACACTTTCAATTCCTCAAAATATTATGGTGCCCCAAGAATGAATACCAATGCTTGCCCTCGGACTCACTTCAAAAGAGAGAATTAAGAGAGAATCACAGTTTCTGCTAGCCATGATGAAAGCCTACTAAAAATGAACAGAAGATGGATTTTAAAGAACTAAGATTTATTATGCTGCACAGATTATTCTCAATATAGAGAAGCCTCTATTCTGGGTGTGCAGCTGGCGCACTACTGAAAGAAAACAATTACATTATCTCAACAACAGCTCTGCTGACAATTTTTCCCTGGTTGAGATCCTGGAATGCTTTGCCAGCCTCCTCAAAACCATATTTTCTCGTAACAGCATCTGCAAGATTGAATATACCTGATTCTGCAAGTTTCACCAGCTTCGGAAGATCCTGCCTTGCCCTTCCTCCATAGGAGCCAATTACTTGAACCTGTTCCAGGAGTTAAAAAGGAGTTAAAAAGGAGTCAAAAGATTTTCAAATATTCCAGAAAATAGTATGGATGTGCGAAGGATGCCATTTACTCAAGGGAACGACAATGAGAATAGTTTTTTTCATAATTTCACACGTTTCTATGTAACAGGGATCAACTAAATACATTATATTTTACTTGTGAATAAAAACATAGATACATGGACAAGATCGGTTGATGTTATAGCATAGATACATTGACAGAGATGAGCTGGTTTTAGTGAAAAAGTTCTCCAGGACATTGACCAAAAATGCACAAGTCTCGTATGACACCCATTGATAAATACCCTCCTTTCGACGGACCAAACGATTGATATCGATCTCCCCTATAGCACCAGCCTGTGCAAGTCCAATCATCACAGCTTTTCCTCCATCTCTTACACTCTGTGTGCACTGTGAAAATGTCAATGGTTTGCCCAAGGCTTCCACAGCAATGTCCACACCTCTTCTGTTAGGAAATTAGACTTTCATATATTCTGTAATTGGTAACACATTGCCATTGTATATTTACTTTCCTGTTTTGTAGTCTTTCATTCCTGAATCATAGGACTGATTAGAGTCCTAATAGGTTATAGTCATTAATCCTTCTTGTATATATACATACCCTAATGACAGTGAAGATTAATCTTCCGCAATATACATCTCCATTACATTCTTTCATGGTATCAGAGCTGGACTAAAAACTTGATCCACTGCTGCATCCCAAATCCCTCACAAAAATTTCTCATCATGTCCAGTAATGAAGTTCCACCAACTTTGCCATCAAACGACAAAGAAATCACCAGTTCCACCAGTTCTGCAGATTCTTCGAAATCAACCATCTCAAACCCCTTTTATCTCAATCATTCAGATCATCCAAGCTTGGTTTTAATTTCCAAACCATTGAATGGAGACAATTATTCCACTTGGAGAAGGGCCATGACTCTAGCCCTGAATTCCAAGAATAAACTGGGTTTTGTCAACGGCTCCATCGCAGCCCCTTCACCAGAAACTGATCCAGAGGGTCATGCATCCTGGTCTCGATGCAACGACATGGTACACTCTTGGATCATCAACACTATCAACCCAGAAATTTCTGACAGTGTCATCTATTATTCCACTGCAACTGAAGTTTGGGACGATCTACGTGAACGATTCTCCCAAAGTAATGCACCCCGCATCTTTGAAATTCAGTGAGAGATTGCATATCTTCGACAAGAACAACTCTCTGTCTCTTGTTATTATACAAAACTCAAAGGATTATGGGACGAACTTGCCTCATACAACAACACAACACAAAACACACAGCAACATCAACAAAAATTAATGCAATTTTTTATGGGACTCAATGACTCTTACAGTGCTATCCGTGGCCAAATCCTTCTCATGCATCCTCTTCCTTCAGTCCGTCAAGCTTACTCCTCTGTTTCTCAAGAAGAGAAACAACGCCTCCTTAGCTCCACTCTTGCTGCAACAGATTCCCCAAATAGCGCAGCCATGGCTGTTTGGGGGAACCACAGCGGCAACAGACCCACTACCATGCGATTTGACAAACCCAACAGATCATATGGGTCTCAGACTTACCGATTGCAAGCAAGAACCACTGAAAATTTCAGTGAAGGTCGCCATGATAGGCGTCGTGCTGCATCTGGCAGAGGCCATCCATATTGTAGTCACTGTGGAGAATCGGCCATTGGATTCAGACGTGCTATGAAATCCATGGATATCCCGTCGGCCACCCAAAAGGAAAGAACAATTTGGGACCCAGATGTTTCACTCCACACGCAGCGAACCAAGTCTCAGAACTCACATCTAAAATGGACGGGACTCACTTGGTTGGGATTTCCGAAACCCAACTGCAGCAACTCTTGTCTTTAATTGACAAGAAAAATGAAGGCTCTAATGCTCATACTAATGCCGTGACACTAGTGACAAAGCCAGGTTTATCTAAAATTTTTGCACGCAATTGGATTATTGATAGTGGCGCAACGCATCATATTGCTTCTTCATCCACATTATTTTGCAATAATAAAAAATACGCATTACCGCCTGTTCTGCTACCTAGTGGAGAAACTGCTGAAATTATTGCAAAAGGATCAGTACCTTTAAATACCATTTACTATCTGCATGATGTACTCCATGTACCTAAATTCAAAGTGGATTTAATGTCAGTTAGTCGACTGACCAAAGGCTTGAATTGTTCAATTACCTTCTTACCGTATTGGTGTATTTTGCAGGATCTGGCTACGAAGAGGATGATTGGTTTGGGTAAACAACGTGACGGACTATACTATTTGGTGGCACTAGCGACGAAGAAATCCTTGCCCCCACTAATAAGCCGACCATCATGCCATCTTACCACTTCATCCACTGACCTGTGGCACAATCGTTTGGGCCACACATCTCATTCTTGTTTAAATTTCATTGCCAAACATTTTTTAAATTTTCCCGTTGAGTCAAATAAAATTTGCCATATATGTCCATTAGCTAAACAAAGTCGATTACCTTTCTGTCCCAGTATAATTTCATCCGTTAAACCCTTTGAAATAATTCATTGTGATATTTGGGTTCGTTATCAACACCCTTCTTATTCTGGTGCACATTATTTCCTTACCATTGTCGATGATTATACACGTTTTACATGGATTTTTTTGATGCGTCATAAAGATGAGACACAATCTCTTTTAAAACAATTCTTCAGCTATGTCTTTACACAATTCGACACACGCATTAAAATTTTTCGCAGTGACAATGGTGGTGAATTTATCTCCCTCCATTCTTTTTTTCAAGACACTAGCGTCATTTTTCAGCATTCTTGTGTTTACACGCCTCAACAAAATGGGGTTGTGGAACGCAAACATCGTCATATTCTTCAAGTTGCCCGCGCCTTAAAATTTCAAGCTCAACTTCCTGCTAAATTCTGGGGTGAGTGTACCCTCACTGATGCCCACATTATCAATCGTCTCCCTTCCCTAGTACTCTCTTTCAAAACTCCCTTTGAACTCCTTTACTCTAAATCCCCTTCTTTGTCTCATTTTCGTGTCTTTGGATGCCTTGCCTATGCTACAAACGTTCATCCATCTCATAAATTTGATCATTGTTCCATCCGATCAATTTTTATTGGCTATCCACTCGGTCAAAAAGCATACAAGTTATTCAATCTGTCAACCAAAAAGATTTTTACAAGTAGAGATGTTAAATTCCATGAAACCATTTTTCCCTTTGCATCAGACCAACCCTTTCCGGCCCAAACACCCCTCCTTACACACGGCCTAAACCACACTGCACCCATCAGCCCACAGCCCCTTGACACAGCCCAACCTAGTCTCCTTCCACACGACCCAACCCAAGTTACAAACCCTCAACCCATAAGCCCTTCCCCCCCTGATCCGCCTATCACTACAGCCCAACCAAATTCAGCCCAACCCACTTTCCTTCCCCACGGCCCAATAACCCTGCCAGACTATACAACCACTAGCCCACACCCTTCCTCTCCGACGACTTCACCATCTCCACACCTCCCCATCTGCCCCACGACGGATCAAACGCCCTTACCCATCCATACCACCAATTCTCCTTCATCACCAAATTTGGACCTACCCATCGATTCATCTTCCACGCCACATCATCCCTCTACTGCAACCTCATCAGAACCCCTTCCCCTACGTCGCTCAAGCCGCCATGTCAATCCACCGGTCAAGCTCTCAGATTATGTCTGCTCACATGTTTCCATGACCAATCACTCTCCTTGCTGCCCGGTCCGAACAAAGGTACACGCTATCCACTTGTGAATTTTGTCTCTTATCACATATATCATCCTTCTTGTCGACAGGGGGAGGAAGAATTGGTTTGTCGTCTTCATATATCACTGTATGGATTGAAACAAGCATCCCGCCAATGGTTTGCAAAATTTTCAGAAGCCATATGCTCTGCTGGTTATGAGCAATCTCGAGCAGACTACTCGTTATTCATCAAAAATCAAGGCAAGTCATTTACATCCCTATTGATATATGTTGATGATATTTTGATCACTGGAATTAACACTGCTAGTATTGCTGAGCTTAAGAAATTCCTGCATAGTCACTTTCACCTTAAAGACCTTGGTGTGTTGAAATATTTCCTTGGTATTGAAGTGTCCTCATCTAAGAATGGTATTTTTATTTCCCAACGCAAATACGCACTGGAAATAATTAAGGATGCATGATTGTTGGGTGCTGCCCCTAATAGCACTCCTATGGAACGCGGTTTAAAACTGTCGGACAAGGGTGACTTGCTCAAAGAACCGGGACAGTATAGATGATTAGTTGGTCGACTAATCTATTTAACTGTTTCAAGGCCAGATATAATGTATGCAGTGCATGTTTTGAGTAGATTTATGCATCAGCCTCGAAAACTCCATATGGAAGCAGCACTCCGGGTTGTCCGTTATCTGAAAGGAGCACCTGGCCAAGGTTTATTCTTTTCTTCGAACAATGATTTCAGGTTGAGAGCTTATTGTGACTCAGATTTGGCAGGCTGCCCACTCACTAGGAGATCGACTATGGGATATTGTGTCTTTTTGGGACCTTCATTGATTTCTTGGCGATCAAAACGGCAGAAAACAGTCTCCCTTTCCTCTGCCGAAGCAGAGTATCGTGCAATGACAGGAGCTTGTTGTGAATTAACATGGTTGCGGTGCCTATTGAAAGATTTGGGGATTGTACATCATGAGCCAGCCTTGCTTTATTGTGATAACAAGGCTGCATTACACATTGCCGCCAATCCAGTTTTTCATGAACGAACCAGGCATATTGAAATGGACTGTCATTTCATCAGAGATAAGATACAAGATGGTTCAGTGATTACAAGACATGTGGGAACAACACTCCAATTAGCGGACGTCTTGACCAAACCATTGGGCAAAGAAGTTTTCGTTCCTATGATTCGCAAGTTGGGAGTACATGACATCCACTCTCCAACTTGAGGGGGAGTGTTAGGAAATTAGACTTTCATATATTCTGTAATTGGTAACACATTGCCATTGTATATTTACTTTCTTGTTTTGTAGTCTTTCATTCCTGAATCATAGGACTGATTAGAGTCCTAATAGGTTATAGTCATTAACCCTAATGACAGTGAAGATTAATCTTCCGCAATATACATCTCCATTACATTCTTTCATCTTCCTCCAGTTATTTCCTGGAAAACATAAACACAACATAATTTAACTTCAAAATATAGAAGAAAAGCATAAGAATGTTTCTTAATCTATTTACAACCGTGTGACCAGTGGCAACATGCTATCAGAAGACAGAGTTCTCCATAAATACTTGAATGCCACAATTTGGAATGACAAAAAAGCAAACCAAAACTGAGAACTGGGATTATGGCCGACCCTCAGTATCATTGAACTAAACAGTCCATTGGGGTTATGAAGAAAGCATGAAATGCTAAACTTTCATATCTTTTACTCACCAGATACAGCCAAAAAGCTTTGGTAGTGGCACTTTCATCATCAACAACCTGAATTTCTGCTAATGTTTTATTCTTATGATTATTGTCATGGTGCTGTAATGTTTCTCATTTTCATTGGTTCATTAGTGTTAAGAAACCATCTCACCTAAAAGCTTAAGCTTGTAAGTGAGGCCCCATAATATGATTTATATTATTCTCTAACAAACCCCCTCAAGTGAAAGCCCTTTGGGCTTGAAACTTGCACATGCCCACATCACCTTGTGCTTGGTTTTTATCAAATAGAATGGGGGTGGTGAGATTCGAACTCGTGACCGTTGGGTCAACAAGGCTCTGATACCAAGTTAAGGAACCATCTCACCTAAAAGCTTAAGCTTGTAAGTGAGGCCCCATAATATAATTTATATTATTCTCTAACAATTAGTTAGATAAGCAAAGTCACATTAAACCCCCATATATCTGTTTTTGTCGTTAAATTGGGGACCTTCCACTGTTTACATATTAAAACCTAGAAGTCTAGAATTACGTGTGTGGCTATAAGCACTGTTCAGGAAAGTCCAACCCAACCCTTCTCTGGACTAAAAAATACAAAACAAATAAGAAAAGGAAAGGAAATAGAAACTTTATGATGCATGAGAAGTCTAGAATTATTGTTTTGCTTGACAATCAATAATTTCCCCTGTGTAGTAATGTATGTCTTCTTATGTAATGTATGTGCACATACAAGCATATGTATGTTATGGATGCAATGTCACGTGGGAACCGACAGACTATCTAATCAATGTAAAATATTTACGTCACCTTGACCCCGACACCACCAACACCAATCACGACAGCAGTAATCCCCGGGGACGCACTTGAGCAGAGCATGAGCCATAGCACCATAAGCGATAAACACTCGCACATCCTAAAATTGCGGACTTCGGAGTATGGCAATGAGTTCGGTAATATAGTCAATCCATGTGCTGGAACAACACAGTATTCAGCAAGGCCTCCCATGCTGTACATGGAAATCGGCTTTCCTAGAATGATATAACATTTCTTTAGTAATCCAATAATAATGTCTATATTCCAAAAGTAATCAAGAAAATTCTTCCCCAAAGGTCATAAAAGAGAATTTTAGCAAGACAAGTTTATAAAGCAACAGAGAAAAGACGGGGTAATTATTAGCACCAGAAATGCATGGTTTTTCTAGAGCGCATAAACACAGAAATATGTGTGTGTCTGTCTATTTTTGCAGAGAGAGAGAGAGAGAGAGAGTGCATTGTGTCAATTAGTTAATTTCATGCCAGCATATAGTCATCCTGGAAAGAAATTATGTCCATTGATAAAAGAAAAGAGGACATACCAGCAATGCGCCAAATGCAAGTGAAGCATGAAATCCAAATGAAAGCAGAATCGCAATTAAAAATACCAAAATTTATTTAGACTGGAAATGAATAAACGCTGCTTGGTATGGTGATAAAAGAAAGCATATCAAACAAATGAACACTAGAATTACAACTGTCTACCACTTCATTGCGGACAAATACACGACAATAAGAAATGGGGTGCCCATCACCGCATCCGAGGCTCATTGATCTGGCAAGTATAGTAGAATAGTACAAGTGGATGTGCTCAAACTAACATCAAGAGTAAATGTATTGAAATTAGTATAATGAATAATTATTCACATCAGAATACTATGAATCTAAAAATAATACGAATATAAAAATAACATGAATCTAGAGTAAATATTAAAAAATCTAATATTAATTAAGCACTTAGAAGATTGTAAAAGATATTTTATAATATTTATATGTATATTATATGAATTTAATAATAAAAAGTGTGAGAGTACTAACCTCTCCTCTGTTTTGGTATTGTTTTTTCTAGCAAATTTGGTATCAGAGCTTGAGAGATAACATGAATATATAAAATTGAAAAGGAATGCAGAACGAGAAATTAAAAATCATGAAGCCAGATTAGTATAATGAATAATCATTCAAATCAGAATACTATGAATCTAGAAATAATATGAATATAGAGATATTATGAAACTAGAGTAAGAACTGAAAAGTCTAATATTAATTAAATACTTTAAAGATTTTAAAAGATATTTTTTAATATCTATATATATTGTATGATTTTGATAATGAAAGGTAGAAGAGTATTATTATATAGAGTATTGTATTCCACCAAAATTGTGTGAGCAGTAACCCGTTCTCTGTTCTAGTATTGTTTTTTTTTCAACAGTTATGATCCACAATTACCACTTCTCAATATCTTGCCTAGGCAGATTCTTTGCAAGAAAGTAGATCTCTTTTCATATTGAAGATATCTTTCATTCTTCATGAAGTCACTCGGGGGAGAATCGTGGGATGCATGCTTCAATAATTTCCCGAAAAAGTTTTCCACCATTTCATAAAACCGCTTTCTTTCAAGAAAATTTACGGAGATACTGGCATCGTTATTGATTTGGTTCGAGTGCATATTGCTCAAACATATCCAGATTCTCTTTTGCCAATCGTTTCTCCACGGAACTTGAGATTCCACACTTCAACAACTTGCATGAGATGAGAGCATCCTCCACTTTTGCCCGAAACAAGAATCTTACGTGAGAATACCGACCACATTTTGTTTCTTTTTTGTTATTTGGTGAGCTCTTGAGTTTCTCTGCATCCTCCTCCTGCCATTTCTCCAGCAAAATGTAATGTCTAGACCTTCCATGAGTTTGATAGTCTCTTTTATCACTATCTCTATAGTATTCAGCAATATCAAGTGGTTCAACCATTCTTCTCTAGTTTCTGTTGAATTCTGGAATTGATTCCAGGCCTGCCAAGCTGACAGGTTGAAGAAACTGAAGAATTGAAGATTGAAGAATCAAGTTTAATGTTTCCTGTTTTAAATTCACATTGTAATCAGGATGATTAACATCCATTAGTCAATAAGTCAACAAATTCAGTTAATTTCAGTTATAAGTCAACGTAGTGGATAAGGTTCAATTGTAACAGATTTTTGATTTTAATGATTGTAATGTTTTGATTACTATAAATAAAGATAATGGGATGGCAGTAACCATACGAAAAATTCTGCCCATGTTCACGTTCTTTTAATTCAAATTACAGAGTTTAAAGTTCTTTCATTTTCTGGAAATTTTCCTCTCATTTCTGGAAAATTTCTCTTGCCCAGTTCTTGATCACTACAGTAGTTGTTTTCTGGAATTTTGGCCTTGTGTCCGTATAGATTTGAACAGTACGTGTTCTTCTCAAAATTTCGAGTTTTTCTGCAAAATTCAACATGGTATCAGAGCAGAATTAGGTCTTTGAAAAGGGATTATTAGTGAAACACGAGTGATTCTAAAAAGTGAGAATTATTCAAGGTTAATTAAACCTTGAAAGGGAAGGGAGAAATTTTTCGAAAATTTGCAGATTTTTCAATCAAGAAATTAGACTTGATTTGTTCTTTAAAAGGATAAACAATTGACAGTAATCATCAATTGATATCCTTGTTCCCTATTATGTGAAGTCTTGAAAGGGAATTGCAAAGAAAAGAAAAATTCAAATTGACAGAAATGGATTCATCATCATTTTCGTCAAAATCCCCAGTTTTCACAAGATCGAACTATGGTGTTTGGGCTGTGAAAATGGCTACCTATCTCAGAGCTTTCGACTTGTGGGAAGTTGTGGAGAATAACAGGGATCCAACTCCCTTGAATAATAATCCCACAATGGCTCAAATTAAGTTCTTTAATGAAGAGAAGGCAAAGAAATTCAAAGCACTTACATGCATTCACAATGCAGTGAGTGAGGAGATTTTTACAAGGATTATGGCTTGTGGAACTGCAAAAGAAGCATGGGACAAATTAAAAGTTGAGTTTCAAGGAGATGAAAAATCTAAGAGGATGCAAATTTTAACTTTGAAGAGACAATTCGAAGGATTGAGGATGAAAGATTCAGATACAATCAAGGAATTCTCTTCAAATGTATCCAAGATTGTGAATCAAATGACATTACTTGGTGAAGAAGTTCAAGAATCAAGGGTGGTTGAAAAGGTTCTTGTAAGCCTACCTGAAAAATTCGAGAACAAGATATGTTCTTTGGAAGATTCAAAAGACTTCACTGAATTGAGTCTTCAAGAGCTGATTAATGCATTGCAAGCTGTGGAACAAAGGCAAGCATTTAGGCAAGAAAATTCAAGTGAAGAGGCCTTTGCAACAGGATTTAAAGGAAGAACAAAATCTCAGCAGATGTTCTTCAAAAACCCAGAATCAAGAACAATTTCTGGAAAACATTGGCAGAGCAAAAATTGGCAAAATAATCAAACACATACCAGCAACTTCAATGAAAGAGGGAAGGAAAGAAGAGAACAATTTCCCACCTGCAAGTACTGTCAAAAGACAAACCATCTTGAGTCATTTTGTTGGCTCAAGAATGCTCAATGTCAAAAATGCAAGCAATTTGGACACATCCAGAAATTCTGCAAGAACAACACCTCAAATGGAAAGCAAGCACATGTAGCAGAGGTTGTGGAGCCCAAAGATGAACAATTATTCAATGCTATTGTGAACCACAGCTGCAACAAAACAGAGGTTAGTAAACAAAATTGGTTAATAGATAGTGGATGTTCAAACCATATGTCTGCTGAAATGAGCATGTTTGAGAACCTTGATTTAAATTACAAATCAAAAGTTAAGGTAGCTAATGGACAGTATGTTAGTGTAAAGGGCAGTGGGGAAGTTGAAATTGAAACCTTAGCTGGTACACAAAATTTTGAGCATGTGTTGTATGTACTAGAAATTGATCAAAATCTGATAAGTGTTGGTCAATTGCTTGAAGATGGATATTCATTGTTCTTTATAAATGGTATTTGCACAATTAAAGATGATCAAGGGACACCTTTATTCACTACTAAAATGATCAATAGATGCTTTAGTATTGAAGAAAAACTAGCACACATAAGCATGAACATCAATGCAACTGAAAATTCAGTGCTATGGCATAAAAGGTTGGGGCATTTTAATTATGCTACTTTGAAGAAAATGGCAGAATTAAATGTGGTAGAAGGTTTACCTATGATACATGAGCTAAATGATGTGAAGCATGCCAATTAGGAAAACAATCAAGGGTTAAGTTCAATAAAAATGCACTTAGATCAACTACTAAGTTGCAAATTGTGCACACTGATGTGTGTGGCCCTATGCACAATGAATCATTGAATGGTGCAAGATATTTTGTGTTGTTTATAGATGATTTTAGTAGATTTTGTTGGGTGTATTTCCTTAAAACCAAGGGGGAAGTATTTGAGGTTTTCTTGAGGTTCAAAGCTGCGGCTGAGAAGGAATCCAGTTGCAGCTTGAAGGTTTTGAGGTCTGATAATGGGGGGGAATTTACCTCCCATAAATTTGAAGAATACTTAGTTAAAGAGGGAATTAAGCATCAATTGACAGTCCCCTACACCCCACAACAAAATGGTGTGAGTGAGAGAAAGAATAGGACCTTAATGGAGATGGCAAGATGTCTTCTCTATGAGAAGAAATTGCCCTTGAAATTCTGGGCAGAGGCTGTGAGCACAGTCTCTTATCTCTTGAATAGAATGATGACAAGATCATTAGGAGATAAAACACCTTATGAGGAATGGTATGGCTACAAACCAAGCATAGATAACTTGAAGGTATTTGGTAGTCCATGCTATGTTTTACAACCTAAAATTAAGAGAAGAAAACTAGACCAGAAATCTGAGGTTGGAATCTTGCTTGGTTATAGTTCGAAATCAAAGGGCTATAAGATTTTTGATTTGAAAACAAACCAAGCTATAATTGCTAGGAATGTTAAGGTGGCTGAGAACCAAATATGGAATTGGGATGATGATAAAATTGAAGATACAAGTAATGAACTTGTAGCCGAGATTGATGATGAAATAGAATCTGAGGATGAAGACTTACCTGTGAGGGGAACTAGGCTGCTAAGTGACATCTATAACAGATGTAACTTGGCTGAAATTGAACCAAATAATGTTGAAGAAGCCATGGATTCTCAAGTTTGGGTGGCAGCAATGAAGGAGGAGTTAATGATGATAGAAAAGAATGATACATGGCAGCTTGTTGACAGACCTAGACATAGAAAAGTCATTGGGGTTAAGTGGATTTATAAAACAGAACTAAATGCTGATGGTAGTATCAATAAGAACAAAGCAAGACTTGTGGTTAAAGGGTACTCACAAGAACAAGGGATTGATTACCATGATACCTTTGCCCCTGTTTCAAGAATGGACACAATTAAGTTGCTGCTCATGTTGGCTGCTCAAAAGGGATGGTTGGTTTGGCAAATGGATGTCAAATCTGCATTTTTGAATGGAACCTTGAGTGAAGAAATATATGTAGAACAACCTGAGGGATTTGAGATTGAATCCAATTTGAAAAAAGTTTATCTACTAAAGAAAGCTTTGTATGGTTTGAAACAAGCTCCTAGAGCTTGGTATAGCAAATTGGATGAATACTTGTCAAGCTTGGGATTTGAGAAAAGCTTGAATGAAGCCACTCTATATGTGAAGAAAGTTGATGATCACATTTTAATAATCTCAGTGTATGTGGATGATTTGTTGATTACGGGTGATAATGAGCAATTTGTTGATGAATTTAAGATGAACATGAAGAACAAGTTTGAGATGAATGAACTTGGATTATTAGCATACTTTCTTGGAATGGAAATAACTCAATCAAAGGAAGGATGCTTTGTATGTCAAAAGCAATTCACAACAAAGATGCTAAACAAGTTTGCAATGGAAAATTGCAAACCAGTTAGCACACCAATGGTGCTGGGAATGAAGCTCACAAAAACTGATGGTGCCCCCTCTGCAGATGGAAGAATTTATAGGAGTTTAATTGGAAGTTTGTTGTATTTATCTTCCACTCGACCTGACATTGTGTTCATTGTCAACTACCTCTCGAGATTCATGCAAAATCCCAGTCAAATACACTACATTGCAGCCAAAAGAGTGCTGAGATACCTAAGAGGAACACTGGAATTTGGCATGTATTTTGGCAAGATGAACACTGTCAAATTGAAAGGATTTTGTGACAGTGATTGGGGTGGGAGTGATGAAGAGATGATGAGCACTTCAGGGTATTGTTTTTCAATGGTGGAATGCATCTTTTGTTGGAATTCAAAGAAGCAATCAGTAGTTGCACATTCAACTGCTGAAGCAGAATATATTTCTGCATTTGTGGCTGCCAATCAACTAGTTTGGTTGAGAAAATTTTTGAAGGATTTGAACTGTGATCAAGTGGAACCTACTGAGCTATTTTGTGATAACATGTCAGCAATTGCCATTTCCAAAAATTCTGTGTTTCATGATAGAACAAAACACATGAAAATCAAGTTTCATGCTATTCGGCAATTCCAACAAGAAGGTGAATTGGAAATGAAGTACTGCTGTTCTAAAGAACAATTGGCTGACTTATTTACTAAGACTCTAGCAAAGGAAAGGTTTGAAGAACTAAGAAGAATGGTGGGAATGCGCAGCCCAGGAATCAAGGAGGAGTGTTGAATTCTGGAATTGATACCAAGCCTGCCAAGCTGACAGGTTGAAGAAGCTGAAGAATTGAAGATTGAAGAATCAAGTTTAATGTTTCCTGTTTTAAATTCACATTGTAATCAGGATGATTAACATCCATTAGTCAATAAGTCAACAAATTCAGTTAATTTCAGTTATAAGTCAACGTAGTGGATAAGGTTCAATTGTAACAGATTTTTTGATTTTAATGATTGTAATGTTTTGATTACTATAAATAAAGATAATGGGATGGCAGTAACCATACGAAAAATTCTGCCCATGTTCACGTTCTTTTAATTCAAATTACAGAGTTTAAAGTTCTTTCATTTTCTGGAAATTTTCCTCTCATTTCTGGAAAATTTCTCTTGCCCAGTTCTTGATCGCTACAGTAGTTGTTTTCTGGAATTTTGGCCTTGTGTCCGTACAGATTTGAACAGTACGTGTTCTTCTCAAAATTTCGAGTTTTTCTGCAAAATTCAACAGTTTCTTCCAGAATAAAGCCAAGTCCCTCGGATGAATGCGCCTTCTTTCTGAGGCTTTCTCTCCACGCCCTCCACAAAACTTTTCCAGTAATTAGTGAGAAACTTCTTGAGCCTGGTAACTTCCACATGCTTGCTGCCGGAGTTGGTTCTTGTAACAATCGTAGTAGCCTATCCCTTTAGTCTTGCAAATCTTATTATACCATTCAAGGTGGGCCATTTTTGTTGGAAGTTAAGTTGCATACCAGTTTGCTTAATGCTCACGTGCAGAAGAAGAAGAATTATGTAGCATGTAAAGTGTGTGTTGCATTCTGTTATGATGTAACTAACTAACAAGTAAGCATGCATAAGGTGTGTGTGTGTTCTCATAGTTGTAAAGCATGCATAATGTGTGTCTTTGTGTGTGCTCTGTCTCAATCATATATAAGAGGCAAGAAGTCAAACACTTTGTAAGCAATCAATAACAAAACCGAATTACCTTCTTACGCGAAAAGATCATCTCTTTCCTCAATTCTCTGAAAATTATCTTCCTCTGCTCCTCAGTCCAGCAAACATAACCTGCACAAAATCAACAACAACAAACTCAAATCAAGAAATCTAACATGGTATCAGAGCAGGCTTGATCAACAAGGAAGGGGCGTAATCAATCTGTCAACTTACAAGCGAGAAAGTGTAAAGAACAAAAAATGGTGTCAAGTGGAGATCTTAGAGCACCACAGGTTTAATGGTGAGAATTATGAGTATTGGTCAGTCAAAATGAAAACAATCCTCATAGCTTATGATCTATGGGATGTGGTTGAATGTGGTGATACATCAACCAAAGTATCCAATGAAAATGGCGATGGAGAAGCTTACGGTTCAAAGGACAAGAAAAAGCTGAATCGGGTTGTAACAGTGCTTGAGACTAAGGAGAAAATGATCAAAGATGCCAAGGCTTTATGTATAATCCAAAGGAGCCTTGACTGATGACATTTTCCCTAGAATAAGAAATGAAGAGACAGACAAGAGGAGCTTGGGATCTGTTGAGGAGAGAATTGAGAGGAGATGATAAAGTTAGAGAGGTGAAGTTGCAGGTATGAAGGGCGGAATTTGAGTATATGAGAATGGCTGAAGGAGAAAGCCTAGATCATTACTTGACTAAGTTCTTTGGAGTGATAAATGACATGAAAGTCTCTAGGAGAAGAGATAAGCTGAAGCAAGGATAGTGCAAAAAGACTTTGATGAGTCTTAGCAGAAAATACAAGTCCATAGTCTCAATAATTGAAGAAACAAGAGACTTGAAAACACTTAGAAGTGAAGAAGTTATTGCTTCACTTAAAGTGTATGATAGAAGGGAAGATATGCATGAGGAAAGAGAGAGAGAAATGCATATTGAAAGAGCATTCAGCACTTTGAAAGTTGGCGATAATCAATTTCATGGTGGAAATAAAGGCTCACATTTGAAATCAAGGCAAAGGTCTGGGCAGGGAACAACAAAGAAGACCTGCAAACTTGTCATCGAATAGCTATAACAGCTATGGTTCAAACTGGAATCAAAGAACTGGAGCAAGTTCTAATAATTCCTTCATTTCACAGAATAGACAAGGAAGTAGTAGTCAAAATTCTGTGAAGCCAAAGTGTAGTGTGTGTCAGAAAAATCACTTTGGAATCTGCAGGTATAAAGGAAAGCAGAGATGCAGTAGATGCAATCAATTTGGACACAACACAAATGATTGCAATGATTACAAGCAATTGGCAAATTGTGCACAAGAGGAGGAAGAAGTGTTCATTGCAAATTCATTTTATGCTTGTCATGTAGCAAGTGTAAAGGACAAGGTTTATAATCTGACCAAGAAGGAGGCGGTTAGTTGTAAAAAAAATGGCTCCCTATGATCTTCTGCTGCTGCTAAGAAGGGAAAAGGATGACAGCATCGGTTATGACTTTTCAGAGGATGAATCTTCTGATGATGAGGAAATTCCCGCAAAGGCTTCTGCTCCTAAGAATGTTCCTGCACAACCAGTTACCATTAAAAGAACTGAAGTTAGTGAGGACTCTAAAAGTGATTCTGATTCTGATGAATCCTCTTCTGAAGGTGAGGGGAAAACAAAATCTGCAATTGCTTCAAAAGTTATACCAAAAAAGAGTGAGGAGGATGGCGATTCGAGAAAGTGATTCCGACGAAGATGAGACTCCCTGCACCAAAGGCAGCCTCTGCAGTCTGAAACAAAGGCAAAGGAAAATGCTTTCGGAAGGAAAGTAGTAGTGAAGAGGAGAGCTCTAGTGCTAGCTCGGATGATGAGGAAAGAAAAAACTCTTGACCAGGGAATTGGCCCGGTGCAAAGGGAGAAATGCAGCAACTTCGTGGCAGGGCTTGCTATAACCGAAGCGGGACTGCAAAGTCTGAAGCACAGTTGAAAGAGAAATATCAGTTGCGTCTGAAAGTGCTTGAAGAGAGCTTAAGAGGGTCTTCAAGTAGTAATCGCAGTGCACCAGAGGGAAGGTGTATAAGCAATGGGCCACCTCGTCGTCAATCCTTAAATGGAGCTGGACAAAATCATTCATTCAATCAACCTTGTGATGGAACCAAGGAGACTGAGACACCTAATTCGTGGAAAGGGAACTTGGAAGGAAAGCCCAATGAGTTCCCACCAGCAGATACTGAGAGGGACGGTGTTCCCGGGATACTTGTATGATATGTTGCAAAAAGAGGTTGTAGCTTTGAGGAAAGCTGGCCATGAAAAAAGATCAAAGCCTAAAGGATAAGGATGATGCAATTGAGATGTTAGCTAAGAAAGTGGATACATTAACTAAGGCAAAGTGGAAGACCATTACTTGCAGAGGAGAAGAAACCTTATGAGGAGAAGTACAAGGTTGAAAAAAGAAGCCTATCCGAAGTTGATGACAAAGGAGAAGTGCAAGACCAAAGCAATGAAGTTTTTTTCGATGAGGAATCACAAGCGAAACAACACTTCTATTGTGTGATAATATGTCAGAAATCTCAATGGCTAGAAATCCAGATTGAAGGTTGAATCTTGGAGTCAAACCGGTAAGCAACTTAGGAGAGGTCATGTTGGAAGTTAAGTTGCATACCAGTTTGCTTAATGCTCACGTGCAGAAGAAGAAGAATTATGTAGCATGTAAAGTGTGTGTTGCATTCTGTTATGATGTAACTAACTAACAAGTAAGCATGCATAAGGTGTGTGTGTGTTCTCATAGTTGTAAAGCATGCATAATGTGTGTGCTGTGTGTGCTCTGTCTCAATCATATATAAGAGGCAAGAAGTCAAACACTTTGTAAGCAATCAATAACAAAACCGAATTACCTTCTTCTGCAAAGATCATCTCTTTCCTCAATTCTCTGAAAATTACCTTCCTCTGCTCCTCAGTCCAGCAAACATAACCTGCACAAAATCAACAACAACAAACTCAAATCAAGAAATCTAACAATTTTTATCTTTATCTGGTTTAATTTTTTTCTCGGATCCATAGTCTGCACTCTTTCTGCCATTAGGATCTTTTCTCTTTCTTCTCGCTTGGAGATAAGATTATTGTTGTCCACCTCTCGCTGTTGTTGATGAATTTAAAGTGGATTAGACATTATGAACTGAAAGAACATAACACAAACACATGCATCTTAACGTTTTGGCTTGCGAAAAACATATGAAGTCATTACCTGGGTGGTCATTTCAACTCCAATTGTCTCCAGTTGTAAGATTATTCCTGCCTTAAGTGGATGCATGTGTGATGGATCACGCTGAGAATTCCCCCTGATGATAACTTTAGATTTCAGAGCATTCACCATCTCAACATAATAATCAATCTCCTGTGCTTCACAAGAATCTTGCCTTTGTGTGCTTTCCAGTAACCTTGAAACAACGACAAGGTCATCAACACAGGCACATCCCCTCTCAGAGCACATGGATAAATGTTCCAAAAGCCTTGTATTCCTCCATGGCAGATTGAGTAGTATCGTTGTGGGAAATGGAAGCTTTTGGAAACAGGTCCTTGTTGCCAACGACATGGAGAAAGCAAGAATTCCATGTTGAACATTCTAATATTGCTTGTAGGAGTCCTTAATTGCCAATAAATGGCGAGCCAAAACCTCTATGGCAGAGGGGGAGCTTCGGAGGGGGCTGAATTCTTTTTATGTTGTCCAAAACCCACAAGGTAAATACAGAAGCAACTGATCCTCCAATTGAGTGTCCAGTTACAATTAATGGAGTCCGCAGCAGTTCACCAGTCTTTAAATCATGGATCTAAAAGTACTCGCTCATAATCGGGACCATGATACAGTGAAACAAGACAGGAACCTATTTTCGTAACATGATAATCTCCATGTTGGATTCTTCTCTTATTTTCGTCGTCTAGCCTAGTCTCCTAGTCATGCAGTCATAAACTGCGTTGCTTCAATATGTATTTTTCCTAATAATTATGGTCAATGCGTAGTTTTCAGACTCAATGATGTAGATTTAAATAATGAAACATGGCCAAAATAAAGCGAGTAGAACGTAAAATGAGATGATGAATGCGATGAAAACCGCCAAATGGCCATGAGAAGTTCAAAAAAATCATGAAAACAACCATGAGTAAGATGTTTCGAAGGATACCTCGAAGTTTTGAGTCGGGGACAGACTCCTTAAAATGGGCTTTAAAAAGGGTGATTGTGTTGAAAATCGAAATGTGATTCCAGTGTCTGCATAAACAGATCTTGAAGAATCAAGAATTGAAGATCAAGCTTTAAGTGTTTTTAGTTTTGATTTCATATTGTAATTCGGATTATTAATATCCTTAATGTTCCTTTGTCTATTACAGCAGTTGTTTAGTTAAATTCGGCTATTAGTCAACATTATAGAAAAAGTCAACTGTAACGATTTTTTTTGAAAGAAACTAGCCGTTGTAATCGCTTTGATTCATATAAATAAAAGTTATGGGATGGCAGTAACCATACTGAGCTATTCTCGCCAATGTGTCATTGCTTTCCTCGCTCAAAACAATCAAATTCATAAAGTTCTTATTTTCCTCGAAAAAATCCTTTTCCCAGCTCTTAATCTCCACAAGAATCGCTTTTTTCTCGAGATTTTAGAGTTCGTCCGTACGAATCTCTACAGTGTTTGTTTTTCACGAAATTCTCAGAATTCTTTCTTAAAATCCAACATGGTATCAGAGCAGCATAGGTCTTAGAAAAGGGATTGATAAGAGAAACACGAGTAAGTAGAAAAAGTGAGTTTTTTCAAGATTGAATAAAATCTTGAAAGGGAAAAGAAGGATTGTTTTTTTGAAATTGGCAGAATTTTAAAATCAAGAATTTAGTCTTGATTTGTTCTTTAAAAGGATAAACAATTGACAAGAATTATCAATTGGTATCCTTGATTGTCCATTCGGTGAAGTCTTGATCAAGAACTGCAAGACTAAGAGAAGAAACACCAAGCTGACATGACATGGACTCGCTTTTCTTCAAAAATCTCCAAGATTCACAGGTGAGAATTATGGAGTATGGGCCGTGAAGATGAGGATGTATCCGAAGGCATATGATTTGTGGGAGGATGTTGAGAATGAAAGGGAACTGAATCCCTTGAACTGAAGATCCTACAATGGCCCAATTAAGATACTACAATGAGCAAAGAACAAAGAAGTTCAAAGCTCCTTACCCGCATTCACAATGCAAAGTGAATGAGGAAATCTTTTCAAGGATTATGGCATGTGAAACAGCCAAGGAAGCTTGGGACAAGTTGAAGGTCGAAGTTCCAAGGTGATGAGAAATCCAAGAGGATGCAGATTATGAACTTAAGAAGACAATTCAAGGCATAAAGATGAAAGGATCGAAACCCGCCAAGGAGTTTTCATCAAATGTGTCAAAGATTGTAAATGAAATGAGATTGCTTGGAGAAGAGATGCAAGAATCAAGAGTTGTGGAGAAGGTTCCGGGTCAGCTTGCTGTAAAAAATTTGAAAACAAGATTTGCTCATTGGAAGAGTCAAAAGATTTTACCACAATGAGGCTTCAAGATCTCATTAATGCACCCGCAAACCGTGGAGCAAAGGCGTGCATTAAGACAAGAGAACACAAGTGAGGAAGTCTTTGCGGTTGGATTCAAAGGAAGAACAAATTTTCGGAATTCCCTGAAATTCACAAGTGTTCTTCGAGAACCCGTAAAAACTCAAATTCGAAATTCGTGGCAAAGGAAAAAGTTGGCAAAATAACCAATACCAATCTAACCAGTCCAACAGATTTAGCACAAGAGGAAAAGAGAAAAGAGATCAATTCCCTACCTGCAGATATTGCCAAAAGACCAATCACCTAGAGGCATGGTGTTACCTCAAAAATGTGCAATGCAGGAAGTGCAAGCAGTTCGGCCACATTGAGAAACTCTGCAAAAATGGCAATGAAAACCAAGCTCATGTTGCTGAAGAGGAGGAGACTAAAGAGGAGGTATTATTCACAGCCACTACAACTCAAAGTTGCAGCAAAACAGAGGTAAGTAATCAAACTTGGTTAATAGACAGTGGTTGTTCAAACCACATGTCTGCTGATTTAAACTTGTTTGAAAACCTTGATATAAACTATAAATCTAGAGTCAAGGTTGCCAATGAACAATATGTAGGTGTTGAGGGTAAAGGTGAAGTTAAAATTGACACTTTAACTGGGTTAAAAAGGTTTGAGAACATCTTATATGTTCCTGAAATTGATCAAAACCTCATTAGTGTAGGCCAACTACTTGAGGATAATTTCTCATTACTGTTTTTAAATGGCATTTGCACGATCAAAGATGATCAAGGAGTCATTCTATTTACTGCCAAAATGTCTAATAGGTGTTTTAGTATAGAAAAACAACTTGAACATCTAAGCATGAACACTAGCATAACTGAAAATTCTGTTTTATGGCATAAACGCATGGGACATGTTAATTATGTGTCCCTAAAGAAAATGGCAGAATTAAAACTAGTTGATGGATTACCTAACATACATGAACTAAAAAGATGTATGTGAAGCATGTCAGCTTAGGAAAACAAGCTAGAGTTAAATTCAACAATTCCTCTACTAGATCAAACACTAAACCGCAGCTAGTACATTCCCGATATTTGTGGCCCTATGCAAAATGAGTCCTTGAATGGTGCAAGGTACTTTTTTTACTTTTCATAGATGATTGTAGTAGATATTGTTGGGTCTATTTCCTCAAAACAAAAGGTGAGGTGTTTGAAACATTTCTAAAGTTCAAGGTCTGCAGCTTGAGAAGGAATCAAACTGCCCGCCTAAGGACTTTGAGGATCCCGACAATGGGGGTGAATTCACCTCCCATAAGTTTGAGGAATATCTTACTAAAGAAGGTATTAAACACCAACTCACTAGTCCCATACACCCCACAACAAAATGGGGTGAGTGAGAGAAGAAATAGGACCCTAATGGAGATGGCTAGATGCCTTCTCTATGAGAAGAAATTGCCCCTCGAATTTTGGGCGTAAGCCGTGAGTACAAACTGCATATATTTTGAATAGGTTAAGTACAAAAATCATTAGGTGATACAACTCCCTTTGAAGAATGGTATGGAGATAAACCTAAACTAGACCATGTAAAAAATATTTGGTAGCCCATGCTATGTACTCGCAAACCTGAAAATGAAAAGAAGTAAGTTAGATCGAAAAGCCGAGACTCGAATCCTAATAGGGTATAGCTCAAAATCTAGTGGCTATAAGATATATGATCTTAAATCAAACCAAGCAAGTAATAGCAAGAAATGTTAAGGTTGCTGAAGAACAAACTTGGGATTGGGAAACTGGAAAATTAAGTGAAAGCAGCATTGGACTTACCAGTTGAAGTTGAAGCTTCACTCGAATCTGATGAAGAACATCATTCTGGATGAAGATGAAGTAGAAATACTAGAAGATGAAGATGAACAATCTGTAAGAGGAACTAGGTTGTTAAGTGACATTTACAATAGATGCAACTTAGTAACCACTCGAACCTACTAATATTGAAGAAGCAATGGAATCAAAAAATGTGGGTAGCAAAGCAATGAAGGAAGAACTCAATATGATTGAGAAAAAATGAAACTTGGGAATTGGTGGATAGACCTAGGCATAGAAAAAGTAATAGGAGTTAGATGGATATACAAAACTAAACTCAATGCTGATGGGAGTATAAATAAAAACAAAGCAAGATTGGTAGTTAAGGGCTATGCACAAGAACAAGGCATTGACTATCAAGACACTTTTGCACCAGTTTCTAGGATGGATACAATTAAATTGCTGCTTGTTTTAGCCACTCAAAAGGGGTGGTTAGTTTGGCAAATGGATGTCAAATCTGCTTTTCTAAATGGTACTTTAGATGAAGAAATATATGTGGAACAACCACAAGGTTTTGAGGATGAATCAAACTTGAACAAAGTCTACTTATTAAAGAAGGCTTTGTATGGATTAAAGCAAGCTCCTAGAGCTTGGTATAGCAAGTTAGATGAATACTTGACAAGTCTAGAATTTGAGAAAAGCCTAAATGAAGCAACTCTTTATGTCAAGAAAGTTGGAGATCAAATCATGATAATTTCAGTTTATGTTGATGACTTGTTACTCACGGGTAACAATGAGCAATTCATTGATGAGTTTAAGAGAAACATGAAAAACAAATTTGAGATGAATGATCTCGGTTTATTAGCACACTTCTTAGGAATGGAAATTTCACAAACTAAGAAAGGGTGTTTTGTTTGTCAAAAGCAGTTCATAAGTAAATTGCTCAATAGATTTGCAATGGAGAATTGCAAACCTGTCAGCACACCAATGGTGCTTGGAATGAAATTAACAAAACAAGATGGATCCCCTAGTGCAGATGGAAGAATATATAGGAGCCTAATTGGAAGTTTATTGTACCTATCTTCAACTAGGCCAGATATAGTTTTCACAGTTAACTACCTATCTAGATTCATGCAATACCCTAGTCAAACACACTACATAGCTGCAAAGAGAGTGTTGAGATACTTGAAAGGAACCATGGATTTTGGAGTTTATTTCAGTAGAATGAACACAATCAAATTAAAAGGGTTTTGTGATAGTGATTGGGGTGGTAGTGATGAGGAAATGGTAAGTACATCTGGATATTGCTTTGCAATAGGAGAAGGAATTTTTTTCATGGAATTCGAAAAAGCAACCTGTTGTTGCTCATTCAACAGCAGAAGCAGAGTATATCTCTGCATATGCTGCTTCCAATCAGTTGGTTTGGCTGAGAAAGGTCTTGAAAGACTTGAATTGTGAACAAGAAGAACCTACTGACCTATTTTGTGACAACCAATCAGCAATAGCTATTTCAAAGAATTCAGTGTTCCATGATAGAACCAAACATATGAAGATAAAGTTTCATGCACTTAGACAATTTCAACAAGAAGGAGAACTAGTGATGAAGTACTGCAGCACCAATGAACAACTAGTCTGACTTTATTCACAAAGTCTCTCGCAAAGGAGAGGTTCGAGGAACCGAGGAACATGGTGGGAATGCGCAGACTCGAGAATCAAGGGGAGTGTTGAAAAACTCGAAATGTGATTCCGTGTCCGCTAAAACAGATCTTGAAGAACTCAAGAATTGAAGATCAAGCTTTAAGTGTTTTAGTTTTGATTTCATATTGTAATTCGGATTATTAATATCCTTAATGTTCCTTTGTCTATTACAGCCAGTTGTTTAGTTAAATTCAGCTTATTAGTCAACATTATAGAAAAAGTCAACTCGTAACGATTTTTTTTGAAAGAAACTAGCCGTTGTAATCGCTTTGATTCATATAAATAAAAGTTTATGGGATGGCAAGTAACCATACGAGCTATTCTCGCCAATGTGTCATTGCTTTCCCTCGCTCAAAACAATCAAATTCATAAAGTTCTTATTTTCTGAAAAATCCTTTTCCCGCTTCTTAATCTCCACGAGAATCGCTTTTTTTCGAGATTTTAGAGTTCGATCCGCATCTAATCTCTACGTTGTTTGTTTTTCACGTAAATTCTCGGAATTCTTTCTTAAAATCCAACAGATTGCACCTCTATGAATTGAAAACGACCTGTTTCTTTCAGTGCATAAGAAGTCAAAGATAGGCAGCTCCAGCTCCTTGAGAGTTTTTGATGAAACCAAATCTCCTCCCTGTTGAAGAAGTTCTTTCTTTGATAAAGTAGAGGGTATACTTCGATTTCTTATCGAGCTTGTATCTTAGGGAGAGACTGCAAGATCCTTGTTGATCTGAACTTGTTTCTTTTGAAGGTCCTTTATCGCACCGCATGATAGCTCAAGCAAACCAGAGTTCACCACCATGTCTGCCAAATCTAGCCAACTGATAAATCTGCAAACGAGAACAAAACAGGCACACGGAGCCTGTTAGAAATAAGAACGTTTTGCTTACAGAGGATGGCGGATCATTGTTGAGTTGTGCTTTGCTAGATTGGCTCAGGAACACAAACGTAAGAATAAAATAGGAAGAGTAATAATAAAATAAGAAGAATAAAAGGCAGAGATTGAACAGGTCAATAAAAGTACACATTTGACTTTTGACATGGTACTCAGCTCTGTCACCACGGACAAGATTTCGATCACATACTTAGAAATTATAACACAATCTGTTAGAGTATAATATAATCATATTATGGGGCCTCACTTATCAGCTTGAACTTTTAGGCGAGATGGTTTCTTAAGATGGTATCAGAGCCTTGTTGACCTAGCGGTCACGAGTTTGAATCTCACCACCCCCATTCTATTTGATAAAAATCAAGCACAATGTGATGTGGGTCTGTGCAAGTTTCAAGCCCAAAAGGCTTTCACTTGAGGGGGTGTGTTAGAGTATAATATAATCATATTATGAGGCCTCACAAACTTGAGCTTTTAGGTGAGATGGTTCCTTAACACAATCTCTATGTGCATTCCATGTATCGCCTGTTTTTCTTTCCTTCTTCGAACCCATATTTTTTCTTGCTAAAATCCACAGAAAACTTCTCTTTTTCTGGTATGTTCGCTTTGGTTTCTTAGCACTAACGCGCTATCTTGAACTCATCATGTCCCGCCATGGCGGGATAAGGTTATCGGTAAATCTATGGCTTCGAGGAATTCCTGAACCCCAACTCCTATGAAACTTCTCATCAACTTTGACTGTTAATTACCATTCTTGTCTTTGGATTGACAGGGCATCTATCCAAATATTCTGCATCATTCTGGCATCCAACAGCCCATTTGATTGGACTTGATTCTTGCCAACGCAAATCTACTAGGGGTTTAGAGCTCGAGCAGTAGACCATAGGCACCTGGCCCGATAGCATTAAACTCTCCAAGAAAACAGAGCACGGAAAGATGGAGTGCAAAGCCCATAGGCAGGAAAGATTGAAATGGATAACTCCATAAAAAGTGATTCAAAAACATTATAGAATCTGATACTTAATCATTTTAAAATTAAAGGATAAAAAAAAGGGAAATATAATAGTCAATACGGTTAATCCGTAAAATTCACAATAAAGTTAATGAAAATAGAATAATTTTATAATAGCAAATCAAAATAAATTATGAAGCTTTACATGTGATAAATTCAATATTAAAAAATAAAATTAAAAATAAATAAAATTTGAAGAATAAATAAAAAAGATATTGACTTTTTACTGTTCATTGAAAAACCAAGACTTTTTATTATATGTTAATGATAGTATCAACATCTGATATGGGGACTCAAAAAAATAATAATCTGGATATGCTATAGCGATTGATGAAGGGCATGGATGAACCATATGACTTTTAAATAGAAAAAAAAGAAAAATATAATAATTTTGAATAAAAAAAATTAAGCAGGAAAAATAAAAAACTACAAAAAAAGAATTTTTTTTTAAAAAAAAAATGTTTTGTGGCACATCAATGGCTTTTACATCAAGGTTCAAAGTTATTTGCCTTTTCCTCCACTCGGTACACCATTTACATTGCACAAAAATTATGTTAGGTTATCGTGGGAACTGAAGCTCTCAGTGTCCTATTAATGGTGGAAGTGGAAGAAACTAACAAGGAACTACGAGAAGTGGCACCCCAGTTCAGAACTCCACCACAAGAAACTAACAAGTTATGGATTTTGTAAATTGATATAACTTGCTTGAATGTAAAGAAATTACAAAATTGAGTCGAAATCCTGATATAATAAAAGAAATTTGATAGTTTAAGGTAGAGTATCTGTCGATTTCTCATCATAAAGCATATATTAATCAAAGTCTTTGACATATTTAGCTAAGTGTAAGATGTGAAAAATATGAAAAAAAAGCTGCCATCTAATTTTAGAATAACTAAATCATTGGAAAGATGTGCCAGAAATCACAAATATATTTTATATCGAGTATAGACATAACAAGCTAGAGATGTTGTTAAAGCCATTAAAAAACGTTTGGTGAGTAAGAACGCTATAAATAGGCTGACCACTTATTATCTCTTGTTTTGCAGTTGTTGGAGATGCTGATGAATAATATTGGGGACTAAGTTCATAGACAGGTGATTGATACAGGGATTCTGCCCATTCTTGTCAAGATAGTGAAGAAAAAGGTGGGCCATTCCCTTCTTGTTCAAAGATTGCTGATGCTTGGCTACAGGGATTCTGTGCCATCGTATCCCTCTTTTTCTGTGGATTTTTTTTTTAAATCGTGAAAGTAAGGTTGTTTCAATTTCTTGTCCAGTGTGCTGGAGTGCAATTTCCTCAAAGACCTCGTGAAAGACCATCAAATCATCAGGCTGCCCAGGAAAGTAAGAAAATTACATTGAACGGGGAACTTGCTGCTGCTAGACATGGGGCGGGTGCTCATCCAGCACCATTATCTTTTACGGAGTTTGTTGCATGATGCACAGATCTTAAGGAAGGCTAGTTGCTTATTTCTATCAATCAACTAGCAACAGAGAAAGGCATAACCAACTAGTCTAGGCCAACAACAGTGAATTATGCATTACATGAACAATGCCAACAACAGAGAAAGAGGAACGGGAAGGAAGCTAACTAGCAACAGAGGTGCTTTCTGGGGATAAGGTGGTATGGATGGTGGCGCAAGAGGTACTAGCAGAGAGAAAGATGGATGGTGACCCATGATTGGTTATGTGGTGGCCGAGAATGGAGAGTGATCAATTATGTTTGTCTGTTTTTTTTCTTGTTTTTTTTCGTTCTCCTCTTTATTCTCTGTATCCACTTTACTTTTTTCGCACTTTACTTTTTTCCCCTTTAGTGCCCTTTTTTCATGTTTACACACTGAAGGTGGCTTCCACTTATTTGCCTCAAATGAGAATATTCTTTTATTCTTATGATTACTACCACTGGGTCAATGGTTTTGTTAGCAAAGTGACTTTAAAAGAAAGAAGAAATTGCTACTATTTTTCATCACTTTCTTAGAAAATGCTATGGCTATTCGTCAATCGTCATTGCAAGACTTAAAATTTGACCTGTAAAGGAAGAAGACAGGTTCAACGTAACTTCCTTTTCTTCAATGATTATCTTGGCTCAACGTAGCTATTCGTCATTGCAAGACATTATGTGGTGGTCGAGAGTGGAAAGTCATCAATTATGTTTGTTTGTTCTTTTTCTTGCTTTTTCATTCTCCTCTTTATTCCCTGTATCACCTTTACTTTTTTCCCCTTTATTTGCCTTTACTATTTTCCCCTTTAGCCCCCTTTTTTCTTGTCAGCACACTGTACGTAATTATAGCAATGAAGGTGGCTTCCACTTCTGATAAATACGCAATCATGGAGATGATGACATGAATGCACTGTATAAGATCAAGATACAAAACTTAGTATGGACTACCTTTGTATTTTGATTATCGGTCTCGAATTTATACAATTTGATTTTCAATTGATTAAAAATCATCATCGCGACAATTATTATTATTGTATATTGTGTTTTTATGTATTTATTTTATTATGGAAAATGCGTTTAAAATAATAATTATTAAACAATATTTACAATATTTTCAGATATGAAATATTATACATAAATAATATTTACAATCCTTAGATTTTTGGTTGTTTTAGTTAAAAAATTACTTTTACAATATTTTTATGTATAATATTTCGGATCTAATATTACGTAAACAAAAAAAAAAGTATGAGGCAATACATAAATAAAATGGGTAGAAAAATTTGCCCAAGTTATCTACAATTAAAAGATATACGACCCACTTTCCCTGCGTTTCGATTACAATGTTCCTTTTTGGTGGAAACAAAACTCATTTCTATTAGATTTTATTTATTACAATTTTACTAATTAAATATTAAAATAATTAATTACAACACATAAAATCAATCAATTTTCTATATAAAAAAAACCTGAAATATATCCTAAAAACCACCCGTGATGATCTAGATCTAGACTTAAGAAGGGATAATATAATTTAAAGTAGACTCAAAATTGGGAGAAGAAAAATCAGTTAATAAATTGTGAGAGAAGTATTTGATCTTCTTATAAATATAGTTTATATAATTTCATCTACTGTTAATGATAGTCATAAATCAAAAGATTTCTATTAGATAAATTTATTGTAGAATTGCTTGAACTTATATATTAATTATATTGAAAATATTTCTAAAACTTGAGCAAGGTATTTGTAACTTAAATTTTTATTGTTATATATATTTAGCATTTAATTTTATAAAATATTTAAAAGAAAGAAGACGTAACTTCCTTTTCTTCAATCACTTTCCTGGAACTTGCCATGGCTATTAGTCAATGCAATGCAAAGGAAGATTTTTTTCTATAAAAATTTATGTTAGTTTTGGGAAAAAATTATCCAAACGCATACTTTAACCTTGATTGGTTGAGAATTATTTTTTTCTTCAAGGTTGGAGATTTTTGACACCGATCTTTATGATTTTTTTAATTTGTTTTTTATTCATTTATCAAGTCTTCTAATTATCTGAAAAATAATTGCCGTGCCGATTTTACTGTGCAGTGTTGTTCATGAAAACACATTGCACTGTGGATTGGATATTTGATCTGGTGCTTCGTGCGTGTACGTCCACCTTTTTTTTTCTTTTTCCCGTTTATGAACAGTGTATTAACAAATTTGCCCCCCGAAAACGACAAAACATGCAGCCTGGACTGAGGGGCTCCGCGGTCATTTCCCGGTCCAGTCTGGTTCGCTGCACTTCTGAATTTTTTTTAAATTGACTAAATACGGATATAGCCCTTAATAAGACAAAAATGATGAATTCGGTACAGGGGCAAACCAGTAATTGACCATTTTTTTTTATTATTTATTTCTAAGATGTATTTTACATTGTGTTCCAAAAATATTTTTAAAAATATTTGAAAAATTTTCATTTTTTATTTGAAATTTAATTTTTTTAGTGATTTTAAATTATTTTCATGTGCTCATATAAAAAATAATTTAAAAAAAATAAAAAAAATACTATTTTAATATTATTTTAAATTAAAAAAAGCACTTGCAAAAATAACCACAACCACTACCATATAGTTATTTAGCATCTTTATTGGATCAAGATTTTATTTATTTATTGATAAAACTCACCGATTGGGATTACAAATCAAGGCATGAAGGTTTGATTATGACTTTGTTTTTTATTATGGAAATAAGGTACATACAATCTTTAGATTCCTTTCTTTTAGGCACCATAAAAAAAAATTATCCTTTGAAGATTTTAATTAAATACAAGAAAAACGTTCATTAAATAAATTTATTTTTGTCTCTATTATAAATAATGGATTGGAAATAGTGAATAAGTTACGAAGTGGCAAAGGTGAAATCGTCACCCAAATGCTCTGTCAAAAGGGATATTTAACTTTGAAGAAAATTAAAATACTATAGTAATAGAGAGTTAAATTTTTTAATTTAAAGGATAAAATAATAATTTTATTGTAGAAATTCAGAGTAATTTATATTTAGAAACACAGTAAAATATCAACTTTGAGAAACCATACATGCTTCAAACACTAAATACTCGGAATTACAGATTGTATTTTACATGAGTACAAACCATGCATAAAAAAATATATTATTATAGTATTTACAAATAAATATTTTTTTAAAAATAACAGCTACACAATTTTAAACAACTGTAAATTATACTTGTGCTGTTTTTGCTTGTAGTGTTGGAACAACTCTGAAAAAAAAGAAGCATGATCATGATATATTTAAGATGCATTTATTATTTTACTTAAAATGTTCTGGATACGAACTTTCCAATTTCACACATTCCCTCTAGAAATTCTACGATGACTACCACTGGGTCAATGGTTTTGTTTGCAAAGTGACTACAAAAGAAAGAAGAAATTGCTACTATTTTTCATCACTTTCTTAAAAAAAGCTATGGCTATTCGTCATTGCAAGACGTAAAATTCCACATGTAAAGTAAGAAGACAGATTCAACGTAACTTTCTTTTCTTCGATGATTGTCTTGGTTCAACGTAGCTCTTGATGCACGTTTATGTTTTCCTAATTTTATTCTAAAATATTTATTCAAGTAAATATTAAGTTTTATTTTTATTTTTTCTATAGAAAATTATATATGTTTTGGAAAAACAATATCCAATCGTATATTTAACATTGATTGCTTGAGAATTATTTTTTCCCTCAAGGTTGGAGATTTTTGACATCGATCTTTATGATTTTTTAATTTGTTTTTTATTCATTTATCAAGTCTTATAATTTAATATGTTTGGTGTGATAGACTTGAGTTCTTTAGAATGATTTCTAAGCTTTTAATATATTTTATTTTGTCATTCTCATGATACTGTAATATAATTTGGGATATCTCATTCTCATTTTTTTGGTTATTTTTTTACACACACACACACACACACACAGACACACACACACACACACATATATATATATATATATATATATATATCTTATTGATTTATTTAAAAAAAAAGACTTGAGCCATTATTCAAGTCGCCAAGTGTGATTATGACTATAATTATCAAGGAGTCGCCACCTAATATTAAGATCACTTGGAACCTATTGGTCTGTGAGAGTCTGAGTAAGGGGACTTATTGTGCAAGGGGAAGACGCATCACCCCTAGTGCACCCTAACTAAGGTAAGTTGCATTGTTGTTTGATTGTTTTCCTAAGTTTGTTTTTTTTATTCATCTTTTCTAAAGCTCGAGGTAGATCTCTCTTCGTGAGAGAGTCTCTACCTCAATGAGAGTTGAAAGACTAACCAAAAAGAATTTTACACTACATTTTCAAAAATTATTTTTTGTCTGCGGGTGTACATTACAATGTAATTTTACACTGCAGTTAAAAACCTTTTTTTTTATCTATGTATATACTTTACAATGTAATTTTACACCCTAAAAGATAAAACAGAATAATTATAATTTTGTTTTGATATTTTTGCCAAATTCCAATGGATAATCATAAACCGGTTACGGTAACCAATTTTCATTTTAAAATATGAGAAAAATGCAACATATTTTTTTACGGAAAATATGATGAAAAACAACTTTGGAATCCGGCCTTATGCACAAAAACAAAATATTTTTTTTGTTTTAATTTTTTTTAAATATATTTTTTATGCAAATTATGTATTTTGTATTTTTTTTTTGTGTGGGCTGTATGCCTTCCTCTCATCCTAGTTGTTCTGTATGTGTTTTTTCCCTGTATTATTTCATTTCATGTCCTCCACCCCCCATGTTCATGTGCATGCAACTATTTATAGGAGGAGGAGGCAACCCTTTGGCTGCCCATTGCATGCAGCAATGGGTTGCCGCCTCTGCATTGTTCAGGGGCGTGCATTGCTCAGATGGCGTGCCTGCACTATTCAGGTATTTGAACAGTGCACGCTTATAGGTTTGAAGGTTTGGGAGAAGGTGAAAATACAATTTGGTGTCTCAATTTATAATTGTTCTAATCGCACCCCCAATTATTTACATTAGAATTGAAGAATGAATTGTTATGTACATAGAATTTCATTAGATACATAGAATTTCATAAAGGAAAGGACCACTAGACAGGAGTCGAGAGGGATGAGAAGACAATAAGAAGAATTGGGGAAATTAGTTAACGTGAACAGTAAAAGAGGGATAAACCGGGATTGTAAAATCAACCAATTTGGTCCGTTTTATTGTACTTGATTTTAGTGAGTTAGACCAATTTTAGTAGATTTTGATTTTTTAACTTGATTTTATCAGTTTTATACGTTTAACTCGTAAAATCATATCATGATTTTAACAACTACGATCGGATCTAGACTTGAGAAGGGATAATATTATTTAAAGTAGACTTAGTGATATAGACTTAACAAAGTCAATTATTAACTCAAATGAGAATATTTTTTGATTCTTGAATTGCAGTAATGACTGTAAGATGTGAGAAATTGGATTCGAACTTTCCATTTTCACACATTTCCTCTAGAAATTCTAGGATGACTACCACTGGGTCAATGGTTTTGTTAGCAAAGTGACTACAAAATAAAGAAGAAATTGCTATTCGTCAATGCAAGACGCATAATTCCACATGTAAAGCAAGAAGACACGTTCATCGTAACTTCCTGATTGTCTTGGTTCAACGTAGCTCTTGATGCACGTTTTATGTTTTCCCAACTTTATTCTAAAATATTTATTCAATTAAATATTAAGTTTTATTTTTATTTTTTCCACAAAAAATTATATTAGTTTTGGAAAAATAATATCCAATCGAATATTTAACATTGATTGCTTGAGAATTATTTTTTTCCTCAAGGTTGGAGATTTTTGACATCGATCTTTATGATTTTTTTTTTAATTTTTTTGTATTCATTTATCAAATTTTATAATTTAAACTATATATTTGGTATGTCAGGCTGCCCAGGAAAGTAAGAAAATTACAATGAATGGGGAACTTGCTGCTGCTAGACATGAGGCCGGTGCTCATCGAGCACCAGTGGAGCCTCAAGTTGTTCCTGAATCCAGGTATCTTTTACCGAGTTTGTTGCATGATGCACAGATCTTATGGAAGGCTAGTTGCTTATTTCTAGCAACAGAGAAAGGCATCACCGGCTAGTCTAGGCCAACAACAGTGAATTATGCATTACATGAACAATGCCAACAACAGAGAAAGAGGAACGGGAAGGAAGCTACCTAGCAACAGAGGTGCTTTCTGGCGATAAGGTGGTATGGATGGTGGCGCAAGAGGTACTAGCAGAGACAAAGATGGATGGTTATCAATTATGTTTGTTTGTTCTTTTTCTTGTTTTTTTTCCTTCTCCTCTTTATTCTCTGTATCCACTTTACTTTTTTCCCACTTTACTTTTTTGCCCTTTAGTGCCCTTTTTTCTTGTTTACACACTGAAGGTGGCTTCCACTTATTTGCCTCAAATGAGAATATTCTTTGATTCTTGAAGACAGGTTCGACGTAACTTCCTTTTCTTGAATAATTGTCTTGGTTCAACGTAGCTCTTGATGCACGTTTATGTTTTCCTAATTTTATTCTAAAATATTTATTCAATTAAATATTAAGTTTTATTTTTTCTATAAAAAATTATATTAGTTTTGGAAAAACAATATCCAATCACATATTTAACGTTGACTGATTGAGAATTATTTTTTCCCTCAAGGTTGGAGATTTTTGACATCGATCTTTATGATTTTTTTAATTTGTTTTTTATTCATTTATCAAGTCTTATAATTTAATATGTTTGGTGTGATAGACTTGAGTTCTTTAGAATGATTTCTGAAGCTTTTAATACATTTTATTTTGTCATTCTCATGATACTGTAATATAATTTGGGTTATCTCATTCTCATTTTTTTGGTTATTTTTTTAATTGTATATATATATATATATATATATATATATATATATATATATATATATATAACACGCTCACACACACACACACACACACACACATATATATATATATATATATATATATATATATCTTATTTATTTAAAAAAAGAAAAAAGAGACTTGAGCCATTAATCAAGTCGCCGAGTGTGATTGAAGTCAACGCCACCGGCTGGATGGGATGTCAATTTATTATATATCAGTTGTTGCTACCTTTTCAATTCACAATCTCCAACCAACATCCCAATTTGCTATAGACAGTAGTGCCTTTGTATGGCTTACTCTGAGTCTCCGTTCTCATCCTCGTCTTCGTCCTATACACATAGATGTACAGGGATCGTTTTGCACAAAATCGTTTACAAAAATGAGACGTTTACAATTACTCCAAATCACAGGAGCACGTCTTGTAGGGAGCTACAGTCTTCTCCCCAGAGAGTTGATATGGCTTTGTTGGCTTGAATGCCCTTTGAAATCTTTGGCTTCTGATTTTCACCTAAGCGAGCTTGTTATACTTGACATACAAAAAAGTAAAGTCCGAAAACTTTGGAAGGGGACTAAGGTAAAATATATGCAATAAGCACTCAAGATTTTCCTGAATTAGATTTAATGTGGAGTTACATTTTTTCACTTAATTATTTTTATTTTATTTTCTAATTGCTTTGACAGATTCTTAACAAGCTGAAAATCCTCAATCTCAGCTTTTCCAAGTACCTTGTTAAAACGCCAAACTTCCGAGGACTCCCTAGTTTGGAGAAACTGATACTTGTATACTGCACGAGTTTGGTTGAGGTACATCAATCTATTGGAAATTTGAAGAGCCTTGTTTTGTTGAATTTGAAGGGCTGCAACAGCTTAAAGAGTCTTCCAGAAAGCATGGGCAGCTTAAAATCTCTTCAAACTCTCAACATTACTAGGTGCTCGCAACTTGAAAAATTGCCAGAGAGTTTGGGTGACCTAGAATCCTTAACAGAGTTGTTTGCAAAGGGTACTGGGATGAAGCAACTTCCTACATCAGCTAGATATTTGAAGAAGCTAACAAATTTATCATTTGGTGGATACGAAAATGTTTTCTACTCACCTGATCAACCATCTAAATCTCGGTTTTCAAGATTTTCTTCATGGCTTTCACCGAAAAGCTATTCTAGCTCTATAGCTATGCTACCAGCTTCTTTCACTGGTTTCAGCTTATTGAAAAAGCTAGATCTAAGTTATGGTGGTTTTTCTGACGCTAGCTCCATTGATTTTGGGAGTTTGTCCTTTCTTACAGATTTGGATTTGTCTGGAAACGAATTCCTCCATCTGCCTTCTGGCATTAGTCGCCTTTCTAAGCTTCATTGTTTTAGGGTTCGGAGATGCGAGAATCTTCTATCAATCTCAGAGCTTCCACAACGTAGACTATTCTTGTCTATCGATGGCTGCACATCCATTGAAAGAGTAAGTGCACCACGTGGTCTGAGTGCAAGAGGTTGCCGAAATTTAATAGAGATTCAGGGCAATGGCTGGTTCTCTGTGTACTTAGATGACTGCAACAATTTATCTGAAAACTCTAAGATGAGTCTTATTCAGGTTGTCTCTCTTTCTCTGTCTCTTAACTTGAACAATTACATTTAGCATGTACATTTGGTAGTTTTTCGAACTCAAATTTTAATTACTTTCCTTGAAACCAATAGGGATGTTGCAAAAGTAAAGAGTATGACATTTTCCTTGGTGGTGGCGAGATACCAGAATGGTTCAGCCATCGTGGAGAAGGATCTGCATTATCATTTCATTTGCCCTCAGTTTCAGTCCCGGACGGTAATAAACTCCAAGCGCTTCTTTTTTGGGTAGTCTTGGCCTCCACTCCACAAACAGCATACACTAGTATCGGTTCCGCTATTTTAAAAAATAAGAGCAATGGTATTGAATTGTTTCACATGAGATCGGCGGTAGTTAAATTGGGCAGAAATTCTTGGATATGGCGTGTACCGTTGATCGGGTTAGAGGAATCGCTGCAAGGTATTGAATTGGAGCTGAATGTCAAAGTACGCGGCTTATCCGATGCTCGAAAATGTTGGGTTGAAAAATGCGGGGTGCATTTGATAATGGAAAAAAGTAAAGCAGATTCAGATATTCATGCTGAGAACACGGATCATGAGATTGATGATCAGCGGTTGGAAAGTAGTTTGATAAGACAGTTGCAGAAGGGGGAAATCACCGAGTTACGTAATCACCGAGTTATCGCACCTTCGTTCGGCTAGGATAAGTTTTTTTTTTATTTTTTTACCTTATTTTTATCAAATTGTGTTGGAATGGCTAAAGACTCATCTTTGTTTTATTTCAAATATATTCTTTTTTTTTTAAATGCCAAAATATCCTTGGATTTTTTCTTTCTTTCCCCTCCTCTTCTCCTTCATACTCACAGTTATTTTTTGATGGACGCCCTATTAATTATTTTATCTTACAATTAAAATTGTACATATTTGGAAGTGTAGATGATATATTACAATGATATTTTTTTTAAGATTATTTTAAATATTATCTCATTAAAATTATTTTCGGTTCAAAGAATACAGCCTTGAACATTAAGAATACAGTATACTCTCTTTCCAGCCTCCTCAAAACTGATAGAGTATAAAAATACATTCTAGAATATATGTGTATGTTCTAAAGTGTGTAGAAGTTTGTTAGAGGTAAATGTAAGAATGTCAGTGGTTTGCCCAAGGCTTCCACAGCAGTGTCCACACCTCTTCCTCCAGTTATTTCCTGGCAAACATACACACAACATAATTTAACTTCAAAATATAGAAGAAACAAAATATTTTCTCTGGACTCAAAAATACAAAACAAATAAGAAAAGGAAAGGAAATAGAAACTCTATGGTGCATGAGAAGTCTAGGTTTATGGTTTTGCTTGACGATCAAATAATTTCCCCTGTTTCTAACAATCAGAATGAAATTAGCTAAGCTGCTTGTTAGACTGACATCAAATGACCTTGGAAGTTGTTGAAAGCACCTTTTGCTTCATTGTTACAACACAGTATTCAGCAAGGCCTCCAGGCAAACAATTGAACACTAGAATTACACTGTCTACCACTTCATTGCAGACAAATGCACAGCAATAAGAAATGGGGTGCCTATCACCGCATCCAGGCTCATTGATCTGGCTGTAAAGTAGAATAGCACAAGTGGATGTGCTCAAACTAACATCATGTTGCATCTTCTTTTACGTTTACGGAGGAATAGTCGGGTTTCATCATCATAAAGAGTTCCTTTTGATCGATTATAAGCAAAAAAATCCTCACATAAATCATCATGGCCCTGTTTCCCAAATCAGAAATTTTCATTTTAGTATCTTACTTTGTGCTGCATTTCCAAAATCCCTAGTGATGACATAGTAACAAGAACAATATGAAGCTACACGCACAACAATAACATTATATCTCAAAGAAATGTCACCTTAGAACAGTAGAAACAGTTACCACAAGGCATGATAAAAGCTCCAACAACACGAGAGCCAGCTGGAAATCTGAAAATGAACAACAAAAAAATTCATAATTCACATTACTACCATCTCCCTGCATGATAAATAACCCATTTTCCACTCTTGAACTCATCATGATCTTCTCATCACCTTTGACTATTAATTACCTTTCTTGTCTTTGGATTGACAGGGCATCTATCCAAATATTCTGCATCATTCTGGCATCCAACAGCCCATTTGATTAGACTTGATTCTTTCCAACGCAAACCTAGTAGGGGTTTAGAGCTCGAGCAGTAGACCAGGATGCAACAGCACCTGGCCCGAGAGCATTAAACTCTCCCTACCCCTCTGTCATATGAAAGAAAACAGAGCACGGAAAGATGGAGTTCAAAGCCCTTAGGCAGGAAAGACTGTGAAATGGCCAACTTCCTCCTTGGGCCAGGTTGCAATTTTTAGGGAATGGGTACTGTATTGAAATTTTGTGTTTATTCGTAGAGGATGTACAATTTATATCCTAGGAAATAAAAAATCAACAGGCAAAATCTGTTTCTTTCAATGAGTATAATCTTATAAAATATATATCAAAATAAAATTATAAAAATTAATTTTTAATTAATTTAATATTAAACTATAAAATTCAACTAAAGCACTCAAGTCAATCAGCTTAACTACGACTTGACTCATAGTACCATGATAACTATATAAAAAAAATTATAAATCTTAATCCTCAATCAACCGAATTTAAAAGATTTAATTCAAGTTAAAAATAAAAAAGATAAAAAATAATCCAAATTAACTTGTCAAACCCGAGTTAAAAGACATGTATAGCTCCATAGAAAGTAATTCAAAAACATTATAGAGTCTGATTCTCAATTATTTTAAAATTAAAGTATAAAATTAAAAATATATATAAATATAGGGGGGGAATATACTAGCCAACATGGTTAATCCATAAAATTCACAACATAATTAATGAAAATGGAATAATTTTATGAAAGGAAATCAAAATAAATTATGAAGTTCTATATATGACAAATTTAATATTAAAAAATAAAATTAAAAAGAAATATATTTTGAGGAATAACTAAAAAAGATATTGACTTTTTACTATTCATTGAAAAACCAAGATTTTTTATTATATGTTAATGATAGTATCAACATCTGACATGGGGACTCAAAAAAATAATAATCTGGATATGCTATAGCGATTGATGAAGGGCATGGATGAACCATATGACTTTTAAATAGAAAAATTAGAAAAATATAATAATTTTGAATAAAAAAATAAAAAGATAAATTTTTTAAGCAGGAAAAATAAAAAACTACAAAAAAAGATTTTTTTTAGAAAACATTCTTGTGGCAACATCAATGCCTTTTATTAAAGGAAGCTTTCTGCAACAAAGTTCAAAGTTATCTGCCTTTTCCTTCACTCGGTACACCATTTACATTGCTCAAAAATTCTGTGAGTTTATCGTGGGAACTGAAGCTCTAAGTGTCCTATTAATGGTGGAAGTGGAAGAAACTAACTAGGAACTACGAGAAGTGGCACCCCAGTTCAGAACTCCACCACTAGATGGGAAGCCACCATGATCGGAGCAACCGTGGTGGCGGAAGGACAGGTCATGTTATTGCAGCAAAATCACGTACAGGGATAGCATTAAGGGAACCTAGCGAGCTAGATGTTAGACTGGGTGAGTGACATGGCGAGTGAATGGCTTTGATCTTCCATTTTTCCTTACTCCATAATCAATACCTCTCTTCTCATCTTGAGTTGCTGTCACTGATGTTGTTTAGGCTGTTTTCTTGCCTCATAATAACTGCTTGCAGAGAAGAGTTTATAAATCTCTGGTTCTGCAATTTTTCCTAGTTCAGAATAATTATTGACTCATAAATCTGCATATTAATTGATTTATTATTGTCACCTTTTTGCCTCTCTTTTGAGCGTTGTAATGTAATTTATTAATAAAATTAAATAATCTGTCAACCTTTCTTCTGTTTCCTATTAGGTTCTACTGTTAATCTATTAAGGAAATTATTTCATCCTTCTTTTTATGTGTCAAACTCCTGAATCAGTTATTATTGAATGAAATAGCTTTTTGACATTTTCTGCTAGTCTTGTGAAGGTTTATGGCGTGGTTCCTGATATGTTAAGAATTTAGCAGCTTATTTCAACACAGCTATGCAACTCTTTCTTTTTCTTTATCAATTTGCGCCTAACCCATTTAACCAATCTCTTACAAATCCTTTTACCAGCATGGAACTCCAGAAGAGATCAAAGGATTTGGCTAACAGAATTGCATTGGAGGAGGCTGTGAAGAGGAGATCTACTCGTGTTCGGGCTCTACCAAGAGAGAATCCTGCCAATGCTTTCCTCAATTATGTTAACAAGTGGAAAGAAGACTAGGTTTATCAGTTAGTTATACTTGAAGGCTCAATCTCTGGTCGAGTTTAGCTTAGAAACTATACCAATATTTTAAGACCGTCATGTTTTTTATGCGAGAGTAGGAGATTCTTACAACGTTATTGCCAATTCATTATTTTGTTGGTCGGGAATATCCATGGAATCCGGGGATGATGAGCCAGGTAGGGCAGTGATCTTCAAGATAAGAGGGATGGAAGAGTTTTATCTTTGTCCATTCCCCCTAACATTTGACAATCTTGTATCAGCACTTGCCTCAAATTTTTGTAAATGGCATGGTTGCCATGTTAGACCATTACTTGTATTCATTGTTATATGCTCCTGCAGTTAGTTATTTTCTAATTTTTGCTCCAGGATATCCATTTTCCTACTATCTGGGAGCCTTTTTTCTCCAGGATAAAAATAAAAATATTTTATTTTTTAATTTAAATTAATTTTTTTAGATTATTTTTATAATTTGTCAAAAATAATTTTTAAAAAATAAAAAAATATCGTTTTGATATATTTTTAAATTAATTTTCAAAAATAATCTCATTCCGAATAGACACTAAATCTGACAAGTTCTTTAATTCATGGTTTTCTCCAAACTGTATCAAGTCTTGTCTTCTAGATTTTTTTTTAATAAACAAATGTTCCATAACAATCCCCCACTACCAAAAAAAAATATAAAAAATGTTTACATTATTTTATTAATTTTCCAAGAAGCCTCTGAATATATATAACGAGTAGAAATTGGCGGCAAATTCATGTCATTGCTTCCAGGAAATCACCTCTCAAGCTGTCTGCCACTTTCAGGTTTGCTTTGGTCTCTTTCTTTGTATTTCCCTCTCTCTCCTGCTCTTTGTATTTCTAGCCGCGAGTTACACGCTGCGGCTCGAATAAAAAAAATTAAAATTAATGATGAAATTGAAAAAAATATTGTTGTTAAATCTGATTAAATTTATGATTCAGGTAATAAATTTAATTGGATTTCAAAGTAAATATAAAAAATTATTTAGTATTGCTATTAAATCTGATTAAATTTACAATTCACATAATAATTTAATTAGCATCCATGGGCAAACCATACGTTCTCTTTTCATTTATGGTGTCGAAGTATTTCTAAAAACAAGTTGCGAGTCAAAATTCGTCGAACGTGATACGTTACATTTGTGAAAAGTGCTTTCTAATAAATTATGTGAGCAAGTATGATTTTTATATAAAATATTATTTCAAAAGAATAAAATAATTTTCTAATTATTATTATTTATTTATATATAATAACTTGATTTATTTGTGAAATCAAATAAAATTTGTGTTTTACAGGAACAGGAATTTGGATGTATGTTATGGATCGAGATTTAGTGATTTGATACATGGAAAATATCTTTTAATTTTTTTTTAAAAAAATTAATATTATTGAATAACTCTTATTAGAGCATTTAAACATCTCATTCTTTGTAGTTTTTAAGTGTAGATGAAAGAGACTTGATAGAGCTTTCTTACCTAAAGTGCTTTTCTCGAAGAAGATTGAGATCTTTTATTTATAAAATTTTCATGGCTCTCTTTATCTATTTTAGTGACTGTTTGATAATATAATTGATGTTGTTTTATAAAATATTTTTTGTTTAGAAATGTATTAAAATAATATTTCTAAAATTAGCATATAAATATGAACTAAAAACACCAAAAAAATTAATTTAAAATAAAAAAAATTCAATATTTTTCAAATAAAAATACAATATTTATTTTTTAAATATTGTATTTATGACAAGATATCTTAAATATCTCATCTCATGAATCAATTTTTTATTGGGAAACAAATAGATGAATACCTATTTAGTTTTTCATGTCATTTATTATAAATTTACTTTATTTTTTCTTATAAAAATAAAATATTTATTATAAATTTACTTTATTTTTTCTTATAAAAATAAAATTTAAAAGACACGTGACAAGTTTTGATTGGTAAATCTTTTTTTGTTTGTGTAGTAATAGGGAGAAATTGAACTCGTATTGCTGTAAAATTAATCTTCAATCTATAGAATCTTTCATCAAGTTTAAGATCTTGGCGGCAGGTGGGCTCTCATCAACTAGTAGTAAAGAAATTGAAACAAACTAAAGCTGCTAATTTAAATTACTTATTCCAACTATTTAGTTTTTTTTAAAAAAAACAAATAATCCAACTTGAGGTGTAACTATTGCTTGCTTCATGCATTGCATTGACTAAGTCACTCTTTTGCGCATTATGTTTTAGAGTATTTTTTTTGTAAAAAGTTAAAAAAAAATATTTTTTATTTTAAATTAAATTGGTATTTTTAGATTATTTTCATATGTCGATGTCAAAAATAATTTTTTTAAAATAAAAAAAATATTATCTTGATGTATTTATAAACAAAATAATATTTTCAAAAACAATTACAAGTACATGCAATAGCTCTTAGATGAGATCCCTTTTCCAAGAGAGAAATACAAAGTTGAAAGCTTGTTTACCCTTTCCAATTTGAAGCATAGACTAATAAAATTATTATTATTATTATTATTAATATTATGATTGCGCTAATAATGAAGAAAAACAAAATTAAATCAAAGACTTAAAAAAACATAAAAACTTGAATAAAAGAACAAATAAAAAATATAATACATGATAAAACAAAAATAAAAACAATTAGCTGAAAAAAATCATTTAACTTGAAAATTAAGAAAATTGTTCACCCTACATTGCAGACTGAGCAAACAATTTTTATAAAATTTGCTGGATCAAAATTAAAATATAATATTTATATATGTAAACTTTAATATAATGAATTAGATTAACATACTCCAGCAATATAATGAAAAGAAATATTTTAGTTTTGGAGTGTTTCAGTATGTCATTTCAAGATTTTATTATTTTATATATATAATTAAATATATTAACTCAAAAAAAATTAGTTCAAATTCAAAAATAAAATTATTTAAAATTGTAAAGTTTCATCTAAAAAAAGACACAATAAAATGATTTTTCAGAAAAAAATTATGAACATGTATAATATTTGTATTTTTCTTCAGTTTTTTGGCAAAATATGGTTACAATTGAGCCCCTAAATTTGTCAAAAATTCCTAGCTTGATTTATCATCACACCCACCCCCTTTTATTTTTATTATTTTTTTGGAATAATCCAAGAAATGGGTTATTACACAATGCACAAGCCTTAGAGAAGACTTGAAGTCAGAGAACCATGATTTTCATTTCTTTCATTAATTTGGTTATTTTTGTTTTTGATAGATTTTAAACCAAAATGCTGGCAACAAGAAAAGGCAAGAATAAATTATTTGCTAGAGATGGGGCAAAAATATTTGGAAATCTTGAAGATATTTGGCCATGTTCTCGTATATGTTTTATAGTGGAAAAGTCTTGAAGATGGGGCTAAAAAACACCCGTGATGATCCAGATCCAGACTTGAGAAGGGGATAATATTATTTAAAAGTAGACTCTGGGTCAATGGTTTTGTTAGCAAGTGACTTTAAAAAGAAAGAAGAAATCGCCTTCTTGGAACTTGCTATGGCTATTAGTCAATGCAATGCAGAGGAAGAAGACAAGTTCAACGTAACTTCCTTTTTCTTCAATGATTATCTTGGTTCAACTTAGCTCTTGATGTAAGTTTATGTTTTTCAAATTTTATTCTAAAATATTTATTCAATTAAATATTAAGTTTTATTATTATTTTTTCTATAAAAAAATTATATTAGTTTTCGAAAAAAATATCCAATCGCATATTTCAATATTGATTGGTTAAAAATTATTTTTTTAGTTTCATCCTTTAAAATTGGAGATTTTTTACATGGAGCTTTATAATTTTTTTTAATTATTCATTCATCAAGTCTTATAACTTAAACTATATATTTGGCGTGTTAAGTTGGATTCATTTGAGTTTTTTAAGATGATTTCTAAAGCTTTAAATATATTTTAGTGTTTCGTCATCTAACATTAATTGTTTTATAATTAAACATTGCAATTATTTTATTTTATTTTTTATAGTTTTCTCATTCGCATGATCCAATAATATAATTTGGGTTATCTCATTCTTATTTCACATGCTCGCTCTCTCTCTCTCTCTCTCTCACACACACACATATATATATTTAAAAAAAGACTTATATTTTTAAAAAAAGACTTGAGCCATTAATAACTGGAGCGAGTGTGTTGAAGTCAACGTCACCAGCTAGATGAGATGTCAATTTATATCACTTGAACATAGAAGTTGTTGTTACCTTTTCAATTCACAATCTCAGACCACCACCCAATTTGCTATAGGCGGTGCCTTTGCATGGCTTACTCACGAGTCTCCGTTCTCTTCCATGTCTTACGTCCTATAGACATAGATGGAACTATGATGTTTTTTCTAAGTTTTAGAGGAGAAGACACTGCATAGAAAACAATTACAGATCATCTCTATTCCGCGCTTAATCCAAGCGGGAATTCATACTTTTAGGGGACGATAATGAACTCCCTAGAGGAGGAAATCTCCCCCACAACTTCTCGGGGCAATCGAAGGATCAAGGATTTTACTGTAGTGGTCTTCTCCGAAACTATGCTTCCTCTAGATGGTGTCTTGATGACTGGTAAAGATTATTGAGTGCGGGCAAAAAATTCACCAGAGTTGTTCTTCAATATTCTATGATCACGGATGCTTGGGATGTCCTTAAGCAGAATGCAGTAGCTATGCAAAAGCTTTCGATGAACATGAAGAACACTTCAAGGAAGAAATGGAGAAGGTCAACAGGTGGAGAGAAGCTCTTGTACAGGCTGGAAATCTAGCTGGATGTTGTTTAAACAATGAGGCAAAGGGGTAAATCTCTATCTTCTCGGTCAAAATCCAATTGCACATATCAACCGAAACAGTCTTGCTATTATTATCAAATTGAACCTGATATTTCCACTCGATTAAATATTAGTTTTTAATTGCAATACATGTAGATGTAGCAAATATCTATGTTTTTTTTTCAAAATAATTCTCCAACTAGTTGGGTTATAAAATTTAATAAGTTCTTTTTGAATAATCATTATTATTCTCAAGCTTTCCTCTAAGTGATAGTTATGTAAACACTCTACTTTTTCCATCAATTTTTTATTTTATTTTTTTATGTCATTTTATCTTTTACTATTATGTTAATTTATAATTTAGAGTTAATAGTTTGTTTCAATCTAATCTACTTTTTACGTGGTTATTTAAGTAAAAACCAAATTACTTTATATCTGAAGTATGTTCTAGAACACCAAACTAAATGATTCTAGTCCCATATAAAACATAATACCCTCACTCACAATATTTATGGAGGATCACATTTTCATGTTGTTTTTGAACTTATCAAGTTGACCGTGTTACATTAGATCAATCATATGGTTTAATTTAACTCAAGTTAGGTATGAATTTAAGTTATAAAGTTTTAAGATTGACCAACTAAAATAGGTTTTGAGTTAATATATAAAAATTCTCGTGCTGCCGAAAATCATGTTAACAACATTATTTTTTACTATGAAAATATTTTTGGTGTTGACTGCTGCTGTTAACTAATGATCTTGTATTTAACAAATGTTGGATAAATAGTGATTATAAAAGAATTTTGTACAAATTAAATATTGATAATTGGACACCAACTAATGTGTATACACTTGATCACACACTAGGCGCTCTTGATCATAAAGCTCACACTTGGGACGATTCCTTTCTCTTCTCACATGCACTACTCGTACTTATTTTTCTCTGAATCTCACTTGCTCACACAACCCTTTCTCTTTTCACATGCACGCTTTAGCTAACTTTCTCATGTATAAAATTGCTTGGTTGTTTCTTGTTCTTCTTTACATTCACACTACCAAGAAGGGATAACTTGATCTTGTTTTTTTTAAAGAGAATTCTAGAGATTGATGAGCTAGATTTTCAAGATCGATCCACTCCCTTGATAGTTCTAGAGAGGCATAGGCTGGAAAAATTACGGATTAATATCAAAGCAGACTTATCATGCCATTGATGTCTTTCTTTCTCTATGAGCGGATATGAAGCGGGAACTCATTAAAAGGGTTGTCAAAGATGTAGCTTGTAAATTGGGAAACAAAACCTTGCACGTAGCCAAGCACCCAGTAGGGTATTTCTTCCGAGTTGAGGTGTTATTTCTTTGGTAAAAGGTGCAAGAAATAATGTTGGCATCGTGGGGATCTATGGGATAAAGTTGGAATAGGGAAGACAACAATAGCAAAAGCGGTGTTTAACAGACCTTTATTTTGAATTTGAGGGAAGCGGTTTTCTTTTGGGTGTCAAGGATATATCGGATAAGCGAATAGATGCGGTTGAATTACAAGAGCCTTCTTCATGATATTCGAAACCAAAGCGTTTGGAAGATCAATAATGTTTATGAAGGAATGAATTTGATCAAAGAAACGACTTTATCGTAAAAATGTTCTTGTTGTTCTTGACGATGTGGACAAAAGAGAACAAGTGGAGGCATTGATGGGAGAGAGATGTTGGTTTGGTGATGGAAGTAAAATAATCGTTGTAACTAAGAGCAAGCATCACGCTACGTGAAGTGGAGGTTGATGGGATGTATCATGCTAGGGGATTGGATCGAAATTGGTCTCTTGACTTTTAGGTTTGCATGCTTTTAGGGAAACCCGATCGAGAAAAAGGATTATGAGGAGCTTTCGAGAAAAGGTAGTGGACTCTGCAAGGACTTCCTTTGGCTCTTGAAGTTCTAGGTTCTCATTTGTCCATAAGAGACAAAGCTGGATGGAAAATTGATATTGCCCATTGGCAAAATATTCCGCATGATGATATTCAAGCAAAGCTTAGAGTAAGTTTTGATGCACTTGATGTGGATTCAAGCGAGATATTCCTTGATATTGCGTGTTTTTTTGTTGGGAAAGACAAGGACTATGTAGCAGATATAATAGGTGAGCGTTACTGTTGCCATCCAGAGGTAGCTTTCAGAGCTCTCATTGGAAGGTCTCTCATAGCAATTACCGAGAGTCGGAATAGTTTATGGATGCATGATATAGTACGAAAGATGGGAAGGGAGATTATTCGTCAAAGGTCGCGTAACCATCCTGGAAATTGCAGCAGAATTGTGCTTCCAAAAGATGCATACACTGTTCTCTCCAAGGAAATGGTAAGAACTCATTACGTTGTATATTGATTGTTGTACTTTACACTCCAATATATTTGTTTTAATTTCGAGTCAGATCTTTGAGTAATTTTAAGGAACTAGTTGCGTTAGAAAGTGCATTTTTGCTCTTTATGGATTTTTTTTTCATTTTACATAAATAAGTTAATAGTTTGCCAATACTGTATCACTAAATCAGTTTTTATGCCCTAATTCATAATTATCTTACACCAATATTTAATTCATCAACTTGGATACCACATGAATATACAATATTTCACAGCAAACGGATAAAAATCTAACAACAATTTATTTTATGAGATTTCTTTATTTCTCTTTGTAGGATAAATTGTCATTACAATAAGAATAATAGAAGTTTACTTAGCTCCCAATATAGATTTCAATCAAATTAAATTTTCATGCTCCTATATAGAATACTTTAAAAAAGTGGATTAAACAATAAAATATATAGTTAGTGTATTACTGTATCATAATATTCCTAAATATACAAAAAACCTGGTTTTTTTGGCCTAATTAAGTCTCTAAAAGAATCCTAAAGTCGATCCATAGAATATTTATCAACAACGCATCTCCACCCTGACTTGAATCCTCAATCTCAGCGATTCCAAGTGCCTTGTTAAAACGCCAAACTTTCGAGGACTCCCTAGTTTGGAGAGAATGATACTTGTAGATTGCACGAGTTTGGTTGAGGTACATCAATCTATTGGAAACTTGAAGAGCCTTGTTTTGTTGAATTTGGAGGGCTGCAACAGCTTAAAGAGTCTTCCAGAAAGCATGGGCAGCTTAAAATCTCTTCAAACTCTCAACGTTCTTGAGTGCTCGTAACTTGAGAAATTGCCGGACAGTTTGGGTGGCCTAGAATCATAACGTGAGTTGCTCGCTAAAGGCTACTCGCGATTAAGCAACTTCCTACATTTGGTGGAAACAACTACTCACCCGAAAAGTCTGTTCTAGCTCTATAGCTATGCGACCGACTTCTTTCACTAGTTTCAAACTCATTGAAAAAAACTAGATCTATGTTATACTGGTTTGGCTGACGCTATAAGCTCCATTGATTTTGGGAGTTTGTCCTTTCTTGAAGATTTGAATTTGTCTGGAAACGGATTCTTCAATCTGCCTTCTAGCATTAGCCGCCTTCCTAACCTTCTATTTTTTAGGGTTGAGAGATGCAAGAATCTTCTATCAATCTCAGAGCTTCCATCAAGCGTACTAGACTTGCGTATCATTGACTGCACGTCTATTGAAAGAGTAAGTGCACAACCTCAACATGAAAGAATGCTAAGTCTATATGTAGCAGGGTGCCGAAATTTAATAGATATGCAGGGCATGGAGTTTGTGGGCAATAGCTGGTCCTATTTTAACTTCGAGTGACGGCAACAATTTATCCCGAAAACTCAAGATGAGTCTTATTCAGGGTTGTCTCTCTTTCTCGTCTCTTAAATTGAACAAAAACATTTAGCATGTACATATTGTAGTTTTTTCGAACTCAAATTTTAACTACTTTCCTTGAAACCAATAGGGATTTTGCAAAGGTAAACATTATGAAATTTGCCTTCGCTGGTGGCGAGATACCGGAATGGTTCAGCCCATCGTGGAGAAGGAGCTGCATTATCATTTCATTTGCCCTCGGTTTGAGTCCCGGACGGTAATAAACTCCAAAGCGCTTCTTTTTTTGGGTGGTCTTTGCCACTCCAAAAACATCATCTCTTCCGTTTGATGGTAGCTGTTTCGCTACTTTCAAAAATAAGAGCAATGGTATGGTGGTATTGTTTCCCATGTGGGTGGGAGTTTCTTTTGACAGAAATTCCACTAAGCATTCTTGGATACGGCGTGTACCGTTGATCGAGTTAGAGGAATTGCTGCAAGGTGTAGAGGAATTGGAACTGAATGTCGAAGTAACCTTATTCCCAAGAATTGTTAGAGGAATTGGAACTGAATGTCGAAGCTCAATAAAAAATAATGGAAAATGTTGGGTTGAAAAATGCGGGGTGCATTTGATAATGGAAAAAAGTAAAGCAGATTCAGATATTCATGTTGACAAAAAAGGAAAGTGGGATCATGCGATTGATCTTCATGCACTAGGCTCTTTAACTACTGATGATCAGCGGTTGGAAAGTAGTTTGATAAGAGAGTTGCCAACGTTGAAAATCATCATGTTAGAAAACCATCCCAACTTTTTTCAGTTATAGATGATCAGAGAAGATGTTTTTTGATTTTTTTTCAGTTATATACTTAATTTAGAATTTTACTTGTCCCGTACAGTCTAATCTTATCTCCTGATTAAATGCATCCCTGTGATTTTATCATCAGCATATCCATGATCCTAAAGGACTAGTGTGATAATAAAATACTTGTGATCTACAACTCGAGTTCGAATCAGGGTGTGCACTTCTTGTATGAACTCGGGACAACCGAGATTTTTATTCAGCTCATCCGATCCATAAAATACACTATCCGATGCTAGTTTACTCAGCTTCAAAAAAAAATCCATAATGCAAAATCCATGTGCTGGAACAACTCCCATGCTGTACATGGAAATCGGCCTTCTTTAGTAATCCAAAAGTAATCAAGAAAACTCTTCCCCAAAGGCCAGAAAAGAGAATTTTAGCAAGACAAGTTTATAAAGCAACAGAGAAGAGACGGGGTAAGTATTAGCACCAGAAATGCATGGTTTTTCGAGAGTGAATAGGTGTACATCCAGTTAATCAAAACTCACAAAAAGACAGAAATATGTGTGTCAATCAGTTAATTTCATGCCAACATATAGTCATCCTGGAAAGAAATTATGTCCATTCATACAAGAAAAGAGGACATACCAGCAATGCGCCAAATGCAAGTGAAGCATGAAATCCAAATGAAAGCAGAATCGCAATTAAAAATACCAAATTGTAGGGATTATCATAAATAGAAATATTATGTACATGGAGTGAACCTGGTCATTATCCCTCAATCAACACAGAATGCTGTACGAGTTCGCATATTGTAGGGATATGAAAGTTGTGTTTGGAGCATTACAACAAGCTGCGAGCTTTTTTAATCCAAACAAAAACATGGAAAGTAAAGTTAAAAACAAGAGTTCATTACCACTATTACGGAGGAATAGTCGGGTTTCACCATCCTAAAGAGCTCCTTTTGATCGATTATAAGCAAAAAAAATCCTCACATAATTCATCATGGCCCGGTTTCCCAAATCAGAAATTTATCATTTCAGTATCTTCTTACCACGTTTTATACTTTTTGCTGCATTCCCAAAATCCTTGTAATCCTCTGAAACAGATTGAGTAGTATCGTTGTGGGAAATGGAAGCTTTTGGAAACAGGTCCTTGTTGCCGACGACATGGAGAAAGCAAGAATTCCATGTTGAACATTCTAATATTGCTTGACAGAGGCCTTGATTGCCGATAAATGGCGAGCCAAAAGTGACGCAGAGGGGGAGCTTCAGAGGGGGCTGAATTCTTTTTATGTTGTCCAAAAGCCACAAGGTAAATAGAGAAGCAACTTATCCTCCAATTGAGTGTCCAGTGACAGTTAATGGAGTCCGCAGCAGTTCACCAGTCTTTAAATCATGGATCTAAAAGTACTGCTCATAATCAGGACCATGATAGAGTGAAACAAGCAGACAGGAACCTATTTTCGTAACATGATAATCTCCATGTTGGATTCTTCTCTTATTTTCGTCATTTAGCTAGTCTCCTAGTCATGCAGTCATAGACTTTAAGGACCAGAAGAAAATTTGGCATATGTGTTGCTTCAATATGTATTTTTCCTAATAATTATGGTCAATGTGTAGTTTTCAGACTCAATGATGTAGATTTAAATAATGAAACATGGCCAAAATAAAGCAGAGTAGAACGTAAATGAGATCATGAATGCGATGAAAACTGCCAAATGGCCAGCAGAAGTTCAAAAAATCATGAAAACAACCATGAGTAAGATGTTTCTGAAGGATACCTGAGTTTTGAGCTGGGACAGCTCCTTAAAATGGGCTTTAAAAAGGGTGATTGCACCTGGCCCGATAGCATTAAACTCTCCGTAGCCCTCTGTCATATGAAAAAAAACAGAGCAACGGAAAGATGGAGTTCAAAGATGTTAGACTGGGTGCGAGTGAATGGCTTTGATCTTCCAATTTTCTTTACTCCATAATCAATACCTCTCTTCTCATCTTGAGTTGCTGTCACTGATGTTGTTTAGGCTGTTTTCTTGCCTCCTAATAACTGCTTGCAGAGAAGAATTTATAAATTTCTGGTTGTGCAATTTTTCTTAGCTCAGAATAATTATTGACTCATAAATCTGCATATTAATCCTCTCTTTTGACTTTTGAGCGTTGTAATGCAATTTATTGCTTATAAATTAAAAAAAAGAAGTATTTTATTTTATTTTTCTTATATTCAATGAATCTATGAAAGGATTAATGTCTAAATTTGTCAATATATCTCTTCAATAAATATACCCATATTTTTGACATGCATGCACGGTATAAGATCAAGATACTAAACTTAATATTAGCTACCTTTGAATTTTGTAGAATAGTGTAATTTCTTGAAAAAGTTTTATTTGTTCTCTTAATTTATAATTACTTTAATTTAACTTTATGTAATTTTAATTTTAATCTCACCAAACTTCATTAGCATCACTAAATTTACATGTTTTTTTTTTTTAAATTAGATTACTGGTCTCGAATTTATACAATTTGACTCTCAATTGACCACAAAACTTTGATTTTGTTGCAATTTTCCCCTAATTTCAGTCAATTAACTTTGCAAAAATTGAATTTGGTCGCCTAAAATTCTAATCTTTTCATTTTAGCTCAAATTAGTTTTTTAAACTTATTTTTTTACCAATTAGGTCTCTAATAAAGTTAATTTGGCCCATTTAAAGTATAATTAATTCCTTGCACCTAATCAAATCCTTTAATTGGACCCAAATTAATTCTTAAATTTAATTAAACTCTAATTTGGTCCATGATTGTATCAAATTAGCCTATTAAAATCTAATTATTCTCTTTGACTTAATTATATACAAATTTGTCCGATAATAATTTATTTTAACTTTAAATTTATATCTTTCTTCAGTTTTTATGGCAAAATACGAGTACGATTGAGCCCCTAGATTTGTTATAAAATTCTAGTTTGATTTCTCATCGTACCCGCCCCTTTTATTTTATTATTTTTTGGAATAATCTAGGTTATTACAAAATGCACAAGCCATAGAGAAGACTTGAAATCAGAGATCCATGATTTTCATTTCTTTCATTAATTTAGTTATTTTGACTTTTGATAGATTTTAAACCAAGATGCTAGCGACAAGAAAAGGCAAGAATAAATTATTTGCTAGAGATGGAGCAAAATATTTTGGAAATCTAGAAGATATTTGGCTATGTTCTCGTACATTCTTTTGATAGTCTCTTTTGAGGCAGATAATATATCCAAGAAATGTCAAGTTTGTAGAAGATGCTTCATGGAATTGGGAAAATTTGGCTGTCAATTGGGCAGATCAAGTTCAGCATGATGAAACTGATTACTATGATGAACTTGAAAATGAAGAAAACATTGATGAGCAACCAGTTAGGGGGACAAGGACCTTAACTGATATTTACAGCAGATGCTCAATGGCTGAGGCAGAACCCGTGGAGATTGAAGAGGCATTGAAGTCACAAGTATGTGTGAAAGCAATGAAGGAGGAGCTTGACATGATCGAAAAAACCAGACTTGGATGCTTGTTGACAGGCTTGCAAACAAGAAGACAATTGGAGTTAAATGGATATTCAAAACTAAGATGAATGCTGATTGGAGTATCAACAAACACAAGGCAAGATTGGTTGTAAAAGGCTATGCTTAAGAGGCTGGGATTGATTACACATACACCTTTGCTCCAGTTTCAAGGCATGATACAATGAAACTCTTGCTTGCACTTGCTGCACAAAATGGCTGGTATGTGTTCCAATTAGATGTGAAATCTGCTTTCTTGAATGGTGTGTTAGATGAAGAAATTTTTATTGAACAACCAGCAGGTTTTGATAATCAGAATCTAAACCAAGTATACTTGTTAAAAAAGGCTCTTTATGGATTCAAACAAGCTCCTAGAGCTTGGTATAGTAGGCTTGATGAACACTTGCAGAGTTTGGGATTCAAGAGAAGCATCAATGAGGTAACATTATATGTGAAACATGTTGATGATCATGTGCTAATGGTCTATGTGTATGTAGATGATCTTCTAATTACTGGTGATAAAGGGTAGCTGATAGAAGAGTTCAAATCAAACATGAAGGATACATTTGAAATGAATGAGCTTGGGTTGATTTCTTATTTTCTAGGCATGGAAGTAATTCAGTCAAAGCAAGGAATTTTTCTATGTCAAAAGACTTTTGTTCAGAACATACTAATCAATTTTGCAATGGAAAATTGCAAACCAATTTCTACTCCTATGATACTAGGACTGAAACTGACCAAGAATGATGAAGCTCCAAAAACAGATGGGAAGACTTATAGAAGCTTGATTGGAAGCTTACTTTACTTAACCATTACACGACCTGACATCTTGTTTGCTGTTAATTATTTATCTAGGTTCATGCAGGAGCCAAGTCAAATACACTTCATGGCAGCCAAGAGAGTTCTAAGATACTGGCAGGGGACAAAAAATCTAGGCATGCATTTTGTCAAAAATAGTCAAAACAGGCTTGTCGGATTCACCGACGATGTGATTGGGGGGAAGTGATGAATGCATGATGAGTACTTCAGGGTATTGTTTTGCATTAGGATTAAATGTTTTTAGCTGGATTTCGAAGAAACAATCAGTGGTGGCACATTCCACAACAGAGGCTGAATACATAGCAGCATATGTGGCAGCCAAGCAATTGGTATGGCTGAGAAAAATGCTAAAAGATCTTGATTGTGATCAATCAAACCCTACTAATTTGCTATGTGATAATATGTTAGCTATAACAATTTCAAAGAATGCAATATTGCAATACAAATGAAATATTGCTGGAAGACAGTTTCAGTTGGAAGGTGAATTGGAGATGAAATATTGCAATACAAATGATCAATTAGCTGACTTGTTTACTAAACCATTAGCTAAAGGAAGATTCGAAGAGCTAAGGGAAAAGATTGGAATGTGCAGTCTTGAATCCAAGGAGGAGTGTTGAAATTTATGGACTCAAGACTGCTGCAGACAGTGTGAAGGCCACGGCTGTGAAGATTGAAGATTGAAGATTATGTCTTTAATTTTTAGTATTAGCTAAGTATTGAATTAGCTTAGTATTAGCTTGATTTTATCTTATCTTAAAATAAAGATCATGTTGATCAATTAGCTGATTAGGATTGAATCAATTAGTTGATTAGGATTAAAGTCCAATTTGAATTTTAGTTAATCATGTACAAGAAGAAGTTGTATTCAACTAAACCTCTTGTAATTTCAATTTCTTTATAAATAAAGAAGAGGGATGGAAGTAACCTCACGTTGATTCTGCCCCTTATTATCAGAATTTCTGTTCTTCTTGTTCTTCCCGTGTTCTTCATTTTTCAGCAATTCCAGATTTGAATCTGAACAGTGCTTGTTCTTGGCTTAATAAAACAGTGACAGTTGACTTTGGTTGACTTTTCTTGTTTTAATTTCAACAATAAACTCCAAGCGCTTCTTTTTTGGGTGGTCTTGGCCTCCACCAATGAAGCCCCTCATACGTTTCTTCGTTCCTGTTCCGCTACTTTCAAAAATAAGAGCAATGGTATTAAATTGTTTCGCACGATGGCGGCAGTTTCTTTTGACAGAAATTCCACTAAGCATTCTTGGATACAGCGTGTGCCATGGACCTGGTCAGAGGAATCGCTGCAAGGTGTCGAGGAATTGGAACTGAATTTCAAAGTAAACTTAGAAAAATATTGGGTTGAAAAATGCGGGGTGCATTTGATAATGGAAAAAAGTAAAGAAGATTCAGATATACATGGTGAGAAGTGGGATCATGAGATTGATCTTCATGCTCTAGGCTCTTCAACTACTGATGATCAGCGGTTGGAAACTAGTTTGATGAGCGAGTTGCAAGAGTGGAAAATCACCGGTTGCGAAAGTTGGATCGGTTGGAAAGTAGTTTGATGAGTGTTTTGGATAAAACAGAGAATATGTTTTTGGATCACAGAGTGCTGGGTCTGTGGTTTTTTTTTTGTGGCATTTTGGACTGATAAATGAGCGACAAATATTCGCAAAGACTACTTCAGTGAGGACAATGGAAATGTATATTTATTTATCACCATTAATTTATTAATAGTTGACATGACTCACTTCAAAAGGGAGAATTAAGAGAGAATCACAGTTTCTGGTAGCCATGATGAAAGCCTACTAAAAATTGAACAGAACTTGGATTTTAAAGTAGTGGCTGAAAGAGGATTGTAGCAAGACGGCATTCCAGTGACAAAAAGGGTGTGCAGAGAACTATGATTTATTATGCTGCACAGATTATTCTCAATATTCTGGGTGTGCAGCTGGCAATTACATTATCTCCTTGAAATAAAGCAATTATTACATTATCTCAACAACAGCTCTACTGACAATTTTTCCCTGGTTGAGATCCTGGAATGCTTTGCCAGCCTCCTCAAAACCATATTTTCTCGTAACAGCATCAGCAAGATTGAATATACCTGATTCTGCAAGTTTGACCACCTTCGGAAGATCCTGCCTTGCCCTTCCTCCATAGGAGCCAATTACTTGAACCTGTTCTAGGAGTTATATTGGAGTCAAAAGATTTTCGAATATTCCAGAAAATAGTATGAATGTGCAAAGGATGCCATTTACTCAAAGGAACGGCATTGAGAATATTTTTTTCATAATTTCACATGCTGCTATGTAACAGGGATCAACTAAATACATTATATTTTACTTGTGAAATTCGGCGTCTTGAAAGGGCATTCCAAAATAAAAACATAGATACAAGGACAAGATCGGTTTTTGTTACAGCATAGATACATTGAAAGAGATGAGCTGGTTTTAGTGAAAAAGTTCTCCAAGACATTGACCAAAAATGCACAAGTAGACGTATGACACCCATTGATAAATACCCACCTTTCGACGGACCAGACGATTGATATCGATCTCCCCTATAGCACCAGCCTGTGCAAGTCCAATCATCACAGCTTTTCCTCCATCTCTTACACTCTGTGTGCACTGTGAAAATGTCAATGGTTTGCCCAAGGCTTCCACAGCAATGTCCACACCTCTTCCTCCAGTTATTTCCTGGCAAACATACACACTACATAATTTAACTTCAAAATATAGAAGAAAAACATAAGAATGTTTCTTAATATATTTACAAACGTGTGACCAGTGACAGCATGCTATCAGAAGACAGAGTTCTCCATAAATACTTGAATGCCACAATTTGGTATGACAAAAGAACAAACCAAAACTGAGAACTGAGATTATGGCTGACCCTCAGTACCATAAGCAAATCAAAGAACCAAGCAGTCCATTGGGGTAATGAAGAAAGCATGAAATGCTAAACTTTCATATCTTTTATTCACCAGATACAACCAAAAAGCTTTGGTAGTGGCACTTTCATCATGTGTAGGGAACTTCTGCATCTCATTTAACTAAAAACTAAGGACAAAGAACGCACCTTTATCCTTTCAATAGGATCTTCTATCTTTGAATTTATAGTGGCAGTGGCACCAAATGTTTTAGCTTTCTCAAGTTTTTCATCCTGAACATCCACAGCAATAATATCAGAGGCACCAAATGCCCTTGCTATCTGCAAACAACTGGAACATTTTATCTTAGTCATGGTTATGCAAGAGTTCATTGAAATAGAGTAACAAACACCATGACTGACTATGAATTTAATTCTGATAACATAAATAATTCAGAAAAAACATCAACAACCTGAATTTCTGCTAATGTTTTATTCTTGTGATTATTGTCATGGTGTTGTAATGTTTCTCATTTTCATGGGTTCACTAGATAGATAAGCAAAGCCACATTAAACCCCCATGTATCTGCTTACATATTAAAACCTAGAAGCCTAGAATTACGTGTGTGACTATAAGCACTGTTCAGGAAAGTCCAACGCAACCCTTCTCTGGACTCAAAATTACAAATCAAATAAGAAAAGGAAAGGAAATAGAAACTTTATGGTGCATGAGAAGTCTAGAATTATCGTTTTGCTTGACGATCAAATAATTTCCCCTGTTTCTAACAATCGGAATCAAATTAGCTAAGCTGCTTGTTAGACTGACATCAAATTACCTTGAAAGTTGTTCAAATTACCAGGAATGCGCCAAATGCAATTGAAGCATGAAATCCAAATGAAAGCAGAATCGCAATTAAAAATACCAAAATTTATTTAGACTGGAAATGAAGAAGCGCTGCTTGGTATGGAGATAAAAGAAAGCATATCAAACAATTGAACACTAGAATTACACTGTCTACCACTTCATTGCAGACAAATACACAGCAATAAGAAATGGGGTGCCCATCACCGCATCCAGGCTCATTGATCTGGCAGTATAGTAGAATAGTACAAGTGGATGTATTGAAATTAGTATAATGAATAATTAAGAGTAAATGTATTGAAATTAGTATAATGAATAATTATTCACATCAGAATACTATGAATCTAAAAATAATACGAATATAAAAATAATATGAATCTAGAGTAAATATTAAAAAATCTAATATTAATTAAGTACTTAGAAGATTGTAAAAGATATTTTATAATATTTATATGTATATTATATGAATTTAATAATAAAAAGTGTGAGAGTACTAACCTCTCCTCTGTTTTGGTATTGTTTTTTCTAGCAAATTTGGTATCAGAGCTTGAGAGATAACATGAACATAGAAAATTGAAAAGGAATGCACAACGAGAAATTAAAAATCATAAAGCTGTTAAGGAACCATCTCACCTAAAAGCTTAAGCTTGTAAGTGAGACCCCATAATATGATTTATATTATTCTCTAACACACCCCCTCAAGTGAAAGCTCTTTGGGCTTGAAACTTGCATAGACCCACATCATCTTGTGCTTGGTTTTTATCAAATAGAATGGGGGTGGTGAGATTCGAACTCATGACTCACTGGGTCAACAAGGCTCGATACCATGTTAAGGAACCATCTCTACCTAAAAAGCTTAAGCTTGTAAGTGAGACCCCATAATATGATTTATATTATTCTCTAACAAAAGCCGATTAGTATAATGAATAATCATTCAAATCAGAATACTATGAATCTAGAAATAATATGAATATAGAGATATTATGAAACTAGAGTAAGTGCTGAAAAGTCTAATATTAATTAAATACTTTGAAGATTATAAAAGATATTTTTTAATATCTATATATATTGTATGAATTTGATAATGAAAGGTAGAAGAGTATTATTATATAGTGTATTGTATTCCACAAAAATTGTGTGAGTAGTAACCCGTTCTCGCTCCAAGTATTGTTTTTTTTCCCCAACAGCTTATGATCCACAATTACCACTTCTCAATAATACTGCCTAGACAGTTACTGCAAGAAAGTAGAACCCTTTTCATATTGAAGATATCTTTCATTCTTCATGAAGTCACTCAGGGGAGAATCGTGGGATACATGCTTCTATAATTCCTGAAAAGGCATATTATGATGACAGGATGTAAAGATGCATGCTAAAGACTTTGAACAAAATAAACCATTCATAGCAAAAATAATCAACAATATAAAGCATAAACAAACAAATTGCCAAGCCTAGTCCAAAGGTCCCCAGTGGAGTCGTCATCCTGTCGCACCCCATCGCAAGAGCGCGGAGTCGCGGCGACCCTCCCCGCGAGGCGGGGGAATATTCAATGTCAGGGTTTTAATCATTATTTTGTGAGAAAAAAGGGAGTCGCCACCTAGTATTATGGTTACTAGGAAACCTAGACTGGTCTTTCAGAGATTCTAGGGTAAGGGACTGGTTGCGTAAAGGGAAGGTTTTAGCACCCCTAGTCGTGGTGGCGTCGGAAATGATGGCTTATGCTGGCCGGAGTTGATGTCAGAAGGTGCACAGGTTGGTTTGTTGTCGCGCCTGTTGCCTCTGTTACCTTTGCTGGAAACCGGTGTTGTGTCTCCGGGGTTAGAGTGGAGATGCTGGTGATGATGGAGAGGTGTGAGGTGGTCGGAGTTGGTGGTCGGAGCTGCTCACCGAGAGGGAGAGAGAGAGAGAAAGGCTTCTGGTTTTTTAGTGAGAGAGAGGGTCGAATTGGCAGAGGGAGAGTAGCTGCAGCGTGGGGAAGGAGATCCCGCAAATTTTGCTTTGCAATCCTCTACTTATTCTGTGTTCTTTTTTCCACGTAAATTCCCTTCTTCTTTCTCTGTCTCTCTTTGTTCTTCATTCCCCTCTCTGTATTATTTCTTTTTTTTCTTTTTTCTTCCCCCCTAACTTCATGGCAGTTGTGACGAATGTATTTACTGGGGAGAAAACATGCATTGTGTGCTGTGTGGCTGTGTATTGCAGAGGGGCAGAGGACTGAGATGTAGAGAGCCGTTCAGGTGTCGGAACAGTGCAGGAAACATGCAGTTTTGATGTTATGAGGGTAAAGTGCAATTTGGTCCTTAACCCTATAATTGTTCTAATTGCATCCCCAATTAATTTTAAACTTTTAATATGTGCAATTGTATCCCCATCAGAATTTCGAGAGCATCCTTAGCTTTGCGCGCTTTTTCATTTTGGTCCCTGATTTCTGATTTGCGCGATTTAACCCTCAATCGAGCATTAAACTCTTAATTTGTTCAATTTTTCCCCTCTAATACGATATTTTTGGATTTTTATCTTTTTTGATGTTTTTTTATTTTTCTTCCGAAACCTAAAAATAAGTGGGTCAAAAATTGGGCAGCAACAGATGCCCCCTCTTTACAATGCTTACGACTAAAGTCTTATAAAAGACTTTAAATAGTAAGTCTTGTAAAGAAAAATAGAATGGTGGAGATGGCCTCATTGTGACGGGCGACCTACCCGGATGACAGAATAGTTAGGAGGGTCTCAATGATGATGGGTGACCTACCCGGGTCTCATTATGACGGGTGATCTACCCGGGTTAGATGGGGTCTCATTGGTGACAGGTGACCTACCCGGGTCTCATTATGACAGATGACCTACCTCGACTATTAGTCAATGCAATGCAAAGGAAGAAGACAGGTTCGACGTAACATCCTTTTCTTCAATCACTTTCTTGGAACATGCTATGGCTAATGTTCAATGCAATGCAAAGGAAGAAGACAAGTTCAACGTAACTTCCTTTTCTTCAATGATTATCTTGGTTCAACGTAGCTCTTGATGTAAGTTTATGTTTTTCCAATTTTATTCTAAAATATTTATTCAATTAGATATTAAGTTTTATTTTTATTTTTTCTATAAAAATTTATATTACTTTTGGAAAAAAAATATCCAATAGCATACTTCAACATTGACAGGTTAAGAATTATTTTTTTCTTGAAAGTTGGTGATTTTTGACATCGATTTTCGTGATTTTTTTTATTTTGTTTTTTATTCATTTACCAAGTCTTATAACTTAAACTATATGTTTGGTGTGCTAGGTTCGGCTAACTTGAGTTTTTTAGGATGATTTCTAAAGCTTTTAATATATTCTAGTGTTCGTCAACTAAAATTGATTGTCTTATAATTAAACCTTGCAATTATTTTATGTTCTCTCATTCGCATGATTTGGGTTATCTCATTCTTATTTTATATTTGGTTATATTTTTAAGTTGATATATATATATATATTAATTATTTTTCTTATATATTTCACATGCTCACACACACAGATATGTATATTTTATAAAACAAAGACTTGAGCGAGTGTTGAAGTCAACGTCACCGGCTGGATGGGATGTCAATTTATATCACTTGAACATAGAAGTTGTTCCTACCTTTTCAATTCATAATCTCCGATCAACATTGCCTTTGTATGGCTTACTTTGTGTCTCCGTTCTTATCCACGTCTTCGTCCTATAGACATAGATGGAACTATGATGTTTTTCTAAGTTTTAGAGGAGAAGACACTCGCAAACAATTTACAGATCATCTCTATTCTGCCTTGATCCAAGCCGGAACTATATCATTTTAGCTTTATTTTTTATCAAACGTCACCAACTAGCTGGAATCCGACCACCTCATAAACACCATACAGAGGTAACCTTTGACGTTGTTTCTACTGCTTGCATGCTTGCAGTCTTTTTTGGTTCCATCGTTTCAGCAATATTAATTGTTGCAGGACAGTAATATTACAGTAGGAAGAATGCCAAAGAAAATAATTTGATTGACCATTTTTTTGAGTTCCTTGTAGGTCTTCAAGTATCTATTTTAGAAATGCAGAAAGAAAAAACGCAAGCAATTCAACTGAGAACTGAGATTATGGCCGACCCTCAATATCATAAGCAAATCGAAGAACTAAACAGTCCAAAAAAGCTTTGGTAGGGAACTTCATCATGAGTAGGGAACTTCTGCATCTCATTTAACTAAAAACTAAAGGACAAAGAACGCACCTTTATCCTTTCAATAGGATCTTCTATCTTTGAGTTTATAGTGGCAGAGGCACCAAAAGCCCTTGCTATCTGCAAACAACTGGAGCATTTTGTCTTAGTCATGCTTATGCAAGAGTTCATTGAAATAGAGTAACAAACACCATGACTGACTATGACTTTAATTCTGATAAAATAAATAATTCAGAAAAAACATCAACAACCTGAATTTCTGCTAATGTTTTATTCTTATGATTATTGTCATGGTGTTATAATGTTTCTCATTTTCATGGGTTCACTAGATAGATAAGCAAAGCCACATTAAACCCCCATGTATCTGCTTACATATTAAAACCTAGAAGCCTAGAATTACGTGTGTGACTATAAGCACTGTTCAGGAAAGTCCAACGCAACCCTTCTCTGGACTCAAAATTACAAATCAAATAAGAAAAGGAAAGGAAATAGAAACTTTATGGTGCATGAGAAGTCTAGAATTATCGTTTTGCTTGACGATCAAATAATTTCCCTGTTTCTAACAATCGGAATCAAATTAGCTAAGCTGCTTGTTAGACTGACATCAAATTACCTTGAAAGTTGTTCAAATTACCAGGAATGCGCCAAATGCAAGTGAAGCATGAAATCCAAATGAAAGCAGAATCGCAATTAAAAATACCAAAATTTATTTAGACTGGAAATGAAGAAGCGCTGCTTGGTATGGAGATAAAAGAAAGCATATCAAACAATTGAACACTAGAATTACACTGTCTACCACTTCATTGCAGACAAATACACAGCAATAAGAAATGGGGTGCCCATCACCGCATCCAGGCTCATTGATCTGGCAGTATAGTAGAATAGTACAAGTGGATGTATTGAAATTAGTATAATGAATAATTAAGAGTAAATGTATTGAAATTAGTATAATGAATAATTATTCACATCAGAATACTATGAATCTAAAAATAATACGAATATAAAAATAATATGAATCTAGAGTAAATATTAAAAAATCTAATATTAATTAAGTACTTAGAAGATTGTAAAAGATATTTTATAATATTTATATGTATATTATATGAATTTAATAATAAAAAGTGTGAGAGTACTAACCTCTCCTCTGTTTTGGTATTGTTTTTTCTAGCAAATTTGGTATCAGAGCTTGAGAGATAACATGAACATAGAAAATTGAAAAGGAATGCACAACGAGAAATTAAAAATCATAAAGCTGTTAAGGAACCATCTCACCTAAAAGCTTAAGCTTGTAAGTGAGACCCCATAATATGATTTATATTATTCTCTAACACATCCCCTCAAGTGAAAGCTCTTTGGGCTTGAAACTTGCATAGACCCACATCATCTTGTGCTTGGTTTTTATCAAATAGAATGGGGGTGGTGAGATTCGAACTCATGACTGCTGGGTCAACAAGGCTCTGATACCATGTTAAGGAACCATCTCACCTAAAAGCTTAAGCTTGTAAGTGAGACCCCATAATATGATTTATATTATTCTCTAACAAAAGCCAGATTAGTATAATGAATAATCATTCAAATCAGAATACTATGAATCTAGAAATAATATGAATATAGAGATATTATGAAACTAGAGTAAGTGCTGAAAAGTCTAATATTAATTAAATACTTTGAAGATTATAAAAGATATTTTTTAATATCTATATATATTGTATGAATTTGATAATGAAAGGTAGAAGAGTATTATTATATAGTGTATTGTATTCCACAAAAATTGTGTGAGTAGTAACCCGTTCTCTGTTCCAGTATTGTTTTTTCCCAACAGTTATGATCCACAATTACCACTTCTCAATAATACTGCCTAGACAGTTACTGCAAGAAAGTAGAACCCTTTTCATATTGAAGATATCTTTCATTCTTCATGAAGTCACTCAGGGGAGAATCGTGGGATGCATGCTTCTATAATTCCTGAAAAGTTTTCCACCATTTCATAAAACTGCTTTCTTTCAAGAAAATTTCTGGAGATACGGCATCGTTATTGATTTGGTTCAGTGCATATTGCTCAAACATATCCAGATTCTCTTTTGCCAATCGTTTCTCCACAGAACTTGAGATTCCACACTTCAACAACTTGCATGAGATGAGAGCATCCTCCACTTTTGCCCAGAAACAAGAATCTTCTGTGAGAATACCAGCCACATTTTGTTTCTTCTTGTTATTTGGTGAGCTCTTGAGTTTCTCTGCATCCTCCACTTTTGAGCTTTTGAGCTTTTGAGCTTTTGAGGTTCCAGACTTCGATATGTATTTTTCCTAATAATTATGGTCAATGTGTAGTTTTCAGACTCAATGATGTAGATTTAAATAATGAAACATGGCCAAAATAAAGCAGAGTAGAACGTAAATGAGATGATGAATGCGATGAAAACTGCCAAATGGCCAGCAGAGGTTCACAAAAATCATGAAAACAACCATGAGTATGATATTTCTGAAGGATACCTGAGTTTTGAGCTGGGACAGCTCCTTAAAATGGGCCTTAAAAAGGGTGATTGCACCTCTATGAATTGAAAACGACCTGTTTCTTTCAGTGCATAAGAAGTCAAAGATAGGCAGCTCGAGCTCCTTGAGAGTTTTTGATGAAACCAAATCTCCTCCCTGTCGAAGAAGTTCTTTCTTTGATAAAGTAGAAGTGGTGAAGGCTATGAGGGTATACTTCGATCTCTTATCGAGCTTGTATCTTAGGGAGAGACTGGAAGAGCCTTGTTGATCTGAACTGGTTTCTGTTTGAAGGTCCTTTATCGCACCGCATGATAGCTCAAGCAAACCAGAGTTCACCACTATGTCTGCCAAATCTAGTCCACTGATAAATCTGCGAACAAGAACAAAACACGCACACAGAGCAGCATGGATCCTGTAAATCCAAATTTTACCAGGGTAGAATTTAGACAGAACGTTTTGCTTACAGGGGATGGCGGCTCATTGTTGAGTTGTGCTTTGCTAGATTGGCTAAGGAACACAATTGTAAGAATAAAATAGGAAGAATAAAAGGCAGAGATTGAACAGGTCAATAAAAGTACTGTTAAATATAGCCGTAATTACCTGTACTGTGTAAAGTAACAAGAAAAGTAACCTTTATTCTTACTATTTTAGTCTAGGAATTTGTCTATAAATTGTGTCTCAATTGTAAGAGAAAGATTACTGAATATACAAGAATTACTCGAATTACGAATTCTTACAAGTACACATTTGACTTTTGACATGGTACTCACCTCTTTCACCACGGACAAAATTTTGATCACATACTGGGAAATTACAACGCAATCTCTGTGTGTTTTCCATGTATCGCCTGTTTTTCTTTCCTTCTTCGAACGTATATTTTTTCTTGCTAAAATCCACAGAAAACTTCTCTTTTTCCCCAGGGTAGCGGTAACATACTAATTTCTGGTAGGTTCGCTTTGGTTTCTTAGCTCTAACGCGCTATCTTGAACTTATCATGTCCCGCCATGGCGGGATAAGGTTATCGTTAAATCTATGGCCTCGAGGAATTCCTGAACCCCAACTACTATGAAACTTCTCATCAACTTGTACTGTTAATTATCTTTGGATTGACAGGGCATTTATCCAAATATTCTGCATCATTCTGGCATCCAACAGCCCATTTTATTAGACTTGATTTTTTCCGACGCAAATCTAGTAGGGGTTTAGAGCTCGAGCAGTAGAGCAGGAAGCAACAGCACCTAGCCCGATAGCATTAAACTTTGATTGTCTAGTGTTTCGTCAACTAACATTGATTGTCTTATAATTAAACTTTGCAATTATTTTATTTTGTCTTTTATAGCATTATCTCATTCACATCTTGAATTGCAATGATGTGAGAAGTTGGATTCGAACTTTCCAATATCTCTCCCGGCAATTGCCATCCCCGCTAGAAATTCTACGATTACTAGCTACCACTGGATCAATGGTTTTGTTGCTTGTTTTGTTTCGACAACCTTTTTATTATAAGTTTCTATGATTCATTTTTTCTTTAATTCAGTCCATTTAATGCTGTTAATTTATCTTTTATTATCTAATTAGATTATACTTTATTGTTTTGTTCAATCAAGCCTATACCCTAAGTAAGGATGACAATAAGTACCCATTTCTTGGTATTCATACATCATCCATTATTTATTCGGTAAGATTTTTTGATATTCATAACTTATCTATCGGGTTTTGAATATCCATTATCTACTATTATTTATTAAAAAATAAAAATAAAATAGTTAATATATATGTATATATATATATTTGAAGTTGTATATGTATATTGAAAGTTAAAATAATAATTATTATTCATATATATCTGCTTTATGTCAATATTAAATTATTGTATTAAAAAAATATAAAATTTTACGAATATATTTATATAATATAAATATATATTTTGGGTTAGGTCCAGGAAGATTTTGTGTCATGTTTGATAATATTTATATTATATTTATTATCTATATAATTCAAAAAATAATTATCGATTCAGATTACATCATATTAATATGCATCAAATTTAAATTAAATGGCGTCATCTAATCCCCAGTTGATATTATTATTTTTAATTTGTAAACATGCTTGAAGCAACAAAACCTTTTTAAATAATTAAAGAAAAAGACACCCCGGTAAATTTTATTTGCACTTTGTGTCGCACCCCATCGCGAGAGCGCGGAGTCGCAGCGACCCTCCTCGCGAGGCGGGGGAATATTCAATGTCAGGGTTTTAATCGTTATTTTTGTGAAAAAAAAGGGGTCGCCACCTAGTATTATGGTTACTAGGAAACCTAGACTGGTTTTTCAGAGATTCTAGGGTAAGGGACTGGTTGAGTAAAGGGAAGGTTTTAGCACCCCTAGTACGCCCTACCTAAGGTAAGCTGCTTGACATTTTTGTTTGCTTATGATTTGCTATGGTTTTGATCTTTCAAAGAATATGTTAGTGAAATGATGATGGCGTATTATCCCGGCCGAATATTTTGGATATTGACCCCTTAGGATTTATTTATCCAAACACCGACAGAGAATAACAACATATTATCCCCGCTGATTATTTTGGATATTGACCCCTTCGGATTTATTTATCCAAACACCGATAGTGAATAACAACATATTATCCCCGCCGAATATTTTGGATATTAATCCCTTTTAGGATTTATTTATCCGAATACCAACAATGAATAATATGAATCACCAAAAAAAGGTTTTTATATTGTTTGGAATATTGGCCAATACTCTTTGGATTTTACAAACATGTTGTAAAATTCAAAAATGCAAGAAGTGATTTTTCTTTGTGAAATCCATGCTAAAACGTATTTTTTCTTCAAACTCCAAGATAATATATATTTTCTTGAAAGAAAAAGAATTTTCAAAAATATGCTAGTGTATTGGTCGTGTGCACGAAAACAACACATTTTATTTTTTTTAATAAAAATATTTTTTTTGCAAATTTTGTTTTTTTGATTGTATATTTTTTTTTGGGCTGGCTGCCCAGCCCTGATGGGCTGTTAGGCCCACCCATTTTGGGCTGGCTGGGCCTGGTTCCCGACCCAGCCAGCCCATTGTTCTGCATAACGCAGAACAGTGGCACGTGGCACAGGGAGTGAATTAATTCACTCCCCGTGCATGAAAATGGCAAATGAGAGGATTTTCGAGTGTGACGAAAGGAGAAACTGTTAATACCTTTAGGTAGAGGAGGTCGAGATGGTTCTTCTGGTTGTGGTGGCGTCGGAAATGATGGCCTATGCTGGCCGGAGTTGACGTCGGAAGGTGCACGGGTTGGTTTGCTGTCGCGCCTGTTACCTCTGTTACCTTTGCTTGAAACCGGTGTTGTGTCTCCGGGGTTGGGGTGGAGATGTTGGTGATGACGGAGAGGTGTGAGGTGGTCGGAGTTGGTGGTCGGAGCTGCTGACCGAGAGGGAGAGAGAGAGAAAGGCTTCTGGTTTTTTAGTGAGAGAGAGGGTCGAATTGGCAGAGGGAGAGTAGCTGCAGCGTGGGGAAGGAGATCTCGCAAATTTTGCTTTGCAATCCTCTACTTATTTTGTTTTTTTTTTCCACGTAAATTCCCTTCTTCTTTCTCTGTCTCTCTCTGTTCTTCGTTCCCCTCTCTGTATTATTTCTTTTTTTTCTTTTTTCTTCCCCCCTATCTTCATGGCAGCTGTGACAAATGTATTTATAGGGGAAAAAACATGCATTGTGTGCTGTGTGGCTGTGTATTGCAGAGGGGCAGAGGACTGAGGTGCAGAGAGCCGTTGCAGGCTTGCAGCCCTGCGTTTCCTGCACTGTTCAGGTGTCGGAACAGTGCAGGAAACATGCAATTTTGATGTTATGAGGGTAAAGTGCAATTTGGTCCTTAACCCTATAATTGTTCTAATTGCATCCCAAATAAATTTTAAACTTTTAATTTGTGCAATTGTATCCCCATCAGAATTTTGAGAGCATCCTTAGCTTTGCGCGCTTTTTCATTTTGGTCCCTGATTTCTGATTTGCGCGATTTAACCCTCAATCGAGCATTAAACTCTTAATTTGTTCAATTTTTCCCCTCTAATACGATATTTTTGGATTTTTATCTTTTTTCATGTTTTTTTATTTTTCTTCCGAAACCTAAAACTAAGTGGGTCAAAATTTGGGTAGCAATAGATGCTCCCTCTTTACAATGCTTACGACTAAAGTCTTATAAAAGACTTTAAATAGTAAATGTTGTAAAGAAAAATAGAATGGTGGAGATGGCCTCATTGTGACGGGCGACCTACCCGGATGACAGAATAGTTAGGAGGGTCTCAATGGTGACGGGTGACCTACCCGGGTCTCATTATGACGGGTGACCTACCCGGGTTAGATGGGGTCTCAATGGTGACTGGTGACCTACCCGGGTCTCATTATGACGGGTGCCCTACCCGGATTAGATGGGATCTCAATGGTGACGGGTGACCTACCCGGGTCTCATTATGATGGGTGACCTACCCGGGTTAGATGGGGTCTCAATGGTGACGGGTGACCTACCCGGGTCTCATTGGTGACCTACCTGGATTAGATGGGGTCTCAATGGTGACGGGTGACCTACCCGGGTCTCATTATGACGGGTGACCTATCTGGATTAGATGGGGTCTCAATGGTGACGGGTGACCTACCCGGGTCTCATTATGACGGGTGACCTATCTGGATTAGATGGGGTCTCAATGGTGACGGGTGACCTACCCGGATTAGATGGTGAAGATGGGGATGCAATGCATGATGATGCATGTACACTTACCTGAGAAATATAGGTCCCCTTTCTCTGATGCTCCATTGTCGTAGGATGCCTTTGCCTAGTCTCCAAAGCTTTGTTGTCATTCATTCACCCAATCTTAAGCGCATTGCTTATTCTGGGCTATCTGCAATGATCTATGCTCTCAGTGCTTATCAAGTTTAACATTGCCCCCAAGTGTGGTGTTGCTTGATTCATTGTGAAGGAGTGTAACAAGTCATCCATCTTATTTGATTCTTTCAATAACAATTCTTTGATTTGTGCATTTTCTACTAACAATCATTGCAAGACTTTGCTAATGTTGCCCTCATCTTAGGTTGCCAATCAATCATGGAGTTTTTTCATCAATTGAAACATATTTCTTCATGGAATTGTCAAGTCATCCAAAAATGCATCCTAAACTCATCATTGTATGCTCAATGTTATCCACAGTAAATTCCTCTCTGCTCGTGAGAAAAGATGTACTGCTATCATCACCCACATTCATGCGATGAATTATGCCTTGAATTGTTGCAACTATTTGGTCACGCAATCTGAAACTCTTCGTTAAACTCTTCGTTGTAGACTCAATTTCTTTTGAATAAATTCTTCTTAGTCCATGCAAAGAATTATAATTTTGAAGTGAAACTTGAATCGACGGACTTCAAAATAGATTATCCCACAATCAACCTTTATGGCATGCATACTCTTCAATATTTATCAAAATGTACCCATGTGACAATATCTTTTTAGAGACAACCAAATTTGCGGGTAAGTCAATATTTCAAAATCTGAAGATGCCCTTCAAATGCAATCGTATTCTCAATCACTGTTGGAGCTTATCAAACCATCATTCTCTACCAAGCAATTTTGTCTTGAGTTAACCTGTTGATACTCATTCATCTGTTTATCACCAAAACATATTTGTTGTCACTATAAATCTGATGTATTTCACTGAATCATTAACTGCTTGTGTTTTCTTGCCCCCAAGCTGATGTGAAATTATTTGCATTCCTATCAAAATTGACATTGTGGCCTCTGATTGTTGGGCTTTTCAATGATAATCAAGAACTGTTAAGGTCAAGGATTCTACAAATCCGGTCAATATTTTCTTTATTTGTAAATCTTTCTTGTTCTGAAATTACATCACCAATTTCAAAGATCATGTGCATCCAAAGTCTAATCCTTGAAATAAAATCAAAGAAATGTCATTTGTTGAAAATCAAATTCATTTGGTCAAGTACTCAACACACGATATTCAATGCATGCAGACCTGTACTTATCTTGTATTTTGCAAACAGTAATGGACTCATTGTGAGATTGAAATCGTTTTTTATGGGTTTTTTTTATTATAATCTCTTATTTTGAGTATGACATTTGATGGTACATGATGAAGTGATAATTTGTGGTTTTCAAACAATTTAGAGTGTCGAGTAAAAACCTGAAACTCAGTTGAAAATCTATCTAATTTTTCAATACTTTATCAATATGCATAACAACTTGTAACTTCGTGAAATTATAGCCCTTATGGAAAAACTCTAACAAATTTGGAGAGCGCCACTTATTAGTTAAAATTGCTTGCTTGATCAAGAAGGACTTTTACAAGCATGTAATGAGGCTATGGTTCATGGCTATAAAAGAAATGGATATTCATAGACTCAAAAGGGTGTTTAAGGGTTTCAAAGACCAAGGATCACCATTTGCTAGTCAACTCTTTTTCTCTTGTTGCCCTTGTAGAAGAGACGACATAAAAATACGTTAATTATCTTAACGTGATTTTTTGTCAACCAACCGATACTCTAAGAATCTCTACAACCACATCATTCCTTTCATTGACAATTTCAAACTTAAAAGGGAAATACTAAAACTCGAATCATCATTTGTCATCTAATGTTATTTCATCTCTTGTTACACTCAATATAGTATAACAAAACAATTCTGCAAGATCTTCATTTGATAGATAAATTATCTTGAAGACTCGATAATCTTAATAACATGCCTTCCCATGTGAGTTTTGACCACGGATACCAACGCAAATGGTATAGTTCAATATTCTCTTCTTTTTTTTTCGTTTTTCTTTTTTTCATTTTTTTTTGAACTTGTCCTTAGCATCGACTCTTGGTTTTTTTGTCATGTCCTATCTCAATTTGATTGTCCTCCCATGTTGGGTTTTCGTTCTTAAACATCCCCCCTTCTGTTGATTCTAATGTTGTCACTGTATTCTTAAACTACAAATCTCTTATTTGCCCCCAATGTATTTGCCCCCAATGTGAGGGTGTGATCCATGTCGGGTGTTTTCAAAGAAATATAATATCATACTCAAATTGGGATTAACAAGGGATATATATTTCAAGAATAGTGAAGGAAATAAACAAAGATGGCCTTTTGTCATTTCAAGCAAAGTTGGTATTAACTGATAAATTTTGACCTCGTCCAATGTAATGATTTGGACATGATTCGCGGGTCCATATCTACCAAATCCATTATATGTCAATATGCATACTAATAAAGCTTAGTTCTATGACGTGGTTAAAAAACTCGGTGTATGGGCTCAAAAAATTGTTCGGTCATCTGGTATTGGTCATCATGTCTTTTAACAAAAGTTGGGTCAATTTTGCAATCAAAATACTTTTAATTTTCAAAAATGATAAACTTTAAATTTTGCATGTTGGAGTTTGATCAAAATATTTTGTCAAAAATAAGAATGTTAAACATCTCCTGAATTCAAAACAACAAAAAGACAAGGAAAACACATGCTTCAATGAACTGATGATTTAACCCCAAAACAAAGTGATAGCCGATGAGATTCCATAAGACAATTATTGATGGTGCGACATTTTTCTCAAACTTTTCAAACAATCATTTCGGTATTGTCGCTGCTCATTGATCTTGCTTATGCTCGTGATGATTTATTGATAACATTGTTGCTGATAACATCCTCCACAAAACTTGACTTCCCTTTTGCTGATTTACTTTCACACTTGATTACTGATATTCTTGCAACTGTTCATCTCTCTCATCTAGATTATGTCACAAAAGGAAGACAATTTTTTTTTTGCGCTCCACCACGCTCCTCATTGGACATAAAAAGTGAATCAAACTTGGAAGAACTCTTGACAAAACACAAAGTGCGCAAATCATGAACAAATTCATTATACGATGAAAATAGTCTTTTTGCGGCAAACTCGCTTCTTCGAGCAATGTAATCTTGCAGTGCGCGCGCTTTGACTTCTCGGACACTGGAATAGATTCAACAATACCATATTATCTTTTCACATCGGGACATTTTATCTTTGCTCGCAAAATAACATGGTCTAATATGCGTGGCAGCATAAAACTCATTGATTGACAGTGCCGCAAAAACTCCACATGATCAGGAGAGAAGTCAATTGATACTTAAACGGACTGACAACTTCACTGATGCTTGCTTTCTGAAAATGGACTACTCGCACTCTCTCAAAAGAAAACCTGAATTTTCCACAATCTCCATTGATGATTGCATTAACACTTTGCAGATAATATCTGGGCATATGTCCCACCTGATTTCACTAGAGAGCAGAGAACTTTGTTGTTCACTTGCAGAAGAAACACGAATGATGGCTTTTTATCGATGTCAGTTCTTCTTAGCAATGTCAAATGTCCATGACCCTTGACCCTTCGGAGGATGATAAATTGAGGGACCCCTATTTCAAAACTGTGGGAATGCATGTTGAAATGCATATGCATTTTTTTTTGGTTTTTTAGTTTTTTTTTTTAAATACTCGCCCCTTAAGGAGTGACATGTGGTCGTAACAATTGCATACTAAACAAAAACTGTGAGAATGCATGTTGAAATATATATGCATGTTTCTTTCTTTTTTTTTAACAGACTCGACCTTCGAGGAGGGACACGTGATCGTAACAATTGCATTAAAACAAAAACTGTGGGAATGCATGTTGAAATGTATATGCATGCTGTCTTTTTTTACTCACCCTTCGAGGAGTGACACGTGATCGTAACAATTACATGATAAACAAAAACTATGGGAATTCATGTTAAAATGAATATGCATGTTTTTTTGTTTTTTTTTTGTTTAGATTTGTTTTTTTCTTTGACAGACTCGCCTTTCGAGGAGTGACACATGCTTGTAACAATTGTATGATAAACGAAAACTATGGGAATGCATGTTCAAATGCATATGCATGTTTTTTTTTTTTACGGACTCGCCTTTCGAGGAGTGACACATGCTCGTAACAATTGTATGATAAACAAAATTTTGATTTTTGCTTAAACCCTACAATGAAAAATTCCTAAGTGATGGCTACTGTGTCACCCAAAAGTCCTAAATTCAAGATGCCTCAAGAAGGGTTTGCCTTAATGAAGGGAGCATATACCCTAATGATTGGTTCTAGTTCCTTTATGTGAGACATAAGGTAAGTTTACTACTTGGTCTCTAAAGAGGGTCTCTTGCTGTCCCAGTGATCACCTTCGTAAAGGCGATATGGGGGTTTAACAGCTAGCGGGATGGTACGTATACCAATCACTACCAGTCTAAACACTCAGCAAAGAGTTGGGGTTTACACAAACTTCAACCTTGACTCAAGTCATAGGTAAGCTGCTAGTCCCCCACTTAACTTAAAGTTTAGTGTGTGCTCTCAAAATAATAAAAGTGATGCATGACAAGGCATATTATGATGACAGGATGTAAAGATGCATGCTAAAGACTTTGAACAAAATAAACCATTCATAGCAAAAATAATCAACAATATAAAGCATAAACAAACAAATTGCCAAGCCTAGTCCAAAGGTCCCCAGTGGAGTCGTCATCCTGTCGCACCCCATCGCAAGAGCGCGGAGTCGCGGCGACCCTCCCCGCGAGGCGGGGGAATATTCAATGTCAGGGTTTTAATCATTATTTTGTGAGAAAAAAGGGAGTCGCCACCTAGTATTATGGTTACTAGGAAACCTAGACTGGTCTTTCAGAGATTCTAGGGTAAGGGACTGGTTGCGTAAAGGGAAGGTTTTAGCACCCCTAGTCGGTGGTGGCGTCGGAAATGATGGCCTATCGTCGGCCCGGAGTTGATGTCGGGAAAGGTGCACAGGTTGGTTTGTTGTCGCGCCTGTTGCCTCTGTTACCTTTGCTGGAAACCGGTGTTGTGTCTCCGGGGTTAGAGTGGAGATGCTGGTGATGATGGAGAGGTGTGAGGTGGTCGGAGTTGGTGGTCGGAGCTGCTCACCGAGAGGGAGAGAGAGAGAGAAAGGCTTCTGGTTTTTTAGTGAGAGAGAGGGTCGAATTGGCAGAGGGAGAGTAGCTGCAGCGTGGGGAAGGAGATCCCGCAAATTTTGCTTTGCAATCATCTACTTATTCTGTGTTCTTTTTTCCACGTAAATTCCCTTCTTCTTTCTCTGTCTCTCTCTGTTCTTCATTCCCCTCTCTGTATTATTTCTTTTTTTTCTTTTTTTTTCTTCCCCCCCTAACTTCATGGCAGCTTGTGACTAATGTATTTATCGGGGAGAAAAACATGCATTGTGTGCTGTGTGGCTGTGTATTGCAGAGGGGCAGAGGACTGAGATGTAGAGAGCCGTTCAGGTGTCGGAACAGTGCAGGAAACATGCAGTTTTGATGTTATGAGGGTAAAGTGCAATTTGGTCCTTAACCCTATAATTGTTCTAATTGCATCCCCAATTAATTTTAAACTTTTAATATGTGCAATTGTATCCCCATCAGAATTTCGAGAGCATCCTTAGCTTTGCGCGCTTTTTCATTTTGGTCCCTGATTTCTGATTTGCGCGATTTAACCCTCAATCGAGCATTAAACTCTTAATTTGTTCAATTTTTCCCCTCTAATACGATATTTTTGGATTTTTATCTTTTTTGATGTTTTTTTATTTTTCTTCCGAAACCTAAAAATAAGTGGGTCAAAAATTGGGTAGCAACAGATGCCCCCTCTTTACAATGCTTACGACTAAAGTCTTATAAAAGACTTTAAATAGTAAGTCTTGTAAAGAAAAATAGAATGGTGGAGATGGCCTCATTGTGACTAGGCGACCTACCGGATGATGAGAATAGTTAGGAGGGTCTCAATGATGATGGGTGACCTACCCAGGGTCTCATTATGATCGGGTGATCTACCCGGGTTAGATGGGGGTCTCATTGGTGACGAGTGACCTACCCGGTCTCATTATGACAGATGACCTACCTCGACTATTAGTCAATGCAATGCAAAGGAAGAAGACAGGTTCGACGTAACATCCTTTTCTTCAATCACTTTCTTGGAACATGCTATGGCTAATGTTCAATGCAATGCAAAGGAAGAAGACAAGTTCAACGTAACTTCCTTTTCTTCAATGATTATCTTGGTTCAACGTAGCTCTTGATGTAAGTTTATGTTTTTCCAATTTTATTCTAAAATATTTATTCAATTAGATATTAAGTTTTATTTTTTTTTTTCTATAAAAATTTATATTACTTTTGGAAAAAAAATATCCAATAGCATACTTCAACATTGACAGGTTAAGAATTATTTTTTTCTTGAAAGTTGGTGATTTTTGACATCGATTTTCGTGATTTTTTTTATTTTTTTTTTTATTCATTTACCAAGTCTTATAACTTAAACTATATGTTTGGTGTGCTAGGTTCGGCTAACTTGAGTTTTTTAGGATGATTTCTAAAGCTTTTAATAAATTCTAGTGTTCGTCAACTAAAATTGATTGTCTTATAATTAAACCTTGCAATTATTTTATGTTCTCTCATTCGCATGATTTGGGTTATCTCATTCTTATTTTATATTTGGTTATATTTTTAAGTTGATATATATATATATATATTAATTATTTTTCTTATATATTTCACATGCTCACACACACAGATATGTATATTTTATAAAACAAAGACTTGAGCGAGTGTTGAAGTCAACGTCACCGGCTGGATGGGATGTCAATTTATATCACTTGAACATAGAAGTTGTTCCTACCTTTTCAATTCATAATCTCCGATCAACATTGCCTTTGTATGGCTTACTTTGTGTCTCCGTTCTTATCCACGTCTTCGTCCTATAGACATAGATGGAACTATGATGTTTTTCTAAGTTTTAGAGGAGAAGACACTCGCAAACAATTTACAGATCATCTCTATTCTGCCTTGATCCAAGCCGGAACTATATCATTTTAGCTTTATTTTTTATCAAACGTCACCAACTAGCTGGAATCCGACCACCTCATAAACACCATACAGAGGTAACCTTTGACGTTGTTTCTACTGCTTGCATGCTTGCAGTCTTTTTTGGTTCCATCGTTTCAGCAATATTAATTGTTGCAGGACAGTAATATTACAGTAGGAAGAATGCCAAAGAAAATAATTTGATTGACCATTTTTTTGAGTTCCTTGTAGGTCTTCAAGTATCTATTTTAGAAATGCAGAAAGAAAAACGCAAGCAATTCAACTGAGAACTGAGATTATGGCCGACCCTCAATATCATAAGCAAATCGAAGAACTAAACAGTCCAAAAAGCTTTGGTAGGGAACTTCATCATGAGTAGGGAACTTCTGCATCTCATTTAACTAAAAACTAAAGGACAAAGAACGCACCTTTATCCTTTCAATAGGATCTTCTATCTTTGAGTTTATAGTGGCAGAGGCACCAAAAGCCCTTGCTATCTGCAAACAACTGGAGCATTTTGTCTTAGTCATGCTTATGCAAGAGTTCATTGAAATAGAGTAACAAACACCATGACTGACTATGACTTTAATTCTGATAAAATAAATAATTCAGAAAAAACATCAACAACCTGAATTTCTGCTAATGTTTTATTCTTATGATTATTGTCATGGTGTTATAATGTTTCTCATTTTCATGGGTTCACTAGATAGATAAGCAAAGCCACATTAAACCCCCATGTATCTGCTTACATATTAAAACCTAGAAGCCTAGAATTACGTGTGTGACTATAAGCACTGTTCAGGAAAGTCCAACGCAACCCTTCTCTGGACTCAAAATTACAAATCAAATAAGAAAAGGAAAGGAAATAGAAACTTTATGGTGCATGAGAAGTCTAGAATTATCGTTTTGCTTGACGATCAAATAATTTCCCCTGTTTCTAACAATCGGAATCAAATTAGCTAAGCTGCTTGTTAGACTGACATCAAATTACCTTGAAAGTTGTTCAAATTACCAGGAATGCGCCAAATGCAAGTGAAGCATGAAATCCAAATGAAAGCAGAATCGCAATTAAAAATACCAAAATTTATTTAGACTGGAAATGAAGAAGCGCTGCTTGGTATGGAGATAAAAGAAAGCATATCAAACAATTGAACACTAGAATTACACTGTCTACCACTTCATTGCAGACAAATACACAGCAATAAGAAATGGGGTGCCCATCACCGCATCCAGGCTCATTGATCTGGCAGTATAGTAGAATAGTACAAGTGGATGTATTGAAATTAGTATAATGAATAATTAAGAGTAAATGTATTGAAATTAGTATAATGAATAATTATTCACATCAGAATACTATGAATCTAAAAATAATACGAATATAAAAATAATATGAATCTAGAGTAAATATTAAAAAATCTAATATTAATTAAGTACTTAGAAGATTGTAAAAGATATTTTATAATATTTATATGTATATTATATGAATTTAATAATAAAAAGTGTGAGAGTACTAACCTCTCCTCTGTTTTGGTATTGTTTTTTCTAGCAAATTTGGTATCAGAGCTTGAGAGATAACATGAACATAGAAAATTGAAAAGGAATGCACAACGAGAAATTAAAAATCATAAAGCCAGATTAGTATAATGAATAATCATTCAAATCAGAATACTATGAATCTAGAAATAATATGAATATAGAGATATTATGAAACTAGAGTAAGTACTGAAAAGTCTAATATTAATTAAATACTTTGAAGATTATAAAAGATATTTTTTAATATCTATATATATGGTATGAATTTGATAATGAAAGGTAGAAGAGTATTATTATATAGTGTATTGTATTCCACAAAAATTGTGTGAGTAGTAACCCGTTCTCTGTTCCGGTATTGTTTTTTTTCCAACAGTTATGATCCACAATTACCACTTCCCAATAATACTGCCTAGACAGTTACTGCAAGAAAGTAGAACCCATTTCATATTGAAGATATCTTTCATTCTTCATGAAGTCCCTCAGTGGAGAATCGTGGGATGCTTCTATAATTTCCTGAAAAGTTTTCCACCATTTCATAAAACTGCTTTCTTTCAAGAAAATTTCTGGAGATACGGCATCGTTATTGATTTGGTTCAGTGCATATTGCTCAAACATATCCAGATTCTCTTTTGCCAATTGTTTCTCCACGGCACTTGAGGTTCCACACTTCAACAACTTGCATGAGATGAGAGCATCCTCCACTTTTGCCCAGAAACAAGAATCTTCTGTGAGAATACCAGCCACATTTTGTTTCTTCTTGTTATTTGGTGAGCTCTTGAGTTTCTCTGCATCATCCTCCTGCCATTTCTCCAGCAAAATGTAATGTCTAGACCTTCCATGAGTTTGATAGTCTCTTTTATCACTATCTCTATAGTATTCAGCAATATCAAGTGGATCAAAGTTATTTGCCTTTTCCTCCACTCGGTACACCATTTACATTTCTCACCTTTACTTTTTTCCCACTTTACTTTTTTCCCCTTTGGTGCCCTTTTTTCTTGTTTACACACTGAAGGTGGCTTCCACTTATATGCGTCATATGAGAATATTCTTTTATTCTTGAATTGCAATGATGACTGTAAGAGGTGAGAAGTTGGATTCGAACTTTCCAATTTCACATATTCCCTCTGCAAATTCTACGTTTACTACCAAAGTTGTTAATATTGTTTGATTTTGATTGGTGTTTTATTTTTTTAATTGAAATAAAATGTTTTGATTTTGTAGTGTTTCCACATGTTTTTTATTGTTTATATATATATATAATTAAAAATATTAATTAAAAAAAATAGTTCAAATCAAAAAACAAAAGTATTTAGAATTGTACAGTTTATTCTAAAAAAAGACGCAATAAAATATTTTTTCTGAAAAAAATTATGAACATGTATAATATTATGAGAATACTATTTTCAAAAAATTGTGTTTTTAAGTTATGTGTTGATATCAAAAATTATTTCTAAAATATATAAAAAAATTATTTTAATATATTTTTGAATAAAAGATCTATTAGGTATTATGTTTCAAAAATACTTTTGAAAAAATTTCAATTTTTTTTTATTTTTATAATGATTTGTATAAATGATATGTATAAAACACTGTAGCTTCTCACACATAAAATTAAAAATTATTTTAATATTATCATATCAAAATAATCTAAAAACATCAAAAATATTTAATTGCAGCTGAGTCAAATCGTCTTGGATAATAATCAACCTGCAGCTCTAGCTGGAAATAGCACCAGATTGGGAAGAGCTCAGAGGTAACAAGAGCAAGAAGGTTGCCAGCCGCACAGGATGATGAGGATAATTTCCATGCTCTCGCTTTAATCAACAAAAGGTGGTCGGAAAAAGGTTGGTGGTGATGATCACTGACGCTGCCATTGTTGATTGTTCTTTTTTTTTCTTTTTTCAAATCACTTTTAAAACACAACGTCAAATTCTTGAAGATGTTCTACAATGTATTTTAAAAAAATAATTATTTTATTTTAAATTAAATATTTTTTTATAATTTTAAGTTATTTTCATGCGTTGATTTCAAAAATAATATTTAAAATATATATAAAAAAATATTTTGATGTATTTCTAAATAAAAAGTCTATTAGGCATTGCATTTCAAAAATACTTTAAAAAAATTGAATTTTTTTATTTTTATAATGATCTATATAAATGGCGTGGAAAAAGCATTGTAGCTCCTCACACATAACACTAAAAATTAGTTTTGTATGTTTAACTCGTAAAAGCATATCATGATTTTAACAACTATGATCGGATCTAGACTTGAGAAGGGATAATATTATTTAAAGTAGACTTAATGATCTAGACTTGACAAAGTCAATTATTAACTCAAATGAGAATATTTTTTGATTCTTGAATTGCAATGATGACTGTAAGATGTGAGAAATTGGATTCGAACTTTCCATTTTCACACATTAATTTCCTCTAGAAATTCTACGATGACTACCACTGGGTCAATGGTTTTGTTAGCAAAGTGACTACAAAATAAAGAAGAAATTGCTATTCGTCAATGCAAGACGCAAAATTCCACATGTAAAGGAAGAAGACACGTTCATCGTAACTTCCTGATTGTCTTGGTTCAACGTAGCTCTTGATGCACGTTTATGTTTTCCCAACTTTATTCTAAAATATTTATTCAATTAAATAAAGAGGAAGGGGGAAGGAAGCTAACTAGCAACAGAGGTGCTTTCTGGCGATAAGGTGGTATGGATGGTGGCGCACGAGGTACTAGCAGAGACAAAGATGGATGGTGACCAATGATTGGTTATGTGGTGGCCGAGAGTGGAGAGTAATCAATTATGCTTGTTTGTTCTTTTTCTTGTTTTTTTCTTCTTCTCCTCTTTACTCCCTGTATCACCTTTACCTTTTTTCACCTTTTTACTTTTTTCCCCTTTAGTGCCCTTTACTTTATTCCCACTTTGCTTTTTTCCCCTTTGGTGCCCTTTTTTCTTGTTTACACACTGAAAGTGGCTTCCACTTATTTGCCTCATATGAGAATATTCTTTGATTCTTGAATTGCAATGATGACTGTAAAATGTGAGAAGTTGGATTCGAACTTTCCAATCTCACGCATTCCCTCTACAAATTCTTCCCAAAATTATCAATATTGTTTGATTTCTATTGGTGTTTTATTTTTTTATTTAAAATGAAAGGTTTTGACTTTGTAGTATTTCGGCATGTTATTTCGAGTACTATTGTTTTTATATATATATATATAATTAAATATATTAATTAAAAAAATGGTTCAAATCCAAAAATAAAAGTATTTAGAATTGTACAGTTTAATCTAAAAAAACACAATAAAATGATTTTTCTTAACAAAATTATGAACATATATAATATTACGAGAATGTTATTATCAATCTCATAAGGTTATTATATTTTTTTATTGTTCTAAAATTATGAATATAATCTAACGGTCGGATTATGTTAATCTAACGGTCAGATTAAGAGATATGATTGATATTATAAAATTATTCATTATTTAAAAAAAAAACTATTTGGTCGAAACGGAATAGTCGAAACGAAACCGGTATGTTTTGGCCGGCATTTGGCTAAAAAATCCAAAACAGACTGGAATTTAAATTAACGTTAAAATAATATCATTTTATCTTGTTTTTTAACTGATACAAAATATTTCGGTCATTTCAAACTAACAACTATGATTACTACCATTGGCTCAATGGTTTTATTAGCAAAAAGAAAGAAGAAATTATTATTCTAAAAGCTAAAAGAGATCAAGTTGTACTGTTCACCCTCATTCCATGTACTGTGGACGAGATCAGGGCAGCCATGACCTCCTTAGATTACCTTGCATTTTCATGTTGCCCGTTGCCCGCTCCAGAATATTTTTTCCTTTTTAATTTCCGTTGACTACATTCTTGGACCCCTGTCACATTGACCCATAGTTATTGATCCCGTCCCGTTCCGGCCGGAACGGCCGGAACGCCCCGTCCCGTTGCAAAATCCGGGACAAAAGCGGCGACGCTTTTTGTCCCCGGTCAAAATCCCGGCCGGATCCGGATTTTCCGGCGAATTCGGCCGGAACGCCTCGTTCCGTCGCACGGGTGTTCCGCTCGATGACGGATCAAAACGACGTCGTTTACATAAGTAAGAAACGATGTCGTTTAGCCATTACACGGCCAAAATTTTACGCCTAATTCCCTTTCTTCTTCCCACTCCCACTCTCCCAGACGACCGATTTCCCCCAATTTCCCCCAATCTACTCCCGAGTTCTCTTCTCTCAAATTAATCCAGAAATCCCTTGTTTTCGATTCATAATCCAGAAATCCCTCACTTGAAAAGCTCAATTTGTAATCCTCAACCCCTAAATCAGCTCAATTTCTGAAACCCTAAATCAAAAATCAAAATCACGGCGGCATAATTTCTTCCACACGGCGGCGCAATTTCTTCCACACGGCGGCACAAAATCTTCAGTAGTTCTTCTTCCCCATATCTCCAGTTAAAGGTACACATTTGAGGAACCAAATCCTTTAATTTATTGAAAAATTGAAACTGTCGAAAATGCATGAATGTGAAATTGTGAATGGAGAAATAAATTTTCTATTTTGCTCTAAAAATGCATAAATGTGAATTTATTGTAGAGCAAGACTGGGTGTATAGGTTGAGATTTTGTATTAACTGTATTATGAAGCTTGAAGACTTGAAGAAGTCTGCAGAAATGCAAAATCCTATTTCTGGGATTATTCGAAAATGCATGATGTTGTTGATGCTTGATAATGGCAATGCTTTTCGTTTTCGTGCTGTATATTTAGTGAATTTTCGTTTTCGTTTTCGTTTTCGTTTTCGAAATGCTTTGTTGATGTTGTGAAACTGTGAAAGTGCTCTTGGCTTAAGCCTGTTACTAACCTGCTCTCAAACCACTGTCTCATTGCGTATGGCTGAATTTTCTACCTAGGAACATAGAAAACGTTGGATTGAAACAAACCCTAGTATCAATGGTGGTGTATCTATTTTTGTATGTTTCTTCTATAGTCTGCCATTGAAGAATATACAAAGACCAAAACTTAGAACGTAGCTAGCAATAACAAGCAGCAACCCACTAACCGGATTTTGGTCGGACACACTCACTGCCCTTGGGAGAGGTTTAGGATACCTGCATGCAGAGGCCCCGAAGAAGATGATGATTTTTTTGCTTTAGGGTTACTGACCTAGTCGTATATGGTTTATATACTAGTTAGTATATTGTAGTTAATATTGGATGGTGAGGCATGCGAGAATTTTGGAAGTGTGATTAGAGAATGTCTTGTCTTGCTAAATGATTTCGGCCGGCTGGCTCATATACATCTGTTGTCCCATTGTTTCTGGATATAATTTCATCACTGCAAGCACACTGTCAAGTTTTATCGTCAACTTATAACGGAACTTGTACTCTCCTTCGTCTGGTTCCTTCAAGTTCATCTTAACTAGTGTATTAAACTCTAAAACAAACAGAAAAAAATATAAACATTGATGTGCACTTTTAATGTTCTAACATTCATCAACTTCTTATTATAAAGAGTCAAATTAGCAAAAACCCATGAATTACTCAATATTTTTTGGGAATCCTCATCCCTACTTTTTTTGCGAGTGGGTATGATATTTGCTTGTTTCACTAATTGATCAAACTGGGACAGTGGTATCTGTCCTCTGTTTATTCTATATGATACAATAAGTGATGAACATTACTAATTACTCAATATTTCTGTGGCTGCTATCAACCTCACAAAACTAATCACCATGTCATATGAATGCAGAGAACTCAACAAAACTAATCCAAGCTATTACATGGCTGAAAACTCATCTAGTGGTGGGACTTTGATGTATTCAGCTCCAACAAGATCAGATGATCCAGCATGGGCTCATGGACAGGTGGTTCCTGGTGTAAAGAATGCAAGTATATGCATTTATTGTAATAAACGGATCAATGGTGGTGGTGTTACTCGGTTGAAGTACCACCTTGCTGGTATTAAAGGTGAAGTTGAAGCTTGTAAAAAGGTCCCTCCGGAGGTTAAGTGGCAAATGAAACAACTGGTAGATGAGATGACAACGGAGAAAGAGAGAAGAAAAAGAATTAGAACCGATATTGGAAATTCTCAATCAGCTTCCAATGATGAAGAAATAGCAGAGGGTGATATACGTTCACAAACAAGTAGAAGAACGACAGTGCAAGGAACAAGTACATCTGGAAGAAGGATTCCTTTATTTGCTCCACTGAACTACCCCCGAGTTACCAGCTCTAGTATTAGAAGTGCAATGGCTACTAAAGAGATGGAACACAATGCAAGAATAGCCGTAGCAACATGGTGGTATGATGCTAATATACCGCTTTAACGATGCTAATTAGTATTATTATCACCAATGCTAGATGTCGTAGCATCCATAGGACCTCGGGTTTAAAGGCCTATCATTTCATGATTTAAGAGGACCACTTTTGAAAGATGTAGTTCATAATGTCCATGAATACATTTTAAGTATCAAGGCTGATTGGAGAGTTTATGGATGTTCAATTATGGTCGACTGGGTGGACAAATAGGAGGAATGCACCAATTGTGAATTTCCTTGCCTATTCTCCGAGAGGCACTCAGTATTCTTGAAGTCCGTTGACACTTCGGGACTTCGAAAAAGATAAAGAGACATTGCTGGAGATGTTTGATGAAGTTGTCCAAGAAGTTGGACAAGAGAATATTGTCCAATTTGTTAGTGATAATGAGGCTTCATTTAAAGGTCGCTGGGAAAGCTTTGCAAAGAAAGGTATGGCACCTTTTTTTTGGGTCTCCTTGTGTCTGCCCATTGCATTGATTTAATGCTAGAAAATATTTGTGATCCGAGATATTTTCCATTGATTGATGAAACCATTAAAAAGGCAAGAAATATAACCAAGTTTATATATAATCATGCATGGGTTCTAGCTTTGATAAGGAAAGAATTCACAAATGGACATGATTTATGTCGTCCTGGCATAACAAGTTTTGCAACCCATTTCTTAAGCCTCCAATGTTTACTGAAGTTTAAGAAGGAGCTTCGACAAATGTTTACTTGCACAAAATGGGTTGAATCAAGTCATGGCAAAAGTCGGGTTGGAAACGTAAATTGTCTGCTATAATTTTACAAGATAACGACTTTTTGGCCGAGATGTGCACATATTGTCAACGCCGGGAGCCTTTAGTACGAAGTTCTAAGGTTAGCGACAGATGAAGAAAAACCATCAATGGGCTATTTATATGAGGCAATGGATAAAGCAAAAGAAGCCATCAAAATAAGGTTGAAAAAATAGAATGTCTCAATATGGACCATATATTCGGGTAATTGATGCTAGATGGGATAAGCAACTTCATAGTCCATTACATGCGGCAGGGATGTTTTTCTTAATCCCTCGAATATATTTTTAGGCCTTCTTTTTTCAAAAAACAAAGGAGGTAACTTCGAGGTTTGCTTACCACAATTATGAGATTGGTTCCCCGACTGTGATACTCAAGATAACATCGCCCAAATTGAGGAGTATAAGAGAGCAACCGGTCTTTTTGGTGTAACCATGGCTATTCACAAAGAAAAAAAAGCTAAATCCAGTAATAACTTTTATTTTTTTTACAATATAATGTCTTTTTTTTTATCTATAATATTTGATTTATTCAAAATTTGTTATCTAGTTTCATGGTGGGAGCAATTCGGCATTGATACTCCGTAACTTCAAAAGTTTGCAATTCGAAGTTCTTAGTCAATGCCGTGAGTGCAACCGGGTGCGAAAGAAATTGGAGTGTATTTGAATTCATTCATTCAAAAAAAAGCTTTAAAATAGGCTTGAGCACAAGAGATTAAACGATTTAGTATTTGTTCGCTATAATCTAAAAGATTAAACAGAGGTAAGTAAAATATCAATATTATTATATTAGTAATTATTTTCTATTACATTGCTATTAATTTTTTTTAATTTCTTTCGTGTTTATTCTTTGTAGGAATATGAGCAGTAACAAGAGATGCTTTCTAGATCCCATTAGCCTTGACAACATTGATCTATTGAATGAATGGATTTGTGAAGAACCCGGGTCTCTCTTGATGGAGATGACATAAGTTGGGAGAGTATCGAAGCACCTTTCGCTACTTTAAATTTAGATGATGAAGAGACATGTGTAAATGAGGAGAATGAGCTTGGTGGAGATGACCAGCTATTGGAATGTCTTGTTGACGACTTTCCTTATGTTCCACAGCCAGATCAAGATCCTTACTTTTATATTCATGATGTAGAGGATGTTTGATGTATTTTTCTTTTATTTTAGAACATTTTACTTTCATAATATTTTGGAATTTCAAAGATGTTTCTAATTTTGAGATTATGTTTGTATTGTATAATTTAAATTTCATTTATCTTGAATTTAAATTATACTTGTTAAATTAATATTTTATTTGTTTCATATATATAATTAAATAAAAATAAACAGATTACAAAAGCCGAATCTGCATTCTGAAATCGGTACCGAAACCGGAACGTTCCGTTCCAAACACAAAACCGGAACGGTACCCGGGACGGGATCAATAACTATGCATTGACCCGCTATTTGAAAGGTGCGGGATATTAATTTCTGCAGGGATGATGCAACTCCAATTGTCCCAAGACGAAGATCACACGCACACGTGTGAGTTGTTAGCAATGCACCGTCATATTTATACCAAAAACAAAACTGTACACGCACATGCTAGCCCCCTCAAGGATGTAAAATTCGTTTCGTTTGGTTTTGGTTGAAATGGCTGAAAGTTTCGTACTAGTAAAAAAAATAAGATAAAACGGTGTGGTTTTTGTCTCAGTTTGAATTTCGGTCCGTACTGGAAACTTCGGTTAAATATCGGCCAAAACATACTGGTTTCGTATCGGTTGTGCCGTTTCGGCTATATATATATATTATAAAAAAAATAATAAAAAACCAAAATCAAAACAATAAAAAAATATATATAAATATTATAAAAAAAATAAAAATTAACCAAAATCAAAACAATAAAAATTCAAAACAATAAAAATAGAAAAAATATATTATAAAAAATAAAATTGTTGCATCAATTTTGATTTTATAAAAAACTAAAAATTATATTTAATTTTTTTGCTTTTCAATTTTTTCACATATATAATTAATTATATATGAATAGTACAAACCCGCGAAACGGCACACTAAAACAGTCTGAAAGCGAAACATTCCGTACCAATAAAAAAAACGAAGCGGCAACCGAAACAGTATTAACAACCTTAAGCCACCTAAACAATGACACTGCTTTAAATTGAGTTCAAAAAAACTTGGCCTTCACGTTGCAAAAAATAATATCTTTTATAGATATCATTATTTTTGATAAATTCATAAAATTGAGTTGTTATTTTTTATAATTTTTGATAAATTGATAAAAAAAAATTGTGCTCTTAAGTTATGTGTTGATATCAAAAATTATTTCTAAAATATATAAAAAATTTATTTTAATATATTTTTGAATAAAAGATCTATTAGCTATTATGTTTCAAAAATACTTTTGAAAAAATTTCAAATTGTTTTATTTTTATAAAGATTTGTATAAATGATGTGTATAAAACACTGTAGCTTCTCACACATAAAATTAAAAATTCTTTTTAATATTATTACATCAAAATAATCTAAAAATATCAAAAATATTTAATTTAAGCTGAGTCAAATCGTTTTGATAATAATCAACCTGCAGCTCTAGCTGGAAATAGCACCAGATTGGGAAGAGCTCAGAGGTTAGTTTATAAGATGTAACAAGAGCAAGAAGGTTGCCAGCCGCACAAGATGATGAGGATAATTTCCATGCTCTCGCTTTAATCAACAAAAGGTGGTCGGAAAAAAAGATGTTCTACAATGTATTTTAAAAAAAAATATTTTATTTTATTTTAAATTAAATATTTTTTTATAACTTTAAGTTATTTTCATGTGTTGATTTCAAAAATAATTTTTAAACTATATATAAAAAAATATTTTGATGCATTTCTAAATAAAAAGTCTATTAGGCATTGCGTTTCAAAAATACTTTTGAAAAAAATTGAAATTTTTTTATTTTTATAATGATCTATATAAATGGCGTGGAGAAAGCATTGTAGCTCCTCACATAGAACACTAAAAATTATTTTTGACATAAGCACATCAAAATCATCTCAAAACACCAAAAACATTTAATTTTAAAAAAAATAATAAATTGTTTTTTTTTAAAAGTGCTTTTCAAACACAACGTCAAACCCTTGGAGGTGTTTTATAAAGTATTTAAAAAAATGATTTTTTATTTTATTTTAAATTAAAAAAAATTTGTGTTCTTACGTTATTTTCATGTGCTAATGTCAAAATTAATTTTTAAAATATATAAAAAATTATTTTGATGAATTTGTGAACAAAAAGTGTATTAGGTATTGCGTTTCAAAAATACCTTAGAAAAAAATTGAATTTTATTTTTATTTTTATAATAATCTATATAAATGGTGTGGAGAAAGCACTGTAGCTCCTCACACATAACATTGTGGATTGCTCCCTGCTGAAGCTTTTTTTTTCTCACTTATACTATTTTTTTCCCTTTAATAATAATAATAATAATAATAATAATAATAATAATTGTATATTAGTTTTTTTATATTTATTTTATTATGTAAAATACGTTTAAAATAATGTAATGGTATCAAGGGTATTTTCATTTTTTTTTCATTTATGTGCATAATACAATAAACACAATACCCTCAAATAAGACAAAAACTAGTAATTGTCAATGGAGGTGTGCCAGTAATTTCACATTTTCAGTGCACAGTAAAACAACCTTTGTAGCCTCAAATAAGACAAAATGGAAGAGTTATTTGCGGGGTTGTTTCAAACATTTCACATTTAATTATACATGCATAAGAGAGTTTCACTCTCATTTTACACCACCAATGCTAAACTTATTATGTTTTATACATCTAGCTTGATTTCTCATCAAACCTACCCCTTTTATTTTTATTATTTTTTGGAATAATCCAAAAATAAGTTATTACAAAATGCACAAGCAACAACTAAGACTTGAAATCAGAGAACCATGATTTACATTTTTTTCATTAATTTAGTTATTTTGCTTTTTGATAGATTCTTGAATTGCAATGATGAGAAGTTGGATTCGAACTTTCCAATTTCACACATTCCCTCTTCAAATTCTACAATTACTATCAAAATTATCAATATCATTTCATTTCGATTGATATTTTATTTTTTTTAATTAAAATAAAATGATTTGGTTTTAAAATGTTTTGGTATATCATTTCAAGGTTTTATTGTTTATATATATATATATATATATATATATATAATTAAATATATTGATTAAAAAAATTCAAAAATAAAATAAAATAATTTAAATTGTACAATTTTATCTAAAAAATACAATAAAATGATTTTTCTAAATAAAATTATGAATATGTATAATATTACGAGAATGTTATCATCAATCTCGCAAGGTCATTTTATTCTCTGATTGCTCTGAAATTTTAACATAATATATAAAAATATATCAAGAGACTCCTCGTAAAATTTCATCTTAATATAACGGTCGGATTAAGAGATTTGATTAATATTGTAAAATTATTCAATATTAAAAAAATACTATTTGGCTTAAACGGAACGGGTGGAACGAAACTGTTACGTTTCGGCTAGTATTTAGCCGAAAAATTTAGAACAAACCATAATTTAAATCAAGACAAAATTAATATCATTTTGTGTTTGTAGGGCAAAATAATCAAGCCAGGTAGGGCAGTGATCTTCAAGATAAGAGGGATGGAAGAGTTTTATTTTTGTCCAATCCCCCTAACATTTGACAATCTTCAAGCCTCAAATTTTTGTAAATGGCATGGTTGCCATGTTAGACCATTACTTGTATTCATTGTTATATGCTCCTGCAGTTAGTTATTTTCTAATTTTTCTCCAGGATATCCATTTTCCCACTAACTGGGAGCCTTTTTTCTCCAGGATAAAAATAAAATATTTTTTAATTTAAATTAATTTTTTTAGATTATTTTTATAATTTGTCAAAAATATTATTTTAAAAATAAAAAAATATAGTTTTGATATATTTTTAAATTAATTTTAAAAAATAATCTCATTCCGAATAGACACTAAATCTAAGTTCTTTAATTCATGGTCTTCTCCAAACTGTATCAAGTCTTGTCTTCTAGATTTTTTTTTAATAAACAAATGTTCCATAACAATCCCCCACTACCAAAAAAAATATAAAAAATGTTTACACTATTTATTTGTACAATTAATTTTCCAAGAAGCTATATGAATTTATATAACCAGTAGAAATTGGCGGCAAGTTCATGTATCATTGCTTCCAGGAAATCACCTCTCAAGCTGTCTGCCACTTTCTGGTTTGCTTTGGTCTCTTTCTTTGTATTCCCCTCTCTCTCCTGCTCTTTGTATTTCTAGGCGCGAGTTACACGTTGCGGCTCGAATAAAAAAAATTAAAATTAATGTTGAAATTGAAAAAATTATTGTTGTTAAATCTGATTAATTTTATGATTCAGAAATAAATTTAATTGGATTTCAAAGTAAATATAAAAAATTATTTAGTATTGTTATTAAATCTGATTAAATTTACAATTCACATAGTAATTTAATTTGCATCCATGGGCAAACCATACGTTCTCTTTTCATTTATGGTGTAGAAGTATTTCTAAAAACAAATTGTGAGTCAAAATTCGTCGAACGTGATACGTTACATTTGTGAAAAGTGCTTTCTAATAAATTATGTGAGCAAGTATGATTTTTATATAAAATATTATTTCAAAAGAATAAAATAATTTTCTAATTATTATGTTTTGATTTATATATAATAACTTGATTTATTTGTGAAATCAAATCAAGATTTGTGTTTTGCAAGAACACGAATTTGGATGTATGTTATGGATCGCGATTTAGTGATTTGCTACATGGAAAATATCTTTTATTTTTTTGAAAAAATAAATATTATTGAATAACTCTTATTAGAGCATTTAAACATCTCCTTCTTTGTAGATTTTAAGTGTAGATGAAAGAGACTTGATAGAGCTTTCTTACCTAAAGTGCTTCTCTCGAAGAAGATTGAGATCTTTTATTTATAAAATTTTCAAGGCTCCCTTGATCTTTTTGAGTGACTGTTTGACAATATAGTTGATGTTGTTTTTTAAAATATTTTTTGTTCAGAAAAACATTAAAATAATATTTTTGAAATTAGCATATAAATATAAACTAAAAACACCAAAAAAAGTTTAATTTAAAATAAATAAAAAATTCAATATTTTTCAAATAAAAATACAATATTTATTTTTTAAATATTGTATTTATGACAAGATATCTTAAATATCTCATCTCATGAATCAATTTTTTATTGGGAAACAAATAGATGAATACCTATTTAGTTTTTCATGTCATTTATTATAAATTTACTTTATTTTTTCTTATAAAAATAAAATTTAAAAGACACGTGACAAGTTTTGATTGGTAAATCTTTTTTTGTTTGTGTAGTAATAGGGAGAAATTGAACTCGTATTGCTGTAAAATTAATCTTCAATCTATAGAATCTTTCATCAAGTTTAAGATCTTGGCGGCATGTGGGCTCTCATCAACTAGTAGTAAAGAAATTGAAACAAACTAAAGCTGCTAATTTAAATTACTTATTCCAACTATTTATTTTCTTAAAAAAAAACAAATAATCCAACTTGAGGTGTAACTATTGCTTGCTTCATGCATTGCATTGACTAAGTCACTCTTTTGCGCATTATGTTTTAGAGTATTTTTTTTGTAAAAAGTTAAAAAAAAAATTATTTTTTATTTTAAATTAAATTGGTATTTTTAGATTATTTTCATGTGTCGATGTTAATAATAATTTTTTTAAAATAAAAAAAATATTATCTTGATGTATTTATAAACAAAAAAATATTTTCAATAACAATTACAAGTACATGCAATAGCTCTTAGATGAGATCCCTTTTCCAAGAGAAAATTAAAAGTTGAAAACTTGTTTACGCTTTCCAATTTGAAGCATAGACTAATAAAATTATTATTATTATTATTATTATTATTAATATTATGATTGTGCTAATAATGAAAAAAAACAAAATTAAATCAAAGACTTAAAAAAACAAAAGAACTTGAATAAAAGAGCAAATTAAAAAAAATATAATACATGATAAAATAAAAATAAAAATTATTAGCTGAAAAAAATCATTTAACTTAAAAATTAAGAAAATTGTTCACCCTACATTGCAGACTGAGCAAACAATTTTTATAAAATTTGCTGGATCAAAATTAAAATATAATATTTATATATGTAAACTTTAATATAATGAATTAGATTAACATACTCCAGCAATATAATGAAAAGAAATATTTTAGTTTTGGAGTGTTTCAGTATGTCATTTCAAGATTTTATTATTTTATATATATAATTAAATATATTAACTCAAAAAAAATTAGTTCAAATTCAAAAATAAAATTATTTAAAATTGTAAAGTTTCATCTAAAAAAAGACACAATAAAATGATTTTTCTGAAAAAAATTATGAACATGTATAATATTTGTATTTTTCTTCAGTTTTTTGGCAAAATATGGTTACAATTGAGCCCCTAAATTTGTCAAAAATTCCTAGCTTGATTTATCATCACACCCACCCCCTTTTATTTTTATTATTTTTTTGGAATAATCCAGAAATGGGTTATTACACAATGCACAAGCCTTAGAGAAGACTTGAAATCAGAGAACCATGATTTTCATTTCTTTCATTAATTTGGTTATTTTTGTTTTTGATAGATTTTAAACCAAAATGCTGGCAACAAGAAAAGGCAAGAATAAATTATTTGCTAGAGATGGGGCAAAAATATTTGGAAATCTTGAAGATATTTGGCCATGTTCTCGTATATGTTTTATAGTGGAAAAGTCTTGAAGATGGGGCTAAAAAACACCCGTGATGATCCAGATCCAGACTTGAGAAGGGATAATATTATTTAAAGTAGACTCTGGGTCAATGGTTTTGTTAGCAAGTGACTTTAAAAGAAAGAAGAAATCGCCTTCTTGGAACTTGCTATGGCTATTAGTCAATGCAATGCAGAGGAAGAAGACAAGTTCAACGTAACTTCCTTTTCTTCAATGATTATCTTGGTTCAACTTAGCTCTTGATGTAAGTTTATGTTTTCAAATTTTATTCTAAAATATTTATTCAATTAAATATTAAGTTTTATTATTATTTTTTTCTATAAAAAAATTATATTAGTTTTCGAAAAAAAAATATCCAATCGCATATTTCAATATTGATTGGTTAAAAATTATTTTTTTAGTTTCATCCTTTAAAATTGGAGATTTTTTACATGGAGCTTTATAATTTTTTTTAAATTATTCATTCATCAAGTCTTATAACTTAAACTATATATTTGGCGTGTTAAGTTGGATTCATTTGAGTTTTTTAAGATGATTTCTAAAGCTTTAAATATATTTTAGTGTTTCGTCATCTAACATTAATTGTTTTATAATTAAACTTTGCAATTATTTTATTTTATTTTTTATAGTTTTCTCATTCGCATGATCCAATAATATAATTTGGGTTATCTCATTCTTATTTCACATGCTCGCTCTCTCTCTCTCTCTCACACACACACACATATATATATTTAAAAAAAGACTTATATTTTTAAAAAAAGACTTGAGCCATTAATAACTGGAGCGAGTGTGTTGAAGTCAACGTCACCAGCTAGATGAGATGTCAATTTATATCACTTGAACATAGAAGTTGTTGCTACCTTTTCAATTCACAATCTCCGACCACCACCCAATTTGCTATAGACAGTGCCTTTGCATGGCTTACTCTGAGTCTCCGTTCTCTTCCATGTCTTCGTCCTATAGACATAGATGGAACTATGATGTTTTTCTAAGTTTTAGAGGAGAAGACACTCGCAAAACAATTACAGATCATCTCTATTCTGCCTTAATCCAAGCCGGAATTCATACTTTTAGGGACGATAATGAACTCCCTAGAGGAGAAGAAATCTCCCCGCAACTTCTCAGGGCAATCGAAGGATCAAGGATTTCTGTAGTGGTCTTCTCCACAAACTATGCTTCCTCTAGATGGTGTCTTGACGAACTGGTAAAGATTATTGAGTGCAGGCAAAAAATTCACCAGGTTGTTCTTCCAATATTCTATGATACGGATCCTTCAGATGTCCGCAAACAGACCGGTAGTTATGCAAAAGCTTTCGATGAACATGAAGAACACTTCAAGGAAGAAATGGAGAAGGTCAACAGGTGGAGAGAAGCTCTTGCACAGGCTGGAAATCTAGCTGGATGGGGTTTAAACAATGAGGCAAATGGGTAAATCTCTATCTTCTCGGTCAAAATCCAATTGCACATATCAACCGAAACAGTCTTGCTATTATTATCAAATTGAACCTGATATTTCCACTTCGATTAAATATTAGTTTTTAATTGCAATACATGTAGATGTAGCAAATATCTATGTTTTTTTTTCAAAATAATTCTCCAACTAGTTGGGTTATAAAATTTAATAAGTTCTTTTTGAATAATCATTATTATTCTCAAGCTTTCCTCTAAGTGATAGTTATGTAAACACTCTACTTTTTCCATCAATTTTTTATTTTATTTTTGTATGTCATTTTATCTTTTACTATTATGTTAATTTATAATTTAGAGTTAATAGTTTGTTTCAATCTAATCTACTTTTTTACGTGGTTATTTAAGTAAAAACCAAATTACTTTATATCCGAAGTATGTTCTAGAACACCAAACTAAATGATTCTAGTCCCATATAAAACATAATACCCTCACTCACAATATTTATGGAGGATCACATTTTCATGTTGTTTTTGAACTTATCAAGTTGACCGTGTTACATTAGATCAATCATATGGTTTAATTTAACTCAAGTTAGGTATGAATTTAAGTTATAAAGTTTTAAGATTGACCAATAAAATAGGTTTTGAGTTAATATATAAAAAATTCTCGTCTGTCAGAAAAATCATGTTAACAACATTATTTTTTTACTATGAAAATATTTTTTGGTGTCGACTCATCGCTGTTAACTAATGATCTTGTATTTAACTAATGTTGGATAAATAGTGATTATAAAAGAATTTTTGTACAAATTAAATATTGATAATTGGACACCAACTAATGTGTATACACCGATCACACACTAGACGCTCTTGATCATAAAGCTCACACTTGGACAGCCCTTTCTCTTCTCACATGCACTACTCGTACTTATTTTTTCATCGAATCTCACTTGCTCACACAACCCTTTCTCTTCTCACATGCACATCTAGCGCTAACTTTCTCATGTATAAAATTGCTTGGTTGTTTCTTGTTCTTCTTTACATTCACACTACCAAGAAGGGATAACTTGATCTTGTTTTTTTTTAAGAGAATTCTAGAGATCGATGAGCTAGATTTTCAAGATCGATCCACTCCCTTGATAGTTCTAGAGAGGCATAGGCTGCTGGATTAATATCCAACAGCTTATACGCCGTTGATGTCTTTCTTTCTCTATGAACAGATATGAAGCGGAACTCATTAAAAGGGTTGTCAATGATGTAGCTTGTAAATTGGGAAACAAAACCTTGCACGTAGCCAAGCACCCAGTAGGTATTTCTTCCAGAGTTCGAGGTGTTATTTCTTTGCTAAAAGGTGCAAGAAATAATGTTGGCATCGTGGGGATCTATGGGATAGCTGGAATAGGGAAGACAACAATAGCAAAAGCAGTGTTTAACAACCTTTATTTTGAATTTGAGGGAAGCAGTTTTCTTTTGGGTGTCAAGGATATATCAGATAAGCCGAATGGTCTGGTTGAATTACAAGAGCGCCTTCTTCATGATATTCTGAAACCAAACGTTTGGAAGATCAGTAATGTTTATGAAGGAATGAATTTGATCAAAGAACGACTTCATCGTAAAAACGTTCTTGTTGTTCTTGACGATGTGGACAAAAGAGAACAAGTGGAGGCATTGATGGGAGAGAGATGTTGGTTTGGTGATGGAAGTAAAATAATCGTTGTAACTAAGAACAAGCATCTGCTAACAGAAGTGGAGGTTGATGGGATGTATCATGCTAGGGGATTGGATCGAAATTGGTCTCTTCAGCTTTTCAGTTTGCATGCTTTTAGGGAAACCCGTCCAGAAAAGGATTATGAGGAGCTTTCAGTAAAGGTAGTGGACTACTGCAAAGGACTTCCTTTGGCTCTTGAAGTTCTAGGTTCTCATTTGTCCATCAGAGACAAAGCTGGATGGAAAATTGATATTGCCCATTGGCAAAATATTCCACATGATGATATTCAAGCAAAGCTTAGAGTAAGTTTTGATGCACTTGATGTGGATTCAAGTGAGATATTCCTTGATATTGCGTGTTTTTTTGTTGGGAAAGACAAGGACTATGTAGCAGATATAGTAGGTGCGCGTTACGGTTGCCATCCAGAGGTAGCTTTCAGAGCTCTCATTGGAAGGTCTCTCATAGCAATTGACACCGAGAATCCGAATAGTTTATGGATGCATGATATAGTACGAAAGATGGGAAGGGAGATTATTCGTCAAAGGTCGCGTAACCATCCTGGAAATTGCAGCAGAATTGTGCTTCCAAAAGATGCATACACTGTTCTCTCCAAGGAAATGGTAAGAACTCATTACGTTGTATATTGATTGTTGTACTTTACACTCCAATATATTTGTTTTAATTTCGAGTCAGATCTTTGAGTAATTTTAAGGAACTAGTTGCGTTAGAAAGTGCATTTTTGCTCTTTATGGATTTTTTTTTCATTTTACATAAATAAGTTAATAGTTTGCCAATACTGTATCACTAAATCAGTTTTTATGCCCTAATTCATAATTATCTTACACCAATATTTAATTCATCAACTTGGATATCACATGAATATACAATATTTCACAGCAAATGGATACAACTCAAACAACAATTTATTTTATGAGATTTCTTTATTTCTCTTTGTAGGATAAATTGTCATTATAATAAGAATAATAGAAGTTTACTTAGCTCCCAATATAGATTTCAAACAAATTAAATATTCATGCTCCTATATAGAATACTATAAAAACTGGATTAAACAGTAAAATATATAGGTAGTGTATTATTGTATCATAATATTCCTAAATATACAAAAAGCCTGGTTTTTTTTTTGCCTAATTAAGTTTCTAAAAGAATCCTAAAGTTGATCCTTAGAATATTTATCAACAACGCATCTCCACCCTGACTTGAATTACCCTTATAGTCAAATCTCTCGATCCATCTTTGTTATCAATCCCTTATAACTACGTTATGCTTTTTGGCTATTGTCAGGGAACAGATGCTGTGGAAGGTCTGGCACTAGATGTACGAGGGATCATTCAAAGCACAAAATCGCTTTTACAAAAAATGAGAGCGTTTAAAATTACTCCAAATCACAGGAGCACATCTTGCGGGGAGCTACAGTCTTCTCCCCAGAGAGTTGATATGGCTTTGTTGGCCTGAATGCCCTTTGAAATCTTTGCATTCTGATTTTCACATCGGCGAGCTTGTTATACTTGACATGCAAGGAAGTAAAGTCCGAAAACTTTGGAAGGGGACTAAGGTAAAATATATGCAATAAGCACTCAAGATTTTCCCGAATTAGATTTAATGTAGAGTTACATTTTTTCACTGAAATATTTGTATTTTATTTTCTATTTTCTTTCACAGATTCTTAACAAGCTGAAAATCCTCAATCTCAGCGATTCCAAGTGCCTTATTAAAACGCCAAACTTTCGAGGACTCCCTAGTTTGGAGAGAATGATACTTGTAGATTGCACGAGTTTGGTTGAGGTACATCAATCTATTGGAAACTTGAAGAGCCTTGTTTTGTTGAATTTGGAGGGCTGCAACAGCTTAAAGAGTCTTCCAGAAAGCATGGGCAGCTTAAAATCTCTTCAAACTCTCAACGTTACTGGGTGCTCGCAACTTGAGAAATTGCCGGACAGTTTGGGTGGCCTAGAATCCTTAATAGAGTTGCTCGCAAAGGGTACTGCGATTAAGCAACTTCCTACATTTGGTGGAAACAACTACTCACCGAAAAGTTGTTCTAGCTCTATAGCTATGCGACCAGCTTCTTTCACTAGTTTCAGCTCATTGAAAAATCTAGATCTAAGTTATACTGGTTTGGATGACGCTATAAGCTCCATTGATTTTGGGAGTTTGTCCTTTCTTGAAAATTTGGATTTGTCTGGAAACGGATTCTTCAATCTGCCTTCTAGCATTAGCCGCCTTCCTAAGCTTTGGATTTTTAGGGTTAAGAGATGCAAGAATCTTCTATCAATCTCAGAGCTTCCATCAAGCGTACTAGTCTTGTCTATCGATGGCTGCACGTCTATTGAAAGAGTAAGTGTACAACCTCAACATGAAATAATGCTAACTCTATGTGTAGCAGGGTGCCGAAATTTAATAGAGATTCAGGGCATGGAGTTTGCGGGCAATAACTGGTCCTATTTTAACTCACGTGACTGCAACAATTTATCTGAAAACTCCAAGATGAGTCTTATTCAGGTTGTCTCTCTTTCTCTGTCTCTTAACTTACATATAGTAGTTTTTCGAACTCAAATTTTAACTACTTTCCTTGAAACCAATAGGGATTTTGCAAAGGTAAAGAGTATGACATTTGCCTTGCCGGTGGGGAGATACCAGAATGGTTCAGCCATCGTGGAGAAGGAGCTGCATTATCATTTCATTTGCCCTCAGTTTCAGTCCCGGACGGTAATAAACTCCAAGCGCTTCTTTTTTGGGTGGTCTTTGCCACTCCAAAAACATCATCTCTTCCGTTTGATTGTAGCTGTGGCGTTACTTTCAAAAATAAGAGCAATGGTATGCGATTGTTTCACATGTCGGTGGGAGTTTCTTTTGACAGAAATTCCACTAAGCATTCTTGGATACGGCGTGTACCGTTGATCGAGTTCGAATCAGGGTGTGCATTTCTTGTACGAACCTGGGACAACTGAGATTTTATTCGCTCATATGATCCATAAAATACACTGTCCGGATGCTAGTTTACTCGCTTCAAAAAAAATCCATAATGCAAAATCCATGTGCTGGAACAACTCCCATGCTGTACATGGAAATCGGCCTTCTTTAGTAATCCAAAAGTAATCAAGAAAACTCTTCCCCAAAGGCCAGAAAAGAGAATTTTAGCATGACAAGTTTATAAAGCAGCAGAGAAAAGACGGGGTAAGTATTAGCACCAGAAATGCATGGTTTTTCGAGAGTGAATAGGTGTACATCCAGTTAATCAAAACTCACAAAAACACAGAAATATGTGTGTCAATCAGTTAATTTCATGCCAACATATAGTCATCCTGGAAAGAAATTATGTCCATTCATATAAGAAAAGAGGACATACCAGCAATGCGCCAAATGCAAGTGAAGCATGAAATCCAAATGAAAGCAGAATCGCAATTAAAAATACCAAATTGTAGGGATTATCATAAATAGAAATATTATGTACATGGAGTGAACCTGGTCATTATCCCTCAATCAACACAGAATGCTGTACGAGTTCGCATATTGTAGGGATATGAAAGTTGTGTTTGGAGCATTACAACAAGCTGCAAGCTTTTTTAATCGAAACAAAAACATGGAAAGTAAAGTTAAAAACAAGAGTTCATTACCACTATTACGGAGGAATAGTCGGGTTTCACCATCATAAAGAGCTCCTTTTGATCGATTATAAGCAAAAAAATCCTCACATAATTCATCATGGCCCTGTTTCCCAAATCAGAAATTTATCATTTCAGTATCTTCTTACCACGTTTTAATGGAGTCCGCAGCAGTTCACCAGTCTTTAAATCATGGATCTAAAAGTACTGCTCATAATCAGGACCATGATAGAGTGAAACAAGCAGACAGGAACCTATTTTCGTAACATGATAATCTCCATGTTGGATTCTTCTCTTGTTTTCGTCATTTAGCCTAGTCTCCTAGTCATGCAGTCATAAACTTTAAGGACCAGAAGAAAATTTGGCATATGTGTTGCTTCAATATGTATTTTTCCTAATAATTATGGTCAATGTGTAGTTTTCAGACTCAATGATGTAGATTTAAATAATGAAACATGGCCAAAATAAAGCAGAGTAGAACGTAAATGAGATGATGAATGCGATGAAAACTGCCAAATGGCCAGCGGAGGTTCAAAAAATCATGAAAACAACCATGAGTATGATATTTCTGAAGGATACCTGAGTTTTGAGCTGGGACAGCTCCTTAAAATGAGCTTTAAAAAGGGTGATTGCACCTCTATGAATTGAAAAAGACCTGTTTCTTTCAGTGCATAAGAAGTTCTTTCCTTGAGACATATATGTTCACCACTATGTCTGCCAAATCACACACACAGAGCAACATTTATGGAGCCTGTTAGAAATAAGAACGTAAAAGCAAATTTTACCAGGAAAACAATTGTACGAATGACAAGCCCTTCAAGATTTTTGTGGGTTACGATCCAAGTGAAGATATTGCCTATGAGGTTTGTTGCCATTCTATTCTGAAACGATCCTCGATCCCTGTTGAAATCACCCCCATTGTCCAATCAGAGCTCAGAACGAATGGCCTGTATTGGCGTGAGAGAGGCAAGCTTGAGAGCACAGAGTTCTCCTTCACTCGTTTCTTGACCCCGCATCTGGCTAACTATGATGGCTGGGCAATGTTTGTCGACTGTGATTTCCTCTACTTAGCTGACATTAAGGAATTGAGGGATTTGATTGATGAAAAGTTTGCCATCATGTGTGTGCAACACGACTATGCTCCGAAAGAGACCACAAAAATGGATGGGGCGGTGCAAACTGTGTATCCGAGGAAGAACTGGTCTTCCATGGTGCTGTACAATTGTGGGCATCCGAAGAACAAGGTGCTCACGCCCGAGGTTGTAAGCACCCAAACTGGTGCTTTCCTCCATAGATTTCAATGGCTGGAGGACGAAGAAATTGGTTCCATCCCATTTGTGTGGAATTTCCTGGAGGGCCATAACAGAGTTGGGGAGGGTGACGCAGCAACATTTCCAAAAGCAATACATTATACTCGAGGTGGGCCATGGTTTGAGGCATGGAAGCACTGTGAGTTTGCAGATTTGTGGTTGAAAGAGAAGGATGAGTGCGTCAAGGAAGCAAAGAAATAATTTAGAATATCATTCATCAGCTGGTTTGTAATCTGTATTTTCATGGAGGATTATGCTGCCATGTGTGTATTTCTTGGCAGCAGAGCTGGCGCATTTGCATTATCTGTATTATCGGCAACTCGCCCTGCTGCTTTACTATGTATTACAATTTAATTATTGGTGAAAGTTATGAGCATATTTTTTTATAAAAAAAAACTTTCAATTCTAGGGTTGAAGATCGCCGTACATAATTCTTTTAATTTGTGGTGATATTGAACTCTCTATATGATTTGGATCATTAACAACATCCAGCCCTAGCTGGATCTTTCGACTGAAAATTCCGTCTGCCCCCGGTGGAAGCTCCGGGCAAGGTGGATGTCATGGAACCCAAGAGGTCTTGGCGTGAGTGGTGAGGGCGCTCTCGTCCCTTAAGAGAAGTCAGGGGTTCAATCCCTACTCTTGTATGGAGATGGCCATTTGGGGAGCACTTTCACCCCTTCGGGGCCCACCCGGTACGGACGTGGATTAGTCTGGACCAGTGTCTAGGACACCGTGTGGTTTATACCAAAAAAAAAAACAAAATATCATGGGCAGAATCCCTGTATCAATCACTTGTCTATGAACTTGTTCCCCAATATTATTCCTCTGTCATATGAAAGAAAACAGAGCACGGAAAGATGGAGTTCAAAGCCCTTAGGCAGGAAAGACTGTGAAATGGCCAACTTCCTCCTTGGGGCAGGTTGCAATTTTTAGGGAATGGATACTGTAATGAAAATTTGTGTTCATTCGTAGAGGATGCGAGTATAATCTCATAAAATATAAATCAAAATAAAATTATAAAAATTAATTTCTAATAAATCTAATACTAAAGTATAAAATTAAATAAAAAAACTTAAGTCAATTGGCTTATCTTGAGATCCGAGTCATAGTACCATGATAACTACATCAAAAATAAAAAATTATAAATCTTAATCCCTAATCAACCCAATTTTAAAATATTAAATTTAAAATAATAAAAAAAAAAACGAATTAACTTGTTAAAACCCATGTTATAAGACATGTATAACTCTATAGAAAGTGATTCAAAAACATTATAGAGTCTGACTCTCAATCATCTCAAAATTAAATGATAGAATTAAAAAAATATAAAAAAATAGGGGGGAAATATAATAGTCAATACGGTTGATCCACAAAATTCACAATATAGTTTATGAAACTGGAATCATTTTATGAAAACAAATCGAAATAAATTATGAAGTTTTATACCTAATAAATTATTTTGAACCATATGACTTTTAAATAGAAAAATTAGAAAAATATAATAATTTTGAATAAAAAAATAAAAAATAAATTTTTTCAGCAGAAAAAATAAAAAACTACAAAAAAAATTTATAAAAAATTTCTTTTGTGGCAACATCAATGGCTTTTATTAAAGGAAGCTTTCTGCAACAAGGTTCAAAGTTATCCCGCCCTTTTTCTTCACTTTCGGCACACCATTTCCATTGCACAAAAAATTATGTGAGGTTATCGTGGGGAACTGAAGCTCTAAGTGTCCTATTAATGGTGGAAGTGGAAGAAACTAACTAGGAACTATGAGAAGTGACACCCCGATTCGTAACTCCACCACTAGATGGGAAGCCATCATGACCGGGAGAAACCGCATGAATATGAGAGACAAAAAAAAACCCTCGATTAATGACAACATTATAACTCTTTGCATGGACTAAGAAGAATTTGTTCGAAGAAATTGAGTCTACAATGAAGAGTTTCAGATTGCATGACCGAACAGCTTGCATCAATTCAAGGTGCAATTCATCGCATGATTGTGGGTGATGATAACATTACATCTCTTTTCACGAGCTAAAAGAAATTTATTTTGGATAACATTGAGCATGCAATGATGAGTTTTGGATGCATTTCTGGATGACTTGACAATTCCATGAAAGTTGATGATGACATATGCTGGAAGAAATACAATTCAATTAATGAAAACTCCATGACTGATTGACAATCAAAGAGGAGGTCAACATTAGCAAGCCTTGCAATGATTGTTAGCGAGAACACACACAAATCATAGAACTGTTATTGAGAGAATCCAAGAAAATGGATGACTTGTTATACTCCTTCACGATGAATTAAGCAACACCATACTTGGGGGCAAGGTCAGACTTGATAAACAATGAAAGCAGAGATTATCGCAGATAGTCCAGAATAAGCAATGCACTTACGTTGAGTGAATGAATGACATATGACAAACTTCAATAAGCCATCTAATTAGAGAAGCTAGCAAAGCTTTGGAGATTAGGCAAAGGCATCCTATGACAATGGGGCATCAGAGAAAGGGGACATATATTTTTCAGGTAAGTATATATGCATCATCATGCATTGCATCCCCATCTTCACCATCTTTCACCCGGGTAGGTCAACCGCCATAATAAGACCATCTTCACCAATTTCATCCGGGTAGGTCACTCGTCATAATGAGACCATCTCTATCTTCCATCCGGGTATGTCACCCATTATAATGAGACCCTCTGCACCATCTTCCATCCGCGTAGGTCACCTGTCATAATGAGACCATCTCTATCTTCCATTCGGGTAGGTCACCGTTATAATGAGACCCTTTTCACCATCTTACATCCAGGTAGGTCACCTGTTATAATGAGACCATCTTCCATCCGGGTACGTCACCTGTTATAATGAGATCATCTTCATTTTTCATCTAGGTAGGTCACCTGTCATAATAAGATCATCTTCACCAATTTTATCTGGGTAGGTCACCCATTATAATGAGACAATCTTCACCATCTATCACTAGGGTAGGTCACCCAGTATAATGAGATCATCTTCCTCCATCTTTCATCCGGGTAGGTTACCCGTTACAATGAGATCATCTTCACCATTCTCTTTTTCTTTACAACGCTCACTATTTAAAGTCTTTTACAAGACTTTAGTCGTAAACATTGTAAAGAGGGGGCATCTGTTGCTACCCAATTTTTGACCCACTTATTATTAGGTTGCTAAAAAAAAAACAAAAAATATCAAAAAAGACAAAAATCCAAAAATATTTTGGTACAAGGACAAAATTGAAGGAAATTCAGAGTTTAATGGTCAATTAAGGGTTAAATCGTGCAAATAAGAAATCAAGGATCAAAATAAAAAAGGCGCACAAGTTTAAGGCTGTTTTTGAAATGTTAGCTAGAAAAAAATTTTATAAACAAAGTTGATTAGAGCCAAAATAAAGGGACCAAAAACAAATACATACACCAAAAACCCTAAACACCAAAACAAAAACCCTAAAAAAAAATCTCTTTCTCTCCAAGGGGCTGCAGCCGCAACCCCCTTGTGGGCCGTTGTAGCCCCCCTTCTCCCACCCTCTCTTCCTTCCTCCCTTGCCTTCATCCCCTCTCTCAGGCGACCTCCATCCCCATTCCCCCGGCTCTTTTTCTCCTTCTCCCGGCGAGCCACCATAGTAGCCCACCCTCACGGTCTCCTTTCCCGACTGCCTCCACCCGACCATCACACGACCCTACACCGATTGCCACCTCCTTGGCTCTCCACAGATTGACCCGACCAATTGCCACTGATCGATATATATATATATATATATATATATATATATATATATATATATATATATATATATATGACCTAGGTTTTTTTGAAGAAAAATACTTTTAATATAATAATATGAGGAATAAATCATATAAAACAAAAAAAATAATTTAATTTAATTTTCTAACAGTAATTATGGTGTCATCGATAGTATGAGTAATAATATTTAGAATACGAATTATTTATAATAATAGCTACAATAATTGTGACAATTTAATAATCATTATAATAACAATAACAATAATAATCGAAATAATTTATCAGTTGATGTTATTTTTCTTAGAGGTTGATTTTTACTTTTTTATGTATGATATTTCATATCTAATATCATATAAATAAAAAATATACAAAGTCACACGTAGATAAAACAGGTGAAAAAATTGGGGCAAATTATCTACAATAAAAAAATATACGAGTCAATTGCCCTCTACTTTGCTGTCGCCATAAACAAATTTTTTAAAATGCAAAAAAAATTTAATGGTCTTAGATTTTTTTTTATAATGCTATATATCTGAACAAAAAAATTAGCCTACAAAACTTTCAATTCTTAGTATAGCAAAAATATTTACAATAATAATAATAATTATTATTGTATATTAGGTTTTTATATATTTATTTTATTATGGAAAATGTGTTTAAAATAATAATTATTAAACAATATTTACAATATTTCAGATATGAAATATTATACATAAACAATAGTTACAATCCTTAGATTTTAGGTTGTTTTAGTTAAAAAATTACTTTTACAATATTTTTATTTTATAATAGTTCAGATCTAATATTACATAAACAAAAAAAATACGAGGCAATACACAAACAAAATAGGTAGAGAAATTTGCCTAAGTTATCTACAATTAAAAAATATACAAACCATTTTCCCAGCGTTTCGATTACAATGTTCCTTTTTGGTGGAAAAAAACTCATTTCTATTAGATTTTATCTATTATAATTTTACTAATTAAATATTAAAATAACCAATTATAACACATATAAAATCAATCAGTTTTCTATATATAAAAAAAACTCTGCACAGCGCTCAGTCAGATTACCTCGTTATCTATAAAGCTAAAAGAGATCGTGGTATTACTGTACATTCGGCACTGTTCACCTAGACTCATAAGCACAGTGGACTTGAATAGTAAGATTACAAAATCATATAAGTATGATTTATATACTACGATAGCACAACCAAATCCTTCGGCCGAGTGGTTAACACGCGTGCGCCATTTCCCAGCAGACGAGGGTTCGAATCGCTCAGGCAACAAATTGGTTTTCGAATATTGCTTTTAAAATATTTAATCATATAAGTATTGTTTCTATCCTACAATGGCACAACCAAGTGGCTTGGCCGAGTGGTAAGACTGCGCCCCCGCGAAGCGGGGCGCGGGAGTTCGAATGTTCATGCCAGCGAAAATGGATTTTTGAGATGAATAGTGGGTTTTTTTTTTGTCATTTTTTGTGTTTTTTAATTGCTTTTTTCTTAATATTTTTAGGTGTTAAAAATTCTAATTATTATAGATAAGACATTCAAAATAATGATAATGATTATTTGTAAGTTTTTTTCTTATAAATATGTTAGACTAATTATGTATTTTGATATTTATTTAATACTAGCATCTTAAAATATATATAATATATATAAATAAATATATTCCCTAGGTTTTTTTTTTTAAATATATAATTAATATCAATATTCTGAAATTCATGTCATCGATAGTATGAACAATAATAGTCATAATATGAATTATTTATAATAATATTTATAATGACAGCTACAATAATTGTGTCAATTTAACAATCATGATAATAATAATGACAATTATAATCGAAATAATTTATTAGTTGATATTATTTTTCTTTAAGGTTGACTTCTGCGGTTTTCTTATGTATGATATTTCATATCTAATATCACATAAACAAAAAAATATACCAAGTGATGCGTAGACGAAACGGGTAGAAAATTAGGTTAATTTATCTATAGTGAAAAAATATACAAGTCACTTGCCATCCACTTCACCGTACCTATAAACAAATTTTTTAACATGCAAAAATATATTAATAGTCTTAGATTTTTTTATAATGCTATATATCTGAGCAAAACAATTAGCCTACTAATACAAATAAAAATTCTAATAAAAAATAAAATTCAGAACTAAGAGTATAGATACATAAATACAAATAAATTATTTAAAATTATACAAAAATTACTTAAAAAATAAAGGCATCAAAACTAAATCAAGAAATAAAATAATTATTTATTTTTTCATTATCGCACTTTTAATTTTTTCAATTTAATCCTTCCATTTAAATTATTAACATATTTTGTTTTTATTTCGGCCCATATACTTTTATTTCTTTATTTTAATTCTTTTATTTTTTAAATCTATTTCTAAATAGTCTCTATTTTTATCTATGTTCACCGTGACACAAATCACTATGGACGGCAACAGTAATGCTCAATTTTTGGGTCGGTTCGAGTCGATTCGATTCATTCGGTTTACCGGTCATGTCAGTACAACTCTTTATTGTGATCAAGGTAGTCAAAATCGAGATTTTGACACGGATCGGAAAGGGCTCCGAAAAATCGGATCGTAAGATCGGATCGTAAAATCGTAGAAAGATCGTACCCGAATTTTTCCGTACAAAAATCATAAAATCACAGCTAAAATCGTGTAGGTAGAAAAATCGTAAAATCATAAGTAAAATATTTCCGAATATAATATAACATAATTATGGTCATAAAACTTCATTAGTTAAGGTTCATGCATGATTCAAAATAATTGAAAAATACATTATAAAATAATTATGTCCATAGAATTTCATTAGGTAAAAATTAACAAACTAAAAATAAATATTTTGTTGATGTGAAATATAAATTAATTAATGTTATTTATTATCTTAAATTAATAGGATTTTTTTTAAAATATTTTTTATGCTAACTATTTTTTATGCTAATTATTATTATTATTATTATTTTTATTATTATTATAAACCCCCAAATTATTATTATTATTATTATTATTATTATTATTACCCCTCCCCCGTATAAACCTACTTTTTTTATTATTATTATTATTAATTTATATAACCCCCCGTAGAAAGTATTATTATTATTATTATTATTATTATTATTATTATTATTATTATTAACCCACCCCGTAGAAACCTACCACCTTCTTCTTTTTCTTTTTTTTTATTACTATTATTATAATAACTAAGTATAAAACCCTAAAGGCTAACCTAAATCCCAATTCATTCTCCCAAATAGCCAACCCTCTCCCTCATCTCCTCTTCTCCATTTTCTTTTCTTCCTCCTCATCCTCTTCTCCTTTACTCTCTTCTTTCTCATATTTCTTATTTTTCTGGTTAGAGTCTCACTTCTTCCTTTTTTTCTTTCTCATATTCTCCCGGCTTTTCCTGTCGAAATGAAATAGAATAAGATAAGAGGAAGAAGGTGAGGCTACCAGCTTTGGTAGGAGACAAAAGTAGAAATTCAATCTAGATATGAATTGAAGGAACAATCGAATAAGAAGGCTTCGCCGCCACAGTAGATTTTGATGAAATCGTAAAATCGGACCGATCCGGTCCGATTTTACTGAAGTCAACCCGATTTTGACCGGGGTTTGACCGAAGTTTGACCGGGTTTCGATTTTTTCTTCCGGTCCAACCCGGGTTTGCTTGAGCCAACTCGCAAACTTCAGTACGAGTTTTCATGAAGTTGACTCAGCGAGTTTGACTACCTTTGATTGTGATATTTCGCTTAGTGCCCGAAGCTTTCAAGCTGCTTTTTTTCTCGGTCCTTAATGTCATTATATAGGTTTTGATTTATTTTAATTGGGTCATGCAACTGAAATGGATTATATATTGTAGTTTCATTTAGGTCCCCATTCTTTGAATTTTTGAACTGGTTTGAAATCCTTAATATTTTTGGTATCAAAGTTTTGAATTATTTTCATTTTATCCTTCCATTCAAATTTAATACAAATCCTTAATATTTTCGGTATTAAAGTTTATTAATTTAATTTAAAATATTAAAATAACCAGTTAAAACATGTATAAAATCATTCAATTTCCTACAAAGAAAAAAGTCTAGATAAAACATTCAAAATAATGATAATGATTATTTTTAGGTTTTTTTTTCTTATAAATACGTTAAACTAATTATATGTTTTAATATTTATTTAATATTAGTGCCTGAAAATATATATAGAGAGAAAAAATCATTTCTAACATATTTTATATATTATAATTTTACCAATTGAATATTAAAATAACTACTTATAGCACACAAAAATTTTAAGTTTATTTCTTAAAAAAAAATTTATTTCTAATATTTCAGATCTAATATTACTAGGGAAAAAAGACAACTCATAAAAAAATATACGAACCACTTCCCATTTCGATCACACTGTTCTTTTTAGACAGAAAAAAACTCATTTCTAATATATTTTATCTATTACAATTTTATTTATTATATATTAAAATAATTAATTATAACATTTAAAAAATTAATTAATTTTCTACATAAAAAAAGCTCAGCACAACGCGCAGGCAAATCAGCTGTGTGGGCTAATCGAGGGTGCTGTCCTATCTGCAACCGATCCATTCTCGACATCCTTGATATCTTTTAGTAATCAGCAGACCTTCCTGATAAGATTCTTTCAATGTCTTTATCTTCAGGTTCAAGCCCAGGTTTGAGCTCCTTCATTTTCTGCATTCATCTAAACAAGTGTTCTTAAACTTTAAGCTCGATACAGGCACAGCAATGGATTGGTTACTAAATATGATTTTGGATACCTAAAAACACGTTTCTTTCTTGCCTGATACAAGTTCCGAATATACATATCTGTGTGTTCTCCATTAAAAAAAAATTCATTCTGCCGTCTAATTTTAGTAGATTGTCTCATAAAATTTGCTGTTTTCCTTTCGGTTTAGCAAACTAGAGAGATTCCACCTGGAAAAACAATTGGGTTTATATTATAGCTCACTAAGCAAACACTACAGCGATAATTAAATCAAACCCATAGTTATATTTTTTTTTGTTGGTTTTTATTTTATAATAATGTTATTAAATCAACCGAGCTTATTGAACTCATTTGAATAAATAAATTGGATTTTAAATACCTCTTACGGAGCACAAGCCTAGTAAAGACTCAGGAACATGATAGCATGCTTGATTGAAACAATATAACTTGCCAAATTGCCATTCAATGATTCACCTTAAAAAAAATGCCATGGATTTGAGTGGAATTGCTTGATCCAATTGGATTGGGCTAATTATAAATTGGGTCGCGTTTTCTCTGAAGATTGGCCCAACTCAATCATGTTAAATGGGTTTAGACTTCCATTTCACGATCCAGGTTCCGAATCTGGGCTTATGATGTTAACAAATTCATGTTGAGCCACTTGTACAACAGTTTTTTTTTCTCCTTGCGGTAGATCCAAATTTCCAGATACACAACTGTAAGCAAATCTTAGGAATCCCTTTGGCCCAGTTCATTTGAGAATTTTTATTTTTATTATTAAAGTGGTTATTCGGATCCACTTGCTTGTACTTTAACTAATTTCATGGATCATGAATTTAATGACTATATAAGCCTTCGATGACAATTATATTAGTAACTACATAGCTCGAACCTGAGACAACAGAGAAATAAATTTTTAGTTTCAAACTCTTATCATTAGACCATCTACTAAATGTTTTATTATTATTATTATTATTATTATTATTATTATTATTTAACTATGTTGTGTTTTTCCCCATTTCAATGATTGGTTTAAAATAATCAGCGTTTAAAAGGGGCAAGCTACTGCTGATTAATTTTAAAACTTGAAGAGGAAAAGAACATTTAAAAATCAATTAACAAATCATCAACTCTCTTAATGATGATCAGGAATCTTCAATTGCGACTTGGAATTGAGATTGTGAAAGCTACAAATTTAACGTGGGTTTTCACGATTTTTTTTCTTGGACTTTCTGTGTATATATGTAAGTAATTGACTTTTCTTTTTGTAATTAACTTAGAATTTCCCCCACAGTCCCATTAATGAGAGGAAGACAAGACAGGCTATCGTAGTCGATGGAACGATTCACGCACGTTCTTCAACGTCGTCTCTAGCTAACAAGGTCCATCCATTGCTGGTAAAGAAGGAATAATTCACGGCGTGGTCCCTGCCGGAAGCCGTGATGAGCGAGGTACGCAAAAGACCAGGAGAATAATTTTTTTCTGGGAATTGGTCAATTTATTTACGATCATGAATAGCGTAGTAGTTTTCAAAACCCACCGTCCGATCTAACTTCCCTGAAACGGGGACTCGTGATTTGCACAGGAAACTCACCCAACTCTTACTGCTCCATGCAAGGGTTAAACTGCTGAAGTCCATGTCCCTTCCCTGTTGATATGGTGTCTATGGGGGCTTGGAATGGATACGCGTCCCACTGACAACAAGAATATTTGGGTTTCGGGCCTGTTTGGGAATGTGATTGCGGTAGCTTTTCAAAGTATTTTTTGTGCTGAAATATATCAAAATGATATTTTTTTATTTTTTAAAAATTATTTTTGATATCAGCACATCAAAATGATCTAAAAACATCAAAATATATTTATTTAAAATAAAAAAAAATTATTTTTTTTGGAAACGCCGGTTGAAACGCACTCCCAAACGGGGCCGAAGGTCTCCCACCTAAACAAATTAGAGGGCTGCTATCACATAGTAAAAATCCCGCTATATTAGTTGAGTTGCTCGTAATTACAAATTAATAAAAAAATAAAAAGATAAAGAGAAAAG
>CM055444.1:7353914-7478124 GCA_029228465.1 Salix viminalis | reverse complement strand
ACTCTCCACCAGATTTTTTCCAGTGTAGTGAGGAATTTTCTTGAGCCCTGGTAACTTCACTATCCCTCCTCCAGAGTTGGTTCTTAGTAACAATCATAGTAGCCTATCTCCTTATTCCCTGCAAAACTTCTTATACCATTCGAGTTGACCATTTTTTATCTTTATCCGGGTTCAATTTCTCAGACGAGTCTCTTGTCTTCGCTTTGTTCTTCCACCAGACTTTCTCTCGCTCTTCTAACTTAGAGATAAGATTATTGTTGTCCACTTTCTGCTTTGCTGCCGCTCAATTTAAAGTGAATTGGACATTAGTTAGCAAAAACACATGAATCTTAACTTTTTGGCTTGTAAAAATTTATCAACTTTTGCCAACACTACAAAAGAATAAGAATTCCCAAATAAAAATCGGGCACACCCTTATGCATTCTTGTAAGGATATGTCACAAGCTGATTCTGTAACTTACTTTTCTCAAATTGTGATGCATTTGATGTGCACAAGCCAAATTCTAAGCTCCAAGAGATTGTGACATTGACAAATGCCTAAAGTGAATCAATATCTATAAAGAAAGTGCAGTTCATCAAGGATTAGGCTCATTAATCGGGTGTTCATTTCCAACCCCAATTGCCTCTAGTTGTAAGATTATTCCCTGCCTTTGAGTGGTTGCATGAGTGATAGATCAAGCTGAGAATTTCCTCGAAAGCTATGCTATCTTACGGCCAATCACCCAATTATGAAAAAAAAACTCACTGGAACGAGAGCCAAAGCAATGAAAAGAAACAGAGGCTTTTTGTGATGCTTAACTTCATCGCATCATTGTCCGATTTTTCTTACTATATATAGAGGCAAATACGAAAGGTTACGCTCCTAAATAACTTCTACATCATAATCGGTACATGAAAAGTTATGTCCACTAAAAGGTTACATCCCCTAAAGGTTACGTCTCGCTAGAAAGTTAAACACATAAAACAAAACTGAAATAACAACAAGATTAATTCTATCATTCTCCTCCTTAAGCTTGTTGTTCTTTATTGATGTTCAGATACACCAATCTTTCCTCTCATCTCACGAAACTTTATCCTTCCCGGGTGACTTCGTTAAGATATCGACAAGCTGGTCCTCGATGCGAACATGCTGAATTTCAACCAATCCCGATGTCACACAATCTCTTATGTAATGAAAAGCGAGTGTCAATATGTTTACTCCTCTCATGATGAGTCGAGTTCTTGGTTAGAGCAATTGCGGATTGATTATCCATTTTTTAGCACCACTTTCTTAGGTTCGACCTTTAACAATTCTCCTAACAATCGACTTCGACCACACACCTTGACACGCTGCGCTGACAACCCAGACAATATATTACGCTTCGCATGAAGATAACGCCACTACTTTACGCTTTTGTGAACACCCGGGCTGATCGGATTTGCCCCAAGAAAGAATATCAATCACGAGTGCTTTTTCTGTCATTATTGTCACCAGCCAGATCACTGTCCGAAAACCCGATCAGCTCCAAATCTCCTTCTTTCTTCTCATACACAAAACCAAAGTTCAATGTTCCCTTCACGTACCTCAGTATGTGCTTTCTTTGCTGCCATGTGTTCCAGCGTGGGTTTCTCCATAAATCGACTTACCATTCCAACGACAAGCGCCAAGTCGCGGGCGTGTGTGCAGCAAGTATCTCAAAGCGCCAACGATAGCTCGATACAAAGTTACATCTACGGGGAGGTTCAAGGCTGTCCTTGTTCAATTTCGAGGCGAGGCTCCATAGGAATGCGTGTTGAGTTACTGATCCTTCATCCCACATTTCTCCGGCACCTTCTTTGCAAAACCCGATTGCTTTAAGGTGATTCTTGTTGAGTCGACACACTTCAATTCCCAAATAATAGCTAAGCAACCCAAGATCACTCATTCTAAATAGCCCTTTCATCCGAGATTTGAATTTGTCAATGTCTCGAATACATCCTCCGATTGATAATTAAATCGTCTACATTATACTCCAACGGTTAAATTTCCTTCCTTTTCTGCGTGTACACCGCATGTTCTAGAAGACACCTCTCAAAACCGAGGTGCCTTCAACGACTTATCCAACTTGGAATTCCATGCTCTAGCGCTTGTCGCAAAGCCGTACAAGGCTTTATCACGGTTTCAGCACCTTATACTCTTCTCCTTTTATCTCAAAACCGGTGGCTGCAGAACATACACATCCTCCTCCAATTCACCGTTAAGGAAAGCGGATTTTACATCCATGTGATGCACTTGCCACCCCTTTTGTGCAGCGATTGATATCAACAACCGTACAGTTTCCAATCGAGCAACAGGAGCAAAAACTTCGTCAAAATCTATCCCGTGCTTTTGAACATACCCCTTTGCTACTAACCTCGCCTTGTGTTTGATTATTCTCCCTTGAGTATCTTTCTTCAATTTAAACACCCACTTCAAACCAATTGGCTTTTGATTTTCTGGTAAAGCAACTAACCTCCATGTTGCATTCTCCTGTATGCTGGAAATTTCTTCTTCCATAGCCTTTCTCCATGCTGAATCGGTTCTTGCTTCTTCATAACTCGTGGGCTCCTCCTCTCCTAGCAAACATAGCCCCGAATAATCCAATTCAGTAGGAATAGTTTTGTCGTACAAACTGTTTAGGTCTCGTTTCCCTCTTGGTCCCACTTCTGATGCCTCTGGATGGATGAATTCGGATGCCCTCTGCTCAACAGGAAACGACACTGGAGTTTGTGCATTTCCAGAACCGAATTCATCTGCTCTGTTGCTACCAGCAGATGTATTCTCAGGCTCGCCAGATTGATAGAACCCTGGCTGTGGAGACGCCATATCAGGATACAGCATCTCTTCCTCAATTCGTTGATGGGCAGCATCACTTGAAACTGCAACAGGAAAATAAAGAACAGTAAAGATATCCTTTGCTGGTCTAGATTCTGTAGCCGATGAATCAGTCCAGTCCCCACTTCTTTTTCTTCATCAAACACGGCATCACGAGTCACTACCACCTGTTTTGTCTTTGGGTCAAACATCCGATAACCCTTGGTATTCAAATCATACCCAATGAACACCATAGGTTTGCTTCGATCTGCTAGTTTCGGAAGGTGAGGTGTGACATTCTTCACGTGAGCAATACATCCAAAAATTCGCAAGTGTTCAACCCTTGGCTTTCGATTGTAGTAGGCTTCATAGGGTGTCTTGTCAACTAGACTCTTAGTTGATGCTCTGTTCAGCAAGTAAATTGCCGTTGACACCGCTTCTCCCCAAAATTCGCCGGGAACACTTTTACTTTTCAGCAAACTTCTTGCCATGCCAACCATCGTCCCGATTTCTCCGTTCCACGACACCATTTTGCTGCGGAGAATAAGGTGCAGTAAGGTAGTGTTTAATACCATTTAATTCGCAAAAGCCCTTGAACTCATTTGATGTGAATTCACCACCACGATCACTTCGAAAAGCTTTCAACTTACACCCCTTTCTCCATTTCGGTCTGCAGCTTTGATCCTTTTTTAAAACTTTCAAACGCCTCGGCTTTTGCTTGAGATCAGAACCCGCCACATAAACCTTGTGCAATCATCGACAATTAGCATAAAATAACGCTTTCCCCATTCAGTAGTCGGTGTGATTGGCCCGCACAAATCTATATGCCACAGCTCAAGAGGGTACTCGGCTCTGAAATTTGATTCAGCAGGGAATGGTTTTCGTTGTTGTTTTCCAATCAAACATCCATCACAAATGCGATCTTTATGATCTATCAAGGGCATGCCATGCACCATTCCATTTTTACCCATGATTTTTAAAGCATGAAAATTCACATGTCCATACCTTGCGTGCCAGAGCCAAGCTTCTTCTTTGCTCCTTACCAGAAAACATTCGGGTAGAGCTGGTGCTATGTTAAGCACATATAACCGGTTGCTTGACCTCTTCACTTTTGCTAGTAGCCTTTGTAATCTGTCCAAAATAGTCATAACACCTCCTTCAATCACAACCTTGCATCCGTTTTCATCCAACTGGCCAAGGCTTATTATGTTGCTCTTCAACATTGGGATGTAGTAGACATTAGTAAGTATTCGATGTTCACCTGTGAAGTCTTCAAGCAAAACCGAACCTCTTCCTTGGATTTTTACAGTCGAGCCATCCCCAAATTTGACTGACCCTGTAATAGTCGTGTCAATTTCAGCAAATTTTTCAATACATCCGGTCATGTGGTTACTTGCGCCGGTATCTAAATACCAAGCCTTCTCTCGGGTGCCTTTAATCTTTGGCACCACCTTGTCTTCATGCAGTAACACATGCTCGTTCTGTATTGAGTGGCTAATAACACAAGTTTCGGCCATCAGTAGTGCCGGTTCATCATCGGTTTGTGTTGTAACAAAATTAGCCCTCTCTCTTCGGTTTGGCTTGGAACAATCTTTTGCGAAGTGTCCAAATTCATTACAATTGAAACACTTAACCTTGGATTTGTCGAAGTTTCGTGGCTTTCGGTCTTCGTTAGTGCGTTCACCATTTCCTCGACCTCCACCATATCCACGCCCACGACCATGTCCTCTCCAGTGACGTCCTCCTCTTTTGTTGTTGCTGAAACTTTCATCTTTCTTTGCCTTTGGGGTTCTTGCTTCCCTTTCGGCTTGGGTGAATAGCAACTGCTCTCCTGTACTCTCTATATGAGATCGCCCCTTCAATCCCTCTTCAAATGTTCTCAAACGCCCAATAGCTTCTGAAACCGACATCGTGTCTACGTCTCCAAACTGCTCAATTGTCCCAATGATCTGAAGAAATCGATCTGGAACCGAACTGAACAGCTTTTCAACAACTTCTCTTTCTTCACGTTTCGCGCCAAGTGATCGGATCTCACCAACCAAGGCAGTCAACTTCATCGAATACTCATTTATGGTTTCTGAATCTTGCATATGCACCTTGTACAATTGTCGTTTCAGTACTTGTACACGTGCCTTCTTGACACGATCTTCGCCAATTCGCATCTCCCTCGAGAAAGCGCCCCAAGCCTCCTTTGCCGTCTGCTTTCTCCGCTGATTGCCATCATCACGCCATCCGGCACGGCTTGAGAAATGGCTACCATGGCGCCTTGATCTTTGTTGTCGTCTGTGTCTGCACCTTCGATCACTGACCATACTCCTAGCGAACGCAAGATTATCTTCATCTTGACAGCCCATATGCCGTAGTTCGTTTCGCTTAACATTGGATAATGGATCGGGATTGAGGCTCCTCTTGCCGTCGGTTTGACGACTGCAAGCGTCTTAGATTGATCTCCTTCAACACCAGCCATTGCTTTGACAACCTTGGCTCTGATACCAATTGAAAGCTATGCTATCTTACGGCCAATCACCCAATTATGAAAAAAAACTCACGCTGGAATAGAGCCAAAGCAATGAAAGAAACAGAGGCTTTTTGTGATGCTTAACTTACTGCATCATTGTCTGATTTTCTTACTATATATAGAGGCAAATACGAAAGGTTACGTCCTAAATAACTTCTACATCATAACTGTTACATGAAAAGTTATGTCCACTATAAGGTTACATCCCCTAAAGGTTACGTCTGCTAGAATTAAAACAAAACAAACTGAAATAACAACAAGATTAATTCTATCATTTCCCCTGATGATAACTTTAGATTTCAGATCATTCACTATCCCAACATAATAATCTATCTCCTGTGCTTCACAAGGTGCATTCCTTCTTGTGCTTTCCAATAACTTTGAAACAACCTCAAGAGAGGTATTGATTATGGAGTAAAGAAAATTGGAAGATCAAAACCATTCACTCGCCATGTCATTCACCCGGTCTAACATCTAGATCGTTAGGTTCCCTTAATGCTATCCGTGTACGTGATTTTGCTGCAATAACATGACCTGTCCTTCCGCTACCACGGTTGCCCCGACCATGGTGGCTTCCCATCCGTGTGGTGGAGTTCTGAACGGGGGTGCCTCTTCTCGTAGTTTCTAGTTCGTTTCTTCGACTTCCTAGTTAGCTTCAGTTCCCACGATAACCTCACAGAATTTTTGTGCAATGTAAATGGTGTACCGAGTGAAGGAAAAGGCAGATAACTTTGAACTTTGTTGCAGAAAGCTTCCTTTAATAAAAGCCATTGATGTTGCCACAATTTTTTTTTTAAAAAAAAACTTTTTTTTTTGTAGTTTTTTATTTTTCCAGCTTAAAATTTTATATTTTTAATTTTTTTGGCTCAAAATTATTATATTTTTCTATTTTTTCTATTTAAAAGTCATTTGGTTCATCCATGCCCTTCATCTATCGCTATTGCATATCCAGATTATCATGTTTTTGAGACCTCATATCAGATGTTGATACTATCATTAACATATAATAAAGAGTCTTGGTTTTTCAATGAATAGTATAAAGTCAATATCTTTTTTATTTATTCTTCAAAATTTATTTATTTTTAAATTTATATTTTCATATTGAATTTATCACATGTAAAACTTCATAATTTATTTTGATTTGCTTTTATAAAATTATTCTATTTTCATTAACTTTATTGTGAATTTTATGGATTAACCGTATTGACTATTATATTTCCTTTTTTTTATCCTTTAATTTTAAAATGATTAAGTATCAGATTCTATAATGTTTTTGAATCACTTTCTATGGAGTTATCCATTTCAGCCTTTTCCCTCGCCTAAGGGCTTTGCACTCCATCTTTCCGCGCTCGCTTTCTTTCATATGACGCATGTGAGGGCTAGGGAGAGTTTAATGCTATCGGGCCGTGTGCCGCTTTCTTCCCTGGTCTCATCGCTCGAGCTCTAAACCCCTACTAGATTTTATGCGTTGGCAAGAATCAAGTCCAATCAAATGGTCCCGTTGGATGCCGAATGATGCGTAATATTTGGATAGATGCCCCGTCAATCCAAAGACAAGAATGGTAATTAACAGTCCAAGTTGATGAGAAGTTTCATAGGAGTTGGGGTTCAAGAATTCCTTGACGCCATAGATTTATCGATAACCTTATTCCGCCATGGCGGGACAAGATGAGTTCAAGATAGCTGCTTAGTGCTAAGAAACCAAAGCGCAACATACCCGTAAAAGAGAAGTTTTCTCGTGGATTTTAGCAAGAAAAAAAATATGGGTTCTCATGGCAGATTGCGGATTGCGTAATCCACAGCTGCATGGAGTTGCATGGTCTCTTGGTATCCCGCAGCCTAAGGAGTCCATTGCAGAATAGGAAAATTTCATTGGTCTATTTCTTGACCTGAATTTCATTTGTCTCTCGTAAGACTTTGAGAAGAGAGGGATGAGAAAAAAAGAAATGGGAGGTAAGAAAGGTGATAGAATGGGTTTGAATTTCATTTGTCTTCTTCAGTTTTTCTGAAGTTTTTCATTTGTTGATGAATTTCTTAATCTGTGTAAGAATTCATGTTCTTCTTCTTCTTCTTCATTGATTAAGTTTTTTCTTAATCTCTCTTTTTTTTTAATCTTTATCAAAAACGGTAGGATGAGAGACATAAAACGGCACACAAAACACAAAGCACACAAAACACAAAATCTAGGTTTCACATCTTATTTCACTCGCCAGCCCGCTCGACCAATCTAGCAGCTTATCACCTCTCTTGCTCTCTCTCTATCATTTCTCCACTTCTCTCGGCTTTTCGCCGAAACTCAACAATGGTTGTTGCACGTAAAGTGAAAGAAGTGGAGATCACCCAACAAATCCAAAAGCGCTGCAGCAAAATCTGATAACATCCAAGGCTAGCAAGTCCAAAGAAGATGAGACAAGCACGCCCAAACCCTCCAAGGCCAAGCAAGAAACCCCAAAGATTACCTCCTCTAATTCTTGGATGGGTGTTCCAACAGCCTTTTGAGAGATCGATTTTTTTTTTTTTGCTCAGCCTTCTTATGAGTCTCTTCATCTTCACTAGCAGATTCATCATCTTTGCTTGCTTGGCAGCTTTATTTGTACCAGGAGAAAGCTTGACGTGCGCCACTTTCTCAAATGGAATGTCATTGACATCAGCAGAAGAATCAGAATCATTTTCAGAATCAGCACTGCTTGATGAAGAGAAGTTGGAGGATGGTGTTCAATCTGGTGATAGCCTTTCAAGCACACCAACTGGAGGTGAGACTCCTAATGTTATTGACCTTCGTAAGCAGCAGAAAAAAGAACCCGAGAGGCCTCTCTATCAAGGTCTCGAAGAAAAAACAATAGTGAATCGCTGCTGCTCTATTTCAGCTTCATCTTCTTCTTCTTCTTCTTCTTCTTTTTTTCTCTGTTGCTGCTATGTTTGAGCTTTAGTTTTATTACACAAAATTTGAATACAACAATTTGATGCGCAGAGACTGGAGAATTTGAAAAGTATGCTAAAATGCAGTCTCACGGATGAACAAGACAACAACTAAATGAGGAGCAGCAGCACTTCTTATGCGTGATGAATGGAAGGAAATTGCATTCTACTGGTTTGTATAAGCTTAATATTGAGACTAGGAAGATTATTACTGAGTGAAGGTTTGAAAGAAATGGAATTACCATGAGGAATATTGTAAATGAGGAGCAACACCGACATGGATGATCATCTTCATCTTCTTCACCGCAGCTTTTGAATGATCCATTTGAAGGATTGAATTATGAAGCTTGGATCAATTCATGCATTAGCATAATAGCAGCTCTGATACCATATTAGGATTGAGAAATGTTTGCAGAATTGAAAGAATAATTAGTTTAGAGAAGGGAAGAGGGAGAAGAGAGAAAAGAGAGGGAAACCCGAAATTTAAAATTGTATTGAATTCTGCTTTTTGCATACATTTGTTGTGTGTGCACTTCTCTATTTATACACATTATACTATTCTAGAATATTCTTCTATACTCTAACACTTTGTCCTTTAGTTTGTAGTTAAATGAGATCCGTAGTTCCCTACTCATGATGAAAGTGCCACTACCAAAGCTTTTTGGTCAGATCTCGGTGAGTAAAAGATATGAAAGTTTAGCATTTCATGCTTTCTTCATAACCCCCAATGGAATGTTTAGCTCTTTGATTTGCTTATGATACTCGAGGGTCGGCCATAATCCCAGCTTCGTCAGCTCTCGGCTCGGGTTTGCTTTTTTTTGTCATTCGAAATTGTGGCATTCAAGTATTTATGGAGAACTCGCCTTCTCGATAGCATGTTGCCAATCGGGTCAGCGATTTGTAAATAGATTAAGAAACATTCTTATGCTTTTCTTCTATATTTTGAAGTTAAATTATGTTGTGTTTATGTTTGCCAGGAAATAATTGGAGGAAGAGGTGTGGACATTGCTGTGGAAGCCTTGGGCAAACCACTGACATTTTCACAGTGCACACAGAGTGTAAGAGATGGAGGAAAAGCTGTGATGATTGGACTTGCACAGGCTGGTGCTATAGGGGAGATAGATATCAATCGTTTGGTCCGTCGAAAGGTGGGTATTTATCAATGGGTGTCATACGTCTACTTGCTCATCTCTGTCAATGTATCTATGCTATAACATCAACCGATCTTGTCAATGTATCTATGCTATAACATCAACCGATCTTGTCAATGTATCTATGCTATAACATCAATCTATATGTTTATAATCAGGACCTTTCAAGACGGATGATTTTCACAAGTAAAATATAACGTATTTAGTTGATCCCTGTTACATAGCAACATGTGAAATTATGAAAAAAAATATTCTCATTGCCGTTCCCTTGAGTAAATGGCATCCTTCGCACATCCATACTATTTTCTGGAATATTCGAAAATCTCTTGACTCCTTTTTAATTCCTGGAACAGGTTCAAGTAATTGGCTCGTATGGAGGAAGGGCAAGGCAGGATCTTCCGAAATTGGTCAAACTTGCAGAATCTGGTATATTCAATATCGCTGATGCTGTTACGAGAAAATATGGTTTTGAGGAGGCTGGCAAAGCATTCCAGGATCTCAACCAGGGAAAAATTGTCAGCAGAGCTGTTGTTGAGATAATGTAATTGCTTTATTTCACTAGTGCGCCAGCTGCACACCCAGAATAGAGGCTTCTCTATATTGAGAATAATCTGTGCAACATAATAAATCAATCCTCTTTCAGCCACTTCTTTAAAATCCATGTTCTGTTCATTTTTTAGTAGGCTTTCCAACCGCTGATCATCAGTAGTTGAAGAGCCTAGAGCATGAATCAAATATCTCATGATCCCACTTCTCACCACGAATATCTGAATCTGCTTTACTTTTTTCCATTATCAAATGCACCCCGCTTTTTTCAACCCGACATTTTCGAGCATTTACTTTGACATTCAGTTCCAATTCCTCTACACCTTGCAGCGATTCCTCTAACCCGGTCAACGGTACATGCTGTATCCAAGAATGCTTGGTGGAATTTCTGTCAAAAGTAATTGCCGCCGTCGTGTCAAACAATTCAATACCATTGCTCTTATTTTTGAAAGTAGCAAAACACTTATCAAACGGAAGAAATGATGTTTGTGGAGTGGCTTCATTGGTGGAGGCCGAGACCACCCAAAAAAGAAGCGCTTGGAGTTTATTACCGTCTGGGACTGAAACTGAGGGCAAATGAAATGATAATGCATCTCCTTCTCCACGATGGCTGAACCATTCTGGTATCTCACCACCAGCAAGGAATATGTCATAATGTTTACCTTTGCAAAATCCCTATTGGTTTCAAGGAAAGTAATTAAAATTTGAGCTCAAAAAACTACCATATGTACATGCTAAATGTTTTTGTTCAAGAAAGTTAAGAGACAGAGAAAGAGAGACAACCTGAATAAGACTCATCTTAGAGTTTTCAGATAAATTGTTGCAGTCATGTAAGTTAAAAATGGACCAGATATTGCTCGCAAACTCCATGCCCTGAATCTCTATTAAATTCTGGCACCCTTTTACATTCAGTGATGGTAGTCTTTCATGCTGAAGTGGTGCACTTACTCTTTCAATGGATGTGCAGCCATTGATAGACAAGAGTAGTACATTTGATGGAAGCTCTGAGATTGATAGAAGATTCTTGCATCTCTCAACCCTAAAATACTCGAAGCTTAGGAAGGCTGCTAATGCCGTAAGGCGATTGAAGAATCCGTTTCCGGACAAATCCAAATCTTCAAGAAAGGACAAACTCCTAAAATCAATGGAGCTTATAGCGTCGGACAAACCAAAGCATAACTTAGATCTAGTTCTTTCAATGAGCTAAAACTAGTGAAAGAAGTCGGTAGCATAGCTATAGAGCTAGAATAGCTTTTCGATGAAAGCCACGCATGAAAAATCTTGAAAACCCGAGATTTAGATGGTGGATCGGTGAGTAGAAAACATTTTTTGTATCCACCAAATGATAACTTTGTTAGCTTCTTCAAATATCTAGCTGATGTTGGAAGTTGCTTAATTGCACTTCCGTTTGTGAACAACTCAATTAAGGATTCTAGGCCACCCAAACTGTCTGGCAATTTCTCAAGTTGCGAGCACCTAGTAACGTTGAGAGTTTGAAGAGATTTTAAGCTGCCCATGCTTTCTGCAAGAGTCTTTAAGCTGTTGTAGTCCTTCAAATTCAACAAAACAAGGCTCTTCAAATTTCCAATAGATTGATGTATCTCAACCAAACTCGTGCATTCTACAAGTATCAGTCTCTCCAAATTAGGGAGTCCTCGGAAGTTTGGCATTTTAACAAGGCACTTGGAATAGCTGAGATTGAGGATTTTCAGCTTGTTAAGAATCTGTCAAAGCAATTAGAAAATAAAAGAAAAATAATTAAGTGAAAAAATGTAACTCTACATTAAATCTAATTCGGGAAAATCTTGAGTGCTTATTGCATATATTTTACCTTAGTCCCCTTCCAAAGTTTTCGGACTTTACTTTTTTGCATGTCAAGTATAACAAGCTCGCTTAGGTGAAAATCGGATGGCAAAGATTTCAAAGGGGCATTCAAGCCAGCAAAGCCATATCAACTCTCTCGGGGAGAAGATCGTAGCTCCCCCCGCAAGATGTGCTCCCTGTGATTTGGAGTAATTGTAAACGTCTCATTTTTTGTAAGCGATTTTGTGTCTGAATGATCTCTGTACATCTAGTGCCGACCTTCCACGAAAGATTCTGTACTCTAACAATAGCCAAAAAGAAATATTTATCTGTTTGCTGTGAAATATTGTATATTCATGTGATATCCTAAGTTGATGAATTATATATTGCTGTAAGACAATTATGAATTACTGCATAAAAACTGTTTTAGTGATATAGTATTAACTTATTTATGTCAAATGAAAAAAACTTCCATAAAGAGCAATATTGCACTTTCCAACGCAACTAGTTCCTTACAATTGCACAAAGGTCAGACAAGAAATTAAGACAAATAATTAGAGTGTAAAGTAGTGTAAAGTACAACAATCAATATACAACGTAATGAGTTCTCACCATTTCCTTGGAGAGAACAGTGTATGCATCTTCTGGAAGCACAATTCTGCTGCAATTTCCAGGATGGTTACGTGACCTTTGACGAATAATCTCCCTTCCCATCTTTCGTACTATATCATGCATCCATAAACTATTGTTAATTGTTATGAGAGACCTTCCAATGAGAGCTCTGAAAGCTACCTCTGCATGGCAACCGTAACGAGCACCTACTATATCTGCTACATAGTCCTTGTCTTGACCAACAAAAAAACATGCAATATCAAGGAATATCTCGCTTGAATCCACATCAAGTGCATCGAAACTTACTCTAAGCTTTCCTTGAATATCATCATGTGGAATATTTTGCCAATGGGCAATATCAATTTTCCATCCAGCTTTGTCTCTTATGGACAAATGAGAACCCAGAATTTGAAGAGCCAAAGGAAGTCCTTCGCAGTAGTCCACTACCTTTTCTGAAAGCTCTTCATAATCCTTTGCTGGACGGGTTTCCCTAAAAGCATGCAAACTGAAAAGCTGAAGAGACTGATCTCGATCCAATTCCATAGCATGATACATCCCATCAACCTCTACTTCTGTTAGCAGATGCTTGTTCTTAGTTACAATGATTATTTTACTTCCATCACCAAACCAACATCTCTCTCCCATCAATGCCTCCAGTTGTTCTCTTTTGTCCACATCATCAAAAACAACAAGAACGTTTTTACGATGAAGTCGTTCTTTGATCAAATTCATTCCTTCATAAACATTGCCGATCTTCCAAACATTTGGTTTCAGAATATCATGAAGAAGGCGCTCTTGTAATTCAACCAGACCATTCGAGCTTATCTGATATTTCCTTGACACCCGAAAGAAAACTGCTTCCCTCAAATTTAGAATAAAGATTGTTAAACACAGCTTTTGCTATTGTTGTCTTCCCTATTCCAGCTATCCCATAGATCCCCACGATGCCAACATTGTTTCTTGCACCTTTTAGCAAAGAAATAACACCTCGAACTCTGGAAGAAATACCTACTGGGTGCTTGGCTACGTGCAAGGTTTTGTTTCCCAATTTACAAGCTACATCATTGACAACCTTTTTAATGAGTTCCGCTTCATATCTGTTCATAGAGAAGAAAGACATCAATGACGTATAAGTTGTTATATATTAATCCAGAATTTTCAAGATCTAGAACTATCAAGGAAGTGCATCTTGATAATCTAGCTCATCCATCTCTAGAATTCACATAAAACAAGATCAAGTTATCCTTTCTTGTAAAAACAAGAAACAACCAAGCAATTTTATACATGAAAAAGTTAGTGCAGTGTGCATGTGAGAAGAGAAAGAGTTGTGTGTGCAAGTGAGATTCAGTGAAAAATAAGCATGCTGTCCAAGTGTGAGCTTTATGATCAAAGATCGTCTAGTGTGTGATCAGTGTATACACATTAGTTGGTGTCCAAGTATCAATATTTAATTTGTACAAAATTGTTTTCTAATCACTACTTATCTGAGCCTCTGTCCAAAGTTTTATATCCAACATCAGTTAAATACAAGATCATTAGCTAACACCAGTCAGCACCAAAAATATTTTCATAGTAAAAAATAATGTTGTTAACATGATTTTCAGCAACAAGAGAATTTTTAAATATTAACTCAAAACCTATTTTAGTTGGTCAATCCTGTTGTGTGGTCCCGCACCATTTAAATTAAAAGGGGGCTGCCACATCACTTAAAAAGGTGGTATTAGGGTTTTATACTCAACTAGAGACAAAAAGAGAAAAGTGAAGGAGAAAGAAAAAGTGGTGGCTGCTGAACAATCCATTTTCTTTCTTTGATTTCCAGCTCGTTAACTGTTGGATCGAGCTGAGATTTGGACAGAGGCTTCTAGACACATTAATATTCATTCTGAACGGTCGGATTGAAGATTGGAGTTGTGGAAGTTGGCTGTTTTGACAGAAAACAGGGCTTTCAGTATTCTGAGTCTTTTCTCAAACTTTGTTCTCTTTAATCTTGTTGTATTCCAAGAATAAGTTGTTCTTGATGATATATGTTGTAGCCCTTAGTTGAATCTGAGGAAGAATATTGTGAACCCATTATTTGTGATAGTGGAAGTTTTAAGTGGACTACGGTCCCGTGGTTTTTTCCCGCATTGGGTTTTCCACGTAAAAATCTTGGTGTTGATGTGTTTGATTATTTGCATTATATTGTTGATTGTTTGATCCCATAATTTGATTGCACAAAGAGGGAAAAAGGTTTGGGACTAGATTGGTAATCCGCTAAATTGGTGCTCTATTATTGAGTTCTTTGCCCAAAAAGTGGTATCAGAGCACTGGTTGTGTAGATTGATTTTCTTGTGCAATTAAAATGGAAAAGGAAGATTCAGGCATGATAAAGCTCACTTCCTCAAATTATTTTCTATGGAAAACAATGATGGAGGATCACTTATATTGCAATGATTTGGCTTTGCCGATTGAATGTAAAGGAGTAAAGCCTGATGAAATGGATGATGCAAAATGGAAGGGGCTTAATAGAAAGGCTACCGCTAATGTTAGGAAATGGGTATCCTCTAAGTCCATTAATCATATTTCTCAAGAACATGACTGCTATAAAGTTTGGAAGATGTTGGAAGAAACATTTGCCAAAGAGAGTGCACAAAACAAGGTTTTTGTAATTAGAGACCTTGTGAATTTGAAGTATAGAGATGGTGAAGATGCTTCAGTGCATATAAATGAATTCCAAGGTTTTTTAAATCAGTTGTCATTGATGAATCTTGAGCTAGCCGATGAGATGCAAGCACTAATCCTATTGAGTTCAATGCTGGATAGTTGGGAGACTTTGGTGGTGTCACTTAGCAATTCTACTCGAATGGAGAGATCACTTTGAAAAGCGAGTGAAGGATTGTATCCTCAATGAAGAGAAGAGGAGGAAAGGGACAAGCACTTCGGAGTCTCATGCACTTGTTACTGAGAAAGTCGAGGGAGAAGTCAAAGTAGGTTCTCTCCACGGCAAACAAGATAAAGAATCCAGCAATAGAAAAGGCAAATGGAAGCCAAGAGGAAGATCTCGATCAAGGAAGGGATTTAAGTGCTATTATTGTGACAAGCACGGGCATATTCAAAAAGAGCTGTAGAAAGTATAAAAGAGATCGAGAAGGGGAAAAAGATGAAGACGAGGGAATGAAGAGAATGAGTGCAGTTTGCAGTTGTATTTGATGGTGATGTTGCCATTGTTTGTGATGATGGTTGTGTTAACCTTGCATGTCGAGGATACCACCTAGGTTGCAGATTCAGCGACTTCTTACCATGTTACACCCAGAGCGTGATTTTTTACACATCCTACACTACTGGCGACTTTGGTCAAGTTAGGGATGGGAAATCAAGGGATGGCTAGTGTTGTGGGCATTGGAGATATTTGGTTGGAAACCAATCTGGAGTGCAAGTTGATACTCAAAGATGTTAGACATGTACCCGATATGCGCCTACATTTGATCTCTACGGTACTCTTGATGAAGAAGGCTATCACAGTTACTTTGGAGATGGTAAATGGAAGCTCTCCAAAAAATTCTTTAATTGTTGCTAAAGGGAAAGAAGATGGGTCTCTACATGTCACAAGCCAAGGTGATCAAAGGGGAGGTGAATGCAATTGAAGATTGCTCTCTTGATTTATGGCATAAGCGGCTTGGACATTTAAGTGAGAAAGGTCTTGGCATCCTTGCCGAGAAGAACTACGCTTCCTTTAAAAGGTATGAACTTGAACACATGTACTCATTGTTTAGTTGGTAAACAACATAGAGTTGCTTTTCAAAGATCACCTTCACATAGAAGATCACATATTCTTGATTTAGTTCATCTCGATGTTTGCTCTATGATTGATAAGTCTCTTGGAGGTGCATTGTACTTTGTTAGTTTTATTGATGATCACTCCAGGAAAATTTGGGCCACTTGTTTGAAATCCAAAGATCGGGTGCTTGATGTCTTTAAGGATTTCCATGCGAGTTGAAAGAGCTGGTAGAAAAGTCTGAAATGTGTTCGAGTGATAATGGTGAGTGAATCTGAGAGGTCCTTTTGAGAAGTACTTGCAGGGAACATGGTATCAAGTTGGAGAAGGCAGTTCCTAAGACTCCACAGCTGAGAATGGAGTGGTGAGAGAATGAAACAGAACCATTGTTGAAAGAATTAGATGTATGCTCTCTCATGCAAAGCTGCCTAAGTCCTTTTGGGGTGAGGCAATGAAGACTGCAGTTGCCATGATCAACCTTTCTCCATCAGTTCCCCTTGAATTTGATGTTCCAAATATAGTTTGGAAAGGAAAGGATGTTTCTTATGCACACTTGAGAGTGTTTGGGTGCAGAGCATTTGTACATGTTCCTCGAGATGAAAGGTCTAAGCTCGACAGCAAGACAAAGCAGTGCATTTTCTTGGGCTCTAAAGATGATGAGTTGGGCTATAGGTTGTGGGATCCAAAGGAGAAGAAAATTGTGAGAAGCAGAGATGTTATCTTCTTTGAAGATCAAACCATTGAAGACTTTGAACAGAAAGAGAAAGTAGAGTCTACTACTTTTATTCCATCCAATTCAAATCCAAGACCTACTCAACAGTTACCTTTGATGCTTGCTAATCATGGGGGGAGATTTGCAAAATAATGATAATGGTGGTTTTCTTATCGAGCCATTAGTTGGTGATTCTGAATCAACTAATGATGATATTGATGTTATTCCTGAACAGGATATACAAGAAGCTCCAGATAAAGCCACAGTTGAGAAGGTCAACTAGACCTCGCCAACCTTCCACCAAATATTCTCCTCATGAGTATGTGCTGGTTACTGATGGGGGAGAACCAAAATGCTTTGATGAAGCTATGTCACATGAAAAGAAAAGTGAGTGGTTGAAAGCAATGCAAGAAGAGATGAAATCCTTGCATGAAAACCATACCTTTGAGTTAATGAAGCTTCCTAAAGGTAAGAGAGCACTCAAGAACAAATAGGTGTTCAGGTTGAAAACTGACAAACATTGCTCACAACCAAGGTACAAGGCAAGATTTGTTGTGAAAGGTTTCGGTCAGAAGAAAGGTATTGATTTTGAAGAAATTTTTTCACCAGTGGTCAAGATGTCTTCAATCCGAGTTGTGCTTGGTATAGCTGCTAGTTTGAATCTTGAAGTTGAACAACTTGATGTAAAAACTGCCTTTCTGCATGGTGATTTATATGAAGAGATCTACATGGAGCAGCGTGAAGGGTTTGAAGCAAAAGGCAAAGAGCAATTAGTTTGCAAGTTGAAAACGAGTCTATATGGGTTAAAGCAAGCTCCAAGATAGTGGTACAAGAAGTTTGATTCCTTCATGGTGGTCATGGTTTTGACAGGACCACTTCTGATCATTGTGTATTTATGAAGAGGTTTCCAGATGGAAACTTTATTATTCTGTTATTGTATGTGGATGATATGCTAATTGTTGGCCATGATGCTAAGAAGATTCAGATTTTGAAGGAAGAGTTAAGTAAGTCTTTTGCAATGAAAGACTTAGGACCGACAAAACAGATTCTTGGCATGAAGATCACACGTGACAGGAAGAAGGAGAAACTTTGGCTATCTCAAGAGAGATATGTTCAAAAGGTACTTGAGAGATTCAACATGAGCAACTCCAAACCGGTTTGTTCTCCACTTGCAAGCCACTTAAACTAAGTTCTAATCAGTGTCCTTCAAGTGATGAAGAAAAAGATGAGATGAAAAAGGCTCCTTATGCATCCGCAGTGGTAGCTTGATGTATGCCATGGTTTGCACAAGGGCCGGATATAGCTCATGCAGTTGGTGTGGTTAGTCGGTTCCTCTCAATCACGGTAAAGAACAGTCGGGTCAGTGATGAAATGGATACTCGGGTATCTCAAAGGCACTTCTAAGCTTCGAGCTTGTGTTTTGGCAATAACAAACTGTCGTTGGAAGGATATACATATGCAGATCTGCTGGTGATGTTGATTCTACAAAGTCCACATCGGGATACTTGTTGAAGTTTGCGGGGGAAGCGATCTCATGGCAATCAAGGTTGCAAAAAATGTGTTGCATTATCCACTACAGAAAGGCTGAATATATTGCTCTTCTTGAAGGGGGCAAAGAGTTGTTATGGATGAAGAAGTTCTTGCATGAACTTGGTCTAGTTCAAGAGAACTTTGTGTTGCACTATGACAGTCAAAGTGCAATCCATCTCAGTAAGCATCCTACTTTTCACTCTCGATCAAAGCACATTGAAGTTAGATATCAATGGATTCGAGATGGTATGGAGATGAAATCATTTGTTGTTGAGAAGATCCATACTGATAACAATGCATCAGATATGATGACCAAGCCTTTACCGAGAGAGAAGTTTGAGTTTTGCAGAAAGGAAGTAGGCTTGGTAGAGCCTCCTAAATTGAACTTTACAAGTTGATCGCCACTATGGCGAATTCCTCACATGGTGCGTGAGGGGGAGATTTGTTGTGTGGTCCTGCACCATTTAAATTAAAAGGGGGTCTGGCACATCACTTAAAAAGGTGGTATTAGGGTTTCATACTCAACTAGAGACAAAAAGAGAAAAGTGAAGGAGAAAGAAAAAGTGGTGGCTGCTGAACAATCCATTTTCTTTCTTTGATTTCCAGCTCGTTAACCGTTGGATCGAGTTGAGATTTGGACAGAGGCTTCTAGACACATTAATATTCATTCTGAATGGTCGGATTAAAGATTGGAGTTGTGGAAGTCGGCCGTTTTGACAGAAAACAGGGCTGTCAGTATTGTGAGTCTTTTCTCAAACTTTGTTCTCTTTAATCTTGTTGTATTCCAAGAATAAGTTGTTCTTGATGAAGAATATTGTGAACCCATTATTTGTGATAGTGGAAGTTTTAAGTGGACTACGGTCCTGTGGTTTTTTCCCGCATTGTGTTTTCCACGTAAAAATCTTGGTGTTGATGTGTTTGATTATTTGCATTATATTGTTGATTGTTTGATCCCATAATTTGATTGCACAAAGAGGGAAAAAGGTTTGGGACTTGATTGGTAATCCGCTAAATTGGTTCCCTATTATTGAGTTCTTTTCCCAACAAGTCAATCTTAAAACTTCATAACTTAAATTCATACGTAACTTGAGTTAAATTAAACCATATGATGATTGATCTAATGTAACATTGTCAACATGATGAGTTTAAAAACAGCATAAATTATTGTCCAATGTTGATTTGAACTTTAAGATTCAAAAATGAATGAATTGAAAATGAGATCCTCCATAAAAGTTGTGAGTGAGGGTTTTATGTTTCATATGGGACTAAAATCACTTAGTTTGATGTTCTAGAACTTCAGATATAATGTAAAAACCAAGAGGAGTCTGGAGGAGTACTCTATTCGACATATTCCCGCCCCCCTAGAACCTCAATTTTAAACTTATTTTCAATTATGAAAAAAATTCTTATTTTCAACTTATCATGGAATCCAACCCAATACCAATTTGGTTTTTACTGAAATAACCACATAAAAAGTAGATTAGATTGAAACAAATTATTAACTCTAAATTATAAATCAACATAATAGTAAAAGATAAAATGACATACAAAAATAAAAAAAATTAATGGAAAAAATAAAGTGTTTACACATCTATCACTTAGAGGAAAGCTTGAGAATAATAATGATTATTCAAAAAGAACTTGTTAAATTTTATAACCCTACTAGTTGGAGAATTATTTTGAAAAAAACATAGATATGTGCAACTGGATTTTGACAGAGAAGATAAAGATATACCCATTTGCCTCATTGTTTAAACCCCCATCCGGGATAGATTAGCGGCACGTGCAAGAGCTTCTCTCCACTGTTGACCTTCTCCATTTCTTCCTTGAAGTGTTCTTCATGTTCATCAAAAGCTTTTGCATAGCTACCCGGATCACGTTTCGTGGATATCCCGAAGGATTCAGTATCATAAAATATTGGAAGAACAATCTGTTGAATTTTTTTGCACCGCACTCAATAATCTTTACTAGTTCAGTCAAGACACCATCTAGAGGAAGCATAGTTTGTGGAGAATACCACTACAGAAATCGTTGATCCTTCGATTGCCACGAGAAGTTGCAGGGGAGATTTCTTCTCCTCTAGGGAGTTCATTATCGTCCCCTAAAAGTATGAATTCCGGCTTGGATTAAAGGCGAGAATAGAGATGATCTGTAATTGTTTTTGCGAGTGTCTTCTCCTCTAAAACTTAGAAAAAACATCATAGTTCCATCTATGTCTATAGGGACGAAGGCATGAGTGAGAACGGAGACTTCAGAGTAAGCCATAAAAAAGGCACTACTGTCTATAGCAAATTGGGAATTGAAAAGGTAGTAACAACAACTATGTTCAAGTGATATAAATTGACATCCCATCCAGCCCGGTGGCGTTGACTTCAACACACTCAGCTCTAGTTAATAATGGCTCAAGTCTTTTTTTTTATTTAAAAAAAAGTATATCCAATTAAAAAAATAACCAAATATAAAATAAGAATGAGATAACCCAAATTATATTACCCGTTCATAGATAACTCTATAGAAAATAAAATAAAATAATTGCAAAGTTTAATTATAAGAAAATAAAACACTAAAATATATTAAAAGCTTTAGAAATCATCCTAAAAAAAAATCAAGTTAACCCAATCTAACACGCCAAAGCCAATATATAGTTATATAGTTTAAGTTAGAAGACTTGATAAATGAATAATCTCTTCAATCTTCTCCCTTTCACATCAAACAGTGGTCAACATGGTGGGTGTGGGTTAAAGCCAAAGCCGGCTTGAGGGCATCCATCAAATAGTAATTGCAACCTTTTTCATTTAGTACCTACTACATGAAAGGCCGTGCTACTGGGATCTCTGAAAAGCTTGTTACCATTGGACTTGAAACGTTCCAAGTTCATAATATCTACTTGCAAAACCATTAATTAATTTGAAGGACCCAATTATTAACACAGGCAGGTGCCTACTAGTCAATTCCCACATGGTTTCACGCGAGAATTAGTCTGAGTGATGGGATTTCTATGTATTGCTTACGTAATATAACAACAAAGGTTGTTAAAATCACAAGTTAACTTATAAAACAATTAAGATTAATTGACAAAACAATAAAATATATTAAAAAATTTAAAAATCATCCTAAAATAGGGCTGAAAAGCACACTATTTTAACTATTTTAATTTATGATGGCTAGAAAATTCACCAAGTTCTGGAAAGAGATAGGATTTAAAAGCACACTGATGATATCTTCGATCCTGTTAATGTGTTTTCCATCGGCTCAGGCCATGTGAACCCAGCGAAAGCAGATGATCCGGGTCTCATTTATGATATCCAACCTGACGACTACATTCCTTACTTATGTGGTCTTGGTTACAATGCTGGAACAGTTCAAGCATACCTGAAGCACAGCTAAACTATCCCTCATTTTCTCTAAACTTGACGTCTAGTCCTCAGACATACACAAGGACAGTAACAAATGTTGGCTCTTTTAATTCTTCTTACAATGCTGAGATCATTGCACCACAAGGTGTTGATGTTAAGGTAACACCCGGCTTGATTCAATTCAGTGAGGGGAGTCCGAAAGCAACGTATTCATTGACATTTACTGGAACCGCCAACACGAATTTGCCATTCTCTCAGGGATTTCTGAATTGGGTTTCTGCTGATCATGCTGTTAGAAGCCCAATTGCTGTTCTATTTGCATAAGAAAAAAATTAGGGTCCTGGCCTGGATATCTGATGTTCTTGATTAGAATTTTTTTTATCTCTCGCAGTCTCATCTCCAGCCTGGACAAATTGTTGTGACTTGTGAGTCACTGATGTGACCTGATTTTGAGAGAGAAGAAAATGGGCTTTGAGCTTGAAGAATAGAGAAGAGAAAGATTGAAGATAGTTCTACAGCTTCTTCCGAATTACTTGTTTCATAACCTATCTTTCACTTAGTACAGAATCTTTTATTTATATACAAGCCCTCCTCCTTCCCGTCAACTAACCATTCTAACTGCTATTCTAACCGTTAACTGTTTCTAACAGAGCTTAACACGTGCTGAAGCAATCCTATTCAACTACCAACTGACTCTTCAACCAAGACTATGTGCTGCAGTTGCAAAGCTAAAGGCAGCTCAAGCTCGGAAATAACAATGAACAGCCGACTCTCCCAATTCTTTGTTTATCAATACCAAAACAACTAATTGGTGATTGACTTTTCATTTGGTGTTAAGACACTTAAATAATTTATTTTGGAAGAAAAAAAAGTAAATGATTCAATTGTATTTCATTTCGAAACTCTAACTATTTACATTTACCTATGTAGAAACACAAATTTTCCGCCAATCAAATTTCACCATTTGTTATTTTATTCTTTATTTTAAAGAATAAAATAAAATTGAAATAAATGACATGGAAAACAAATGAGCCTTCAAATATTTCTTGGCTAATGAAAAGTTGACATTTGAAATGAGATATTCAAGATATCTCGTCATAAAGGCAAGATTTCGTCAATAAAGACAGACATAAAGGCAAGATTTCGTCAATAAAGACGGACATAAATGCAAGATCCTGTCAATAAAGACCAACCAATAAATATTATGCCACGTGGCATTGGAAAAAGACCTGAGAGCCCCTACAGATCTCTATAAATAGAGGGTCTCAACCTAAAGGCAAGAGGTTGGATTCTTGGACATACAAATTTTCTTCAAGATAAGTTCTTCAAGCAAGGAAGCTCTCTCTCTCTCTCAAAGAGTTCTCAAGCCTCCTTCATCTACGCTTGAAGTCTACAAAGAACGAAGCTCTGTTGGATCAAGCCAAAACGCCCCATAAGAGTTCTTCAACAACACTTTGAAGACAAATCAAGGTACTCTTCAAAGCATCAAAGCATCAAATCACAACATCTCGCTTCGTAATACACGCCCAAATTCGCGTTCTTGCAAAGCACAAATCTTAGCTTGATTAGTCAAATAAATCAAGTCACCATACATCAAATCCAAGGGAAGAATCAAAGGATTGTCATATTCTTTTGATAGAATATATTACATAGAGATTGTACCCATTCATTATATTTAATAAAATCATATATTTGTACACGTGTGCTTGTTTAATTTCAGGTACACAAAATTGTGTCTACAAATTTCTGGCGACTCCACTGGGGATATCTCTACCTTTCATCTCTTCCCTTCAAGAAAGAATTTTCAACAAAATCTCAATGGCAACTAGGAGGAACATGATCACCATTGTCGCTTCGAAAAGCAACAAGGCCATTGATTCAAGTCCTCAACATACTATTGAAGATTCTTCAACTCCGCCATTGAAAACAAAATCCATCGTCGAGTTGTATGCGCAAACTAGGCCGATTCTCAAGATGACGTCAACTTCGAATGCAAGAGGGGCACAAGATGTCACCTCAAAGATGAAGCCATAAGCAACTCCCCTACAAAAGTCAGGTGAGGCGCGTGAAATGGTCTTCAACACTCAAGGTGACTTTGACGATTCACCTATGGAAACTGCTCCGTGTCAATCACCAAATAAGGCTTCGGGTTCTAGCACCATGTCAGTGATGATGACCGAGACAACATCTTTAGAAGATCAAGTGACTAACTTGACAAAACTCGTCGAGGGGCTTTCGACTTCACTCAAGGCAAAAGACCGCGAGATAGCAAAGTTGATGAACAAACTTGAGAGCTTGAACGAAAGAGGCCAAACCTCGACTAACAAGGCTTTTCAAGTAGATCAACTAGATGTCATTGAGGAGTCTCGCAATCGGAGTCGTGGAAAATATACGTGGTATTACCGATGGCATGTTCACCACAAATCAACTAAAAGAACTCATCAAGGAAGCCATCACGCACCAGGTGGAAAGCTCAATTCAACCCCTCATATTCGTGATGTGAAGCCGCATACACCCAAAGAATCGACCTATTAAAGATGCCTCTAAGTTACCAACCACCAAAGTTTCAGCAGCTCGATGGCAAGGGAAATCCTCGACAACATATAGCTCACTTTGTGGAGACTTGCAACAATGCCGGACTAATGGTGATCTCATGGTAAAACAGCTTTGTTCGCTCCTTTGAAAGGTAATGCCTTTGACTCGGTACACTCGACTTGGAGTCTTGCTCGATTGATACTTGGGAGCAGCTTGGAGCGTGAGTTTCTTAACCGATTTTACAGACACTCGCCGTGGTGGTTAGCATGATTGAACTCACTAATGCACGCCGCTGGAAGGAAGAGCTCGCCATTGACTACATTCATCGGTGGAGAAACCTCAGCCTCAACTGTAGAGATTGACTCACCGAGACTTCTGCGCTAGACATGTGTATTCAAGGGATGCATTGGGGACTACGATATATCCTACAAGGCATCAAACCAAAGTCTTTTGAAGAATTGGCTACTCGTGCACATGATATGGAACTTAGCATTGCGGCGCTGAAAGTTCATCGCTACCTATGCAAGAGCCTAAAAGAAATAAGCCCTCAAGGTCGTAGATTCGAAAGAGCACTCGAAGGTCGAGGGAAAGCAATCGCTAGTAGTTAACTTCGACCGCCGTAAGGGTACCAACTGGAGTTAAGAGGAATGATCATGCAACGCCGACTACCTTTCAAAGGGGTGAAAGAAAGAAACCATCATTGAAAGAGCGACTGAGGAAAAAGTGTATCCATTCCCTCGACTCGCACATATCTAGGATGCCGGATGATCTCGCTTGAGGCAAATATCATTGATTTGCCTGAGGTGAAACGCTCAAGAAGCAAAACCAAGTAGATAATCCGAATTATTGCAAATATCATCGCTTAATCAGTCATCCCTTAGAGAAGTGTTTTGTGCTGAAAGACAAGATCATGAGGCTACACGAGAATGGAGATATCATTTTTGATGATGAAGTAGCAGCCTCTAATATCACAACCATGGTCAAGTCAGGACCATGTCAATCACTCTCTACAATAAGTTTCGACTCCTGTGAACCTATAAGACTTGATGCCATTTTCCCGATGAGCTTCACTGTATCCTCAAGTCAAACTCCATGTATAACCCTCACACCTCAAGTTGACGACTTGAAGCCTGAATGGTCTGAAAATTATAATGATGAAGGATGGACTTTAGTCACGCGTAGAAGCGGAAGGAGGAAGCACATACAAATGACAAAGCCAACAAGAATGAGGATCTCAATGGTGAGGAAGCCAATTAATGAGCCGACATACCGAAAGACTCAACAAAAAATCCATACCGCTAGAAAGGAGGGTTTTTCACCTAAAAGTATAAGAAAGCCCTCGTTACATCGAATGAGTACATGCCAACAGAAATGAAAAGAATGGAAAATGTACCTGTTGCTTGCTATCAGGTTGATGAAGAGAAAACCCCTATTGATCATGATGACTCTTTAAACTTATCTCACGGTGTATGCACAACAGAGATATCCTTCAACGATGAGGACTTGTTGCTTGGATCAAAACTCCATAACCGACCTCTTTTCATTAAAGGATATGTTGATGAAAAGATAGTGAATCGCATCTTGGTGGATGATGGCTCGGCGGTCAATATACTACCTCTTAAGACCATGAGAGAGCTAGGGATTCCTATGGATGAACTCTTCCCAAGTCATCTGATGATTCAAGGTTTCAATCAAGGAGGGCAAAATGCTATAGGAAAGATAAGGCTTGCGATACACATAGAAGATATGGAATCCAATTCACTTTTCCATGTCATAGATGCCAAAACTACCTACAATATGTTGCTTGGGCGACCATGGATACATGAAAATGGTATCATCTCCTCAACACTCCACCAATGTTTTAAGTATTGCCGAGATGGACAAGTAAGAAAGATAATGGCGGACAATCGATCCCTTCACCATAGCTGAAGCTCATTTTGCAGACGCAAAATTCTATTTCAAGTCAAATATGATGGAAGAACTACGATCACCACCTGACCACTTAGGAGAAGGAATAATTGACTCTAAGAGCTCAAAAGGGCATAAGTCATCTACAAATGAAGGGGTGTCTCAGCCAACAAAGAATAAAGGAAAAGAAAAGGTGGTAGAAAACTTTGTTGACAATAAACCACCACGTAAAGCCGCGACACTCCGATATATTCCAGTATCATCAAGAAAAGAGGGCCAGTCTTCTTTTGCAAAAGATGAAGAAAAGATCAGTAAAGAGCTTGAAAACTTGACCTTGCCAGCTACTAATCTCGCCTTGAACAAGGTTTCAAAACCTTTACTAAAAGGATTTGTTCATCAAACTGAGTCGGTGGTGATAAATCTTAAAGGACTCCCTGATAAACGGTCAAATGGCTTTGATCCCAATGCTTACAAGCTTTTAGTCAGGGCTGGCTATAGTCAGGAAGACATCAACGAGATATCAAAGGATGGTGATACGACTCAACTTGAAGGTAAACAAGTTTTTGCAAGGACTAGCAAGGCATGGAGAGAAAGAAAACTTCTAGCAAAACTTTGAGGGCTGGTCTTGGATATGAGTCTTCCACACCACTGTATTTTCATATTAATAAAGAAGCCTCACGATACATAAATGTGGAAGAAGTGAAGGACAAACAACAAAGTCAGCCGACACCTCTTAGAGTTTCAGTCCGATCGCCTTTGGTGGAACTACAAGTCGTGTCTCCCTGCTTTTACTAGGATTGAAACCCAAAATAAAAGGGTGCTAAAACGCGCATCAGTTTTTGCAAGACTTGGACAATCCATGTCAAAAGAGACAGGTTTGATGGGTGATTCAAAGGTTCTTCGTAGCAAAATACCTTCACGCATGAAGAGACAATGTGAATGGGTGGTGAGTGCTGAAGAGACATTGAAAGGAAAAACACGCACAATAGTGATAACAAACCCCTCTGATGAAGAAGAAGAAGATGAAATAACGTGTCTCACTTCAAATCACATCACTATTGAAGAAGATGATAATGATAAGTTTGTCGTCGAAGAAGATGTTGAGGAAGCTCCATCTTCCCTTGAATCAGAAAATAAGCCTACAATGGATAAACTTAAAGAGGTTAACTTAGGAACTGATGAAAACCCATGACCAACCTTCATCAATGCAAACTTATCACCTGAAGAGGAAGCGAATTATATGGAACTCCTGATGGAATATCGAGATATCTTTGCTTGGTCCTATGATGAAATGCCAGGTTTAGACCCAAGAGTTGTTGTCCACCAATTAGCAGTGAAACATGGGGCTAGACCTATAAAACAAACTCAGCGTCGCTTTCGTCCTGAACTCGTGTCACAAATTGAGGCTGAAGTCAATAAACTTATCCAAGCAGGGTTCATTCGTGAGGTCAAGTATCCTACATGGATTTCAAATATTGTGCCAGTAAAAAAGAAGAATGGCCAAATGCGTGTTTGTGTGGATTTTCGAGACCTTAACAATGCTTGTCCCAAAGATGATTTTCCACTTCCTATTACTGAGATCATGGTAGATGCTACCACAGTCATGGGAGATTAACCTTCATGGATGGTTCATCTGGCTATAATCAAATTCGAATGGCACCCGCAGATGAGGAGAAGACGGCTTTCCGAACTCCAAAAGGGATATATTGTTATAAAGTTATGCCGTTTGGCTTAAAGAATGCAGGTGCCACTTATCAAAGGGCGATGCAGAAGATTTTTGACGATATGCTTCACCAACATGTTGAATGCTATGTTGATGATCTCGTGGTGAAATCAAAAGAAAAAGAAAATCATTTGCAGGATCTTTGTTTGGTGTTTAAACGGTTACGTCGATTCCAACTAAAAATGAACCCATTGAAATGTGCATTTGGTGTGTCCTCAGGCAAATTCCTAGGGTTTATAGTTCGACATCGAGGAATTGAGATTGATCAGTCTAAGATCGAGGCCATTCTAAAAATGCCGGAGCCAAGAAACATCCATGAGTTGAAGAGTCTCCAAGGAAAATTGGCCTATATACAGAGATTTATTTCTAACTTATCAGGCCGATGTCAACCATTCACCCACTTAATGAAGAAGGATACATCATTCTATTGGGATAAAGCTTGTACTAATGCTTTCAACAAGATAAAAGAATACTTGTTGAACCCACCTGTCCTTCGAGCACCAGTACAGGGACGTCCACTTATCCTCTATATTGCGGCTCAAATACGTTCCTTAGGAGTATTGTTGGCACAACAAAATGATGAAGGCAAGGAAAGTGCTCTCTACTACCTTAGTAGGACATTAAACGGGGCTGAACTGAATTATTCCCCAATAGAGAAGACATGTCTAGCATTGATGTTTGCAATAAAGAAGTTAAGACATTACCTCCAAGCGCATTCAGTAAGATTAATCTCTCGGGCCGACCCCCTCAAATACATCATCTCAAGACTAGTATTATCAGGAAGATTGGCAAAATGGGCTTTATTGCTTCAAGAATTTGAAATTGTCTACGTCTCACAAAAAGCTGTCAAAGGGCAAGCACTAGCTGATTTTCTAGCTGATCATCCTATTCCCGATGAATGGAAGTTCTCTGAAGACCTACCCCGATGAAGATGTTCTCGCTTTATTGAACAAAGTCGTAACCATGGAAAATGTTCTTTGATGGCGCAGCACGACAAGATGGAGCCGGTGCTGGGGTTATATTCATCACACCAGGGGGGAGGTGTTGCCTTTCTCCTTTTCACTTACCAAATGCTGTTCTGATAACATGGCTGAATATCAAGCTTTGATTCTTGGGTTGGAAATGGCAATGAATATAAAAATGTCTCGCCTTAAAGTTTTTGGTGATTCTCAATTAGTCATCAGACAACTCCTCTCACTATATGAAATTAGGAAGTCAGAATTAATCCCATATCATAAGTATGCACTTAAACTAATAACATCACTTGATTGTGTCACTTTAGAACATGTACCACGAAAAGAGAATAAGCAAGTCGATGCCTTGGCAAATTTGGCGTCAACACTAGCATCATGTAGTGAGGGAGATAAATGTCCCTCAGATGTCAAAGATGGGTCGCTCCACCACTAAGCCACCCGACATAGAAGAGAAAGAACAAGTGGGCTGAAGTTTCTGCTTCACGTAGATTGAAAGAGAAGATCATGGCCAACCGCCTTTATCGATTATTTGAGACATGGAAAACTACCTAACCCACTTTACGCCATAAGACAGAGGTGAGGCTAAGAGCTTCGCTTCATATACTTCCAAGGCACTCTTTATCGACGCTTTTTGAAGGGAATCTTTTTATGCCTGTCTCTGAGAAGAAGAAGCAACAAAAGCACTAGAAGAAACTCACTCGTGGATTTGTGGAGCACACCAATCAGGCCCTAAACTTCACTTCCCGGATCAAAAAGAATGGGATATTATCGCCAACAATGGTGAAGGATTGCATAGACTATGCTAGAAAATGTCAAAGTTGTCAATTGCATGCTAATTTGATCCACCGACCACCCGAAGCCTTTACATCCGACAGTTGCCTCTTGGCCCTTTGATGCTTGGGGACTTGATGTGGTAGGACCATTGCCTAAAAGCTCCGGGGCATCTTTACATATTGGTCGCAACATGACATTTCTCCAAGTGGGTAGAAGCTGCAGCATTAAGAGAGATCAAGAAAGAGACAGCTTGTAAGCTTCATCCAAACAAACATCATTTACCGTTATGGGGTACCAAGATACATCATAACCCGATAATGGAAGGGAATTCTACAATACGCCCATGAAAAAGTTGTGTGCACAGCTCAGCTTTCAAACAACATAACTCTTTCTATGTACAATGCTCCCGCTTAATGGTTTGGCGTAAGCCTTCAACAAGACTTTATGCAACATTCTCAAGAAGGTGGTGAATCGCCAAGAAGGACCGGCATGAGAGAATTGGTGAGGCGCTATGGGCTTATCGTATTCACATTCAACACCAACTCAAGCTACTCCATACTCCCTGGTATATGGGGTTGAAGTTGTTCTTCCACTAGAATGTCAAATTCCATCTTTAAGAATTGCGATCCAAGAAGGGCTTTCCAATGAAGACAATGTTCGCCTACGCCTTGAAGAGCTTGAGGCTTTAGATGAAAACGTCTTGAGGCACAACAACGACTAGAATGTTATCAAGCACGACTTTGTAGAGCTTTCAACAAGAAGGTGTGACCACGCTCCTTTCAAGAAGGGGATCTTGTCTTGGCAGTAAGACGACCGATAATCATGTCAAAACACATGGGCAGCAAGTTCCTCTCCAAATGGGACGGCCCTTATGTGGTTCAAGAAGTCTACACCAATGGAGCTTACAAGATTGTTGATGAGAATGGATTGAGGATTGGGCCTATCAATGGCAAATTCTTGAAAAGATACTATGCTTGAAATCCGATCCAGCTCCTGGCCTGCACGAGCTAAAACTGTGAAAGGCACAAAAAAAAATAAAAAAAAATGTGAACTACGTTATGACTTGATCCTTTTATCCACAAAGGTACGTAGGCAACTTGGAATTCATTCCAAGTACAGCATGCCAAAACTTTTGAACTACGCTATGACTTGATCCTTTATCCATAAAGGTACGTAGGGCAACTTAGAAATTATTCTAAGTACAAATCACACCATCCTTTAAAAGTTGTTTGAACCAATATGATCGCTCACGTGAGAGGAGAGACAAATAAACCTCAAGACAAATCAGTAACATGGAAATCTAGGTAACAAGACACAAGCGAAGGCAAAATATAGACTTTATTAATAGAAAGAAAAGTTCTATTACATAAAGTATGTAGCCTCAACAGAAAGTCATAAGCTGATGTTACCAAAACAAAACAAAAAAAAAATCCAAAGCATAATAAACCATTATCATATTACAGTTTCCAATTATGCCCTTCCATCTCCTTTTGTTTGGTCTCCAACAATCCTTTTAATTTTTGAAGAATGCCTGCGTCAGCTTCACTTATCACAGGGGAAGAGGATAGTGTGGTGATTTCTGCTCGAATGTCAGAGGTGATGATCTTTCTCTCAGAAAGCTTTTCATCACACGCCTTGAGAGATGACTCTAACTCAGTCTTCTATCTCTGCAACTCCATCAATTGTCCCGTTATTTTTGTTATCTCAGCATGAGTAATAGAAATGCATGTAGATGCCTCCTTTTCAAAAGCTTCTGAATTTTTAAGTTGCACTTCAAGCTTTTCAACATCTAAGGCTCGTTGCTTTGATGTCATCATAGGAGATAATGAAGACTCTAAGTGAATAAACTTTTTAGCATCCTCAATCACCTCGGTCACCATTCTTCTGATAGAAGAGCAATCAACCTTTATATCTTCAATGGAGAGGAGGATCTTCTCAACTTCACCAGCCAGATCAGGAATATAATGGATCGGTGTGCGAGCAATCTTATTTCTGACGCTCTACCAACACTTGACAAATTAGTTATGCGTTGAACTTAAAAGGATATAGCAAAAACACATGAATCTTAACTTTTTGGCTTGTAAAAATTTATCAACTTTTGCAAGCACTACAAAAGAATAAGCATTCCCAAATAAAAATCGGGCACACCCTTATGCATTCTTGTAAGGATATGTCACAAGCTGATTCTGTAACTTACTTTTTTCAAATTGTGATGCATTTGATGCGCACAAGCCAAATTCTAAGCTCCAAGAGATTGTGACATTGACAAATGCCTAAAGTGAATCAATATCTATAAAGAAAGTGCACTTCATCAAGGATTAGACTCATTACCTGGGTGTTCATTTCAACCCCAATTGCCTGCAGCTGTAAGATTATTCCCGCTTTGAGTGGTTGCATGAACGATAGATCAAGTCGAGAATTTTCCCCTCGATGATAACTTTAGATTTCGTGATTATTCACTATCCCAACATAATAATCTATCTCCCCGTGCTTCACAAGGTGCTTGCCTTCTTAGTGCTTTCCAATAACCTTGAAACAACCTCAAGGTCATCATCAACACCGCACATCCCTTCTCGTAACACAAGATAAATGTGCCGAAAAGCCTTGTAATCCTCTCAAGGCGATCACGGGCTGTATCGCTAGTGGGAAATGGAAGCTTCTGGAAATTGGTCCTTGTTGCCGACGACGTGGAGAAAGCAAGAGTTCCAATTTGAACAATCTAAAACCGCTTTTTGGAGGCCATGATTGCCAATAAATGGCGAGCCAAAAGTGACGCAGAGGGGGAGCTTCGGAGGTGGCCGATTCTTTTGCGGTGGCTGTTTGATGTTGTCCAAAAGCCATAAAGTAAATAGAGAAGCAACTGCTTCTCCAATTGAGTGTCCAGTGACAATTAATGGAGTGCTCGGTAATTCTCCTGTCTTTGAATAATGGATCTAAAAGAGAATACATGAACATATTTTCATAACACAATAAGCACAATGTTGTGTTCTTAATCTTATTTTCATCTTTTAGCCTTTTTTGTCTTGTTCAAATTCCATCTTTTTTGTCTAGATGCGAAAGTCTCTATGCTCATAATTTTGACAAGTTCGTCAACAAACGAAGAACTTGTATGTATATATCAAGATGCCAAAGGCAAAAACTCTGATACAACCATTCTTTAACAAGTTATTAGAAAAACGCTCGTAAAGTTGGTTATAATTGATGTTTTTGTGATTGATTTTACTAGCTTTGTCTTACAAGAAACGTTGAGAAATTCCAATGAACGAGTGAATGTTTGACCTTTTCTCTCTCGTATTTTACGACTGATTTTAGCAAGAGTTAAATAGTGTAATATGGCCAAAGTAAAGCAGAGTAGAAAGTCTATGGCAAATGAAATCATGAACACTGGCGCGCCAAATGGCCAACAGAAGGTCAAAAATCATGAACACAACCATGGTTCTGATATTGGACGATGTGTACACGCCGAGTTAAAAAACGACTCAGAAGGGTACCTGGTTTTGAGCCGAGATAGCTCCTTAAAATGGGACTTAAAAAGGGTGATTGCACCTCTATGAATGGAAAACGACCGGTTGGTTTCAGAGCATAAGAAGTCAAAGATAGGAAACCAAATCTCCTCCCTGCTGAAGAAGTTCATTCCTAGATACGGTAGAAGTGGTGAAGGCTATGTGGGTATACTTTGATTTCTTATCAAGCTTGTATCTTAGGGAGAGACTGCTAGAATCTTGTTGATCTGAACTGGATTCTGCCTGAAGGTCCTTTATTGCCGCGCATGAAATCTGGAGCAAATCAGAGTTCACCACTAAGTTTGCCAAATCTACTCCACTGATAAACCTGCAAACAAGAACAAAACATTGTTTTCTTTATCTTGCCTCGACATAGGAAACAATATAGATAGAACTTTCTGCTTACATGGGAAGTTGGCTCATTTCTGATTTGTGCTTTCCTAGATTGGCTAAGGAACAAAATTGAAGGAATAGAATTGGAGTAGTGATTGTATTTATTGACAAAGCCGAGATTGAACAGTCAACAAAGACAAAGACACGCAAATTTAATCACATGCTCGGGAAATTACCATGCAATCTATCTCGTGTTTTCCCTCGCACACCGCTTTTTTTGGGTTTTTATTTTAATTCGCTTCCATTTGGTTGACAAGTTAATACCGTTTGTAAGCGAAAGCGATGGTGATAGAACTTGGAAATTTCACTGCTTCTTTGAGCTAGTCAATTCTCAGACTTGCAAGGCAGTAAATTCAAGTCCTCCCATGAAAAATCTTGTTTTTTTTCAGGTTTTTCCCGTTTTCTTGAAATAAAAATATGTTCTTTGTGTTGATCAAAGATACAGAGGAATGAGACTCTAAAGGCATGAAAGGCATGGAAAGATACAGAGATCAGCACTCTATGCTTCAAATTGGAAAGGGTAAACAGCTTTGAACTTTTTATTTTTCTCTTGGAAAAGGGATCTGCTTTCTCATCTAAGAATTATTGCCTGTTTACAACGGTAGTTAATGGTAATTAAGGTTGTTTTTTAAAATATTATTTATTTATAAATATATCAATATAATATTTTTTTTATTTTTTAAAAATTATTTTTAATATTAACACATGAAAATAAAAATGTTTTAAAAAAATTAATTTAATTTAAAATAAAAAATTTAGTTGATGTGAACCCACTTGCCGCCAAGTTCTTAAACTTCATCTAACATGTTCCAAGAGGAGCCATATGGGATTTAGTTTATTTTCATTTACTTTCTCTTTTCATGGATATTAAAATAATATTATTTAGAATTTTTTTTCCAGCACTCTATAAAAAACCACAATCATCAAAGTCAAAGATATTAATTATCTTATTTTTTCACTTGACAAATATGGATTTAATAAATACATATTTAATGAAATTTTGGTTGTGGTTTCATAGTGTAATAATAAATATTTTTAAAAAAATTTGTAGCGTTTGACAGTATAATGATAATAATTATTAATAATGATAATAATATTGATTATAATTTAAATAATATTAATAAAAATATTAAAGAAAAACATAACTCTAGGCAGAATGGTGCTAGATTTGATTTGAAACATTATATGTAGAGAAATTCTAAAACTTAATTCTTAATAAATACAAAATTGAATCATAAATTACTTGAATTATTATTTTCATTGTTATTATTATGATTAAAAGTAAAAAAAACAAACACAATATTAGCAACATTGAAATTCTTTTATATCAAGAGCAAATCCAAATAATTGTAAAACAAAATTAAAAGACAAAGATAAAATTAGTGTTATTATCATTATGAGACTTTACTAGACTATTGATCATAATCTACAAAATATATGAATTTATTATTTTCATTCCCATTTGACTAAAAAGCTTTCAATTATAATGATATAAATCTTATCATTTGATTAATTTATTAGCGTATCAATGATAAAAATAATCAGATTTAATATTATTATCTGAGTTGTAAATTTAATCAGATTTAATAAAAATAATAAATATTTTTTTATATTTACTTTGAAATCCAATAAAATTTAATCAGATTTAACAACAGTAATTTTTTCAATTTTAACATTATTTTTTTTTTATTCGAGCCGTAGCGTGTGAGACAGCTTGAGAGATACAAGGAGCAGGAGGGTGGGTGATAGAGAGGAGAGACCAAAGCATGCCTGAAAGTGAGAGACAGCTTGAGAGGTGATTTCCAAGAAGCAATGATATATGAATTTGCCGGCAATTTCTTGAGAGGTGTATGATAAAAGAGAAGATTTACATGATGAAAGAGATAAGGTTGCTGGAATTGAAAGAGCTTTTAGTAGCTTTAAGGTTAGCAATCAGCCAGTTCATGGCAGCAGAGGCTCACAGGGGAAGTCAAATGCAAAATGGTAGCAGCAACATAAAAAGGTTCAAAACTGGAACCAAGGAGGAAATATGCATAACAACCATGGTTCAAACTGGAATCAAGAAACTGGAGCAAGTTACAACAATGTTTATAGTCCACAACACAAGTTTGGCAGCAGTATTCAAGGTGTGAAGCCTCAATGCAACACATGCCAAAAATTTCATTTTGATGTGTGTAGATTCAAAGGCCAATCCAAGTGTATGAAGTGTAACAGATTTGGACACATTGCAAGAGATTGCAGCAGCAATGTACAAAAGTTACAAGCAAATTATGCAAGGAAAGAAGAAACAACTACAGCAACTATGTTTTATGCATGTCATGCTGCAACTATGGAGGACAAAAGCACTTGGTTTGTGGATAGTGCATGCAGCAATCATATGACATCAAAAGAGGCTGAGTTAGTTGATATTGATAAAATAGTGACTTGCAAAATCAAAACAGGTTCTGGAGAGCTAGTGCAAGCAACTGGAAAAGGAACACTTGTGGTGAATACTGAGCATGGTAAGAGGTACATACAAGAAGTGTTGTTAGTCCAAGGGTTAGATGAAAACCTGCTGAGCATAGGCCAGATGATTGAGCATGGATATTATATCCTATTCGGAGGCAATACTGCAGTGATCTTTGATGATGAAAACCTCATGAATGTGGTTGCAAAAGTGAAGATGAGTGGGAATAGGTGTTTTCCACTCTCACTTGAGTCTATTATGCCTGCAGCAATGAAGACCACTGTTAGTGAGGATACATGGATTTGGCACAAAAGATTTGGGCACTTAAACTTTGAAAGTTTAAGAAAAATGAAGAAGATGGAGATGGTATGTGGACTTCCTATGCTGACAGGATTGAAAGGTGTATGTGCAGGATGTGCTCATGGCAAACAACATAGGGAAAATTTTGCAACTGAAGGATCATGGAGAGCCAAATGTCCACTGGAATTGGTACACACATATTTGTGTGGACCAATGCAGTGTGAGTCAATTGGGGGGAACAAGTATTTCATCACATTCATTGATGATTTTTCAAGAATGTGTTGGATATACTTCCTCAGGAGCAAGGCTGATGTGTTCAATGTTTTCAGGAAGTTCAAGGCATTTGTTGAGTTGCAAAGTGGCTATAAAGTCAAGAAGCTAAGGAGTGCTAGAGGTGGGGAGTACACCTCAACTGAATTTCAAGAATTCTGTGCAGATATGGGGATGGAGAGGCAGCTGACTATGTCCTATACTCCACAATAAAATGGAGTAGCGGAGAGAAGGAATAGGACAATTTGTGAAATGGCAAGATGTATGATGGCTGAGAAGGAAATGCCCACTGAATTTTGGGCAGAAGTAGTGAATGTGTTAGTATATATTCAAAACAGAAGCTATACCTCTGTTGTAGAGAAGAAAACACCATTTGAGGTGTTTACAGGAAGGAAACCAGGAGTCAAACACCTAAGGGTGTTCGGATGCCTATGTTATATACATGTTCCATCAGTTATGAGACAAAAACTGGATGGAAAGTCAGAGAAGGGAGTGTTCATGGGCTATGGTAGTTGTGAGAAAGGCTATGTATATCTTGAACACAAAAAGGATTGTGTTGTCTAGGGATGTTATCTTTGATGAAGATAAATCCTGGAACTGGAAATCAGATCAAGAAGAATCTGTTTCCATAATTTTTCCTCTTGAAGACAGTGAAGTAAGAGGAGAAGGAAGTGCAGAGCAAACACATGAGATTCAAGGTGACAGGGATGGAAGTCATCATTCAGTGCAATCAGATACTGAAAATGATGATGAAGGCAGGGGTCATTCTTGTTCTACTCCTATAAAACTAAGGAGCCTAGAGGACATCTATGCAAGGTGTCACATGTGTATAATTGAACCTGAAAACTACCAAGAGGTTGTGAGGGATATAGCTTGGCAGGAAGCTATGAATGCTGAGCTAGAGATGATTGATAAGAATGAAACATGGGAGTTAGTGAAAAGACCAGCTGAGAAGCCTGTCATAGGAGTGAAATGGGTGTACAAAACCAAGCTCAACTTGGATGGAACCATTCAAAAACAGAAGGCTAGGCTGGTTGCTAAAGGTTATGCACAGAAACCTGGTGTGGACTACAATGAGACATTTGCACCAGTGGCTAGGCTTGATACAATTCGTATTATCATAGCATTGGCAGCACAAAAGGGGTGGAAGCTGTTCCAGTTGGATGTCAAGTCAGCTTTCCTAAATGGAGTCCTAGATGAAGAGGTCTATGTTGAGCAGCCCGAAGGGTATGAGCTGAAGGGTGCTGAACACAAGGTGTACAAGCTAAGAAAGGCCTTGTATGGACTCAAGCAGGCTCCTAGAGCTTGGTATATCGAGATAGATAAACATCTCATGAATTGCAAATTCAAGAGAAGTGTTAGTGAACCTACACTATATACCAGAAGTGATGATAAAGGGGAAATCATTATAGTCTCAATTTATGTTGATGACATAGTCTACACTAGAAGTAGTGAGAGGATGCTTGCTGAGTTCAAGAAGGAAATGATGCAGAGGTATGAGATGACAGACCTTGGGTTGTTGCATCATTTTCTTGGCATGGGAATCCTACAAACTGATCAAGGGATATTCATTCATCAAGGCAAGTATGCTAAGTCCTTGTTGATGAAGTTTGGTTTGGAGGATTGCAAACCAGTTGCAATTCCCTTGACTGTAGGTGAGAAGCTAAGGAAGGAAGATGGCAGTGAAGCTGCTGAAGAAGGAGTGTATAGGAAGATAGTCGGCAGTCTATTGTACCTGACTGCAACTAGACCTGATCTAATGTATTCAGCCTCTTTACTATCAAGGTTTATGAGTAATCCTACAAGGAAGCACATGGGAGTTGCAAGGAGAGTTCTTAGATATGTCCAAGGGACTCTCCACCATGGGATTGAATACAAGAGGATCAAACAGCCACACTTATTGGCTATTGTGATGCTGACTGGGCTGGAAGTGAGGATGACAGTAGGAGCACCTCAAGGTATGCCTTCAGTTTTGGAAGTGACTTGTTTTAGTGGGCATCACAGAAGCAAAACTCAGTAGCATTATCTACAGCAGAAGCTGAATATGTTTCAGCTTCAGAAGCTACAGCACAAGCCATTTGGCTGAGGTATGTGCTTGAAGACTTAGGGGAAACACAAACAAAAGCAACACTTTTGTTGTGTGATAATATGTCTGCAATCTCCATGACCAGAAACCCAGTCTTCCATTAGAAGACTAGACACATTAATAGGAGATTTCATTTCATTCGAGAAGCTTTGCAAGAAGGGGTGATAGATATGAAATTCTACCGAAGTGAAGACCAATTGGCAGATATCTTCACCAAGGCTTTACCTAAGGACAGGTTCAATCAACTAAGATTGAATCTAGGTGTTAAACCAGTAAATAGCTTAGGAGAGGCTGTTGACAGCTAAGCTACCCATTGGTTTACACTCTGCAAGCAAGAGAAGAAGAAGCTATGACAGAGGAGAAGAAGATATTGTAACAGAATAGGGATTTGTTGTAACTAATCAATGTAATTAGCTCTAGGCAGTTACAAGTTAGTTAGCAGGTTGTTATTCCAGCTAAAAGACACACAAAAAGCATGTAGAGTAGTCTGCCTACAATCCAGTATAAGTAGGCATTCTATCAAGCAATTTAAATGCAATTTACAGAAAACAAAATATAGAAAATTCAGTAAAGAATCGAATTACCTTTTTCTCTGCAAATTCTTCTCTCATCTTCCATAAGTTCTTCAATTAACAATACCTGCAATAAGAACATCAAAACCACATAATCAAAACACAAAAATCAACACAGAAGGTCAAAAATCATGAAAACAACCATGGTTATGATATTGGACGAGGGTGTACACGTCGAGTTAAAAAACGACTCAAAAGGGTACCTGAGTTTTGAGCCGAGATAGCTCCTTAAAATGGGACTTAAAAAGGGTGATTGCACCTCTATGAATGGAAAATGACCGGTTGGTTTCAGAGCATAAGAAGTCAAAGAGAGGAAACTCGAGCTCCCTGAGAGTTGCTGATGAAACCAAATCTCCTCCCTGTTGAAGAAGTTCATTCCTAGATAAAGTAGAAGTGGTGAAGGCTATGTGGGTATACTTTGATTTCTTATCAAGCTTGTATCTTAGGGAGAGACGGCAAAAATCTTGTTGATCTGAACTGGATTCTGCCTGAAGGTCCTTTATTGCCGCGCATGAAATCTGAAGCAAATCAGAGTTCACCACTAAGTTTGCCAAATCCACTCCACTGATAAATCTGCAAACAAGAACAAACACACACACAAAGTAACAATTTTAAATAGAAGGACGTTAAATCTAACAAATCGTTGCTTTCTTTATCTTGCATTGTTAGTTATTTATTTTAGTCCTGCATTGTTTGATTAATTATGTTTTAGTCATTGTTGTTTAATTCAAGTCAGTCAAGCTTTGTCCGAGTCTTTAGGGAATCATTGATCACGTGTAAAATGGCAGTGCAGCTTTTATGCTCACTTCATGCGTAGTGGTCTGTGATCGTGTGTTTAGTGGCAGCATGTTACATGATAATGGAGTCCATATCATGGCTGTCGTGGGTGTCTTTCTCTTCTATAAATTGTAAGCTTTCAATTCAATTTTTATCAATTCAATTACAGCAATTAATTCAAGGTTTGTAAACAGTAAAAACAGCTACTGTGCAAATCAATTTCTGGCATTCTTCAATTCTGTTTTCCCCTGTTTTCCGTTTTTCTTCTTCAAACACTTTCAATTGGTATCAGAGCTTTTTTCTTGAGGGATCTGTGTGTGAGGTTTTCTTGTTTGTGTGTTGCGATCATGGAGTCTAAATCAAGCTTCTCTTCAATTGCTCCATCAATTTTTGATGGAGACAATTATCACATGTGGGCTGTCCGTATGGAGACTTACCTTGAAGCAATGGATCTTTGGGATGCAGTGGAAGAGGATTATGCAATTCCTGCACTTGCAAACAACCCCACCATGACGCAAATTAAAACTCATAAGGAGTTGAAGACAAAGAAATCAAAGGCCAAAGCATGCTTGTTTGCTGCGGTTTCAGCAACAATTTTCACTCGGGTCATGTCTCACAAGTCAGCAAAATCCATCTGGGATTATCTCAAAGAAGAATATGCAGGAGATGAAAGGATAAGAGGAATGCAGGTATTGAATCTCATCAGAGATTTCGAATTGCAAAAAATGAAGGAGTCTGAAACAATTAAGATGTATTCAGACAGATTTCTTGGAATTGCAAACAAAATCAGATTACTTGGTTCTGATTTCAGCGATTCCAGAATTGTTGAAAAATTGCTAGTTACAGTACCTGAGAGGTATGAAGCTACAATTACAACCTTGGAAAATACCAAGGATCTGTCAAAAATTTCTTTGGCAGAATTGCTGAATTCCTTGCAAGCACAAGAGCAGAGGAGACACATGAGAGAGGAGGTCAAGACCGAAGGAGCTTTGTTTGCAAAGCATCATAGAGGTTATAAAAGCAAGTGGAAGAAGAAGAAGGGTCAAGATGGCAATTTTTCTCATTCTGCCGCAGCCCATAACAGCAGCAAGAAGGGAAACTTCAAGGGAAAATATCCTCCTTGTCATCACTGCAACAAGGAAGGCCATCCCCCATTCAAATGTTGGAGGAGACCTGATGCAAAGTGTGCAAAATGCAACCAGCTTGGACATGAAGCCGTGATTTGCAAAGGGAAAAATCAGCAGCAGCAGCAGGAGAGTGCAGCTCAAAATTGCCGAAGAAGAAGATGAAGATCAACTCTTTGTAGCAAACCTGTTTTGTAAGTGAAACCTCTACTGAAAGTTGGTTAATTGATTCAGGTTGTACAAATCACATGACCAATGACAAAAAGCTTTTCAAAAGCTTGATGCCGACTGAAATTACCAAAGTTAAAATTGGTAATGGTGATTACATTTCTGTCGAAGGGAAAGGAACCATCACCATCACTAGCAGCAGTGGCGTCAAGTTAATTTCTGATGTTCTTTATGTTCCAGAAATTAACCAAAATTTGCTAAGTGTTGGCCAGCTAATTGAAAGGGGTCTTAAAGTGGTCTTTGAAGATGGTTGCTGTCAAGTGTTTGATGCTAATAGAGAGGAGATTCTCAAAGTCAAAATGAAGGGGAAAAGCTTCTCTTTTAATCCAATAAAAGAAGAGCTTTTAGCATGCACGACTACAGCTAGCCACACGGAATTGTGGCATAAGAGGCTTGGCCACTGTCACTTGCAACGTATGCAGGCCATGAAGGAGCTCACGGTTGGACTTCCAACGTTTGATGACAATTTCCAAATCTGCGATGCTTGTCAATTCGGGAAACAAAGACGAAGGGCTTTTCCAACTTCATCATGGAAAGCCACTCGCAAGCTGCAGCTCATTCACTCAGATGTGGCAGGCCCTCAAAGAACTGAATCATTCGCAGGTAGCAGATATTATGTCATTTTCATTGATGATTTTTGGCGAATGTGCTGGATTTTTTTCTTGAAATTCAAGTCGAGCGGGTCGGAGTGTTCTGGAATTTCAAGAGGCTTGTGGAAAACCAAAGTGGCTGCAAAATTCAGACCGTAAGGACTGACAATGGAACTGAATACACATCTTCGGCATTCAACACATTTTGCGAAGAAGCTGGTATTGAACACCAACTTACTGCCCCTTACACTCCTCAGCAAAATGGAGTGAGTGAGAGGAGAAATCGCAGCATTATGGAGATGGCAAGAAGCATGTTGCATGAGAAGGACTTGCCAAAAAATTTCTGGGCCGAAGCAGCAAGCACTGCTGTGTATTTGCAGAACAGGCTGTCCACAAAAGCTGTTAAGAACATGACGCCATTTGAAGCTTGGTATGGCTACAAACCTTCACTCAATTTTCTAAGAGTGTTTGGTTGTGTATGTTTTTCTCACATTCCACAGGTCAAGCGAGATAAGCTAGACAAAAAAATCAGAACCTGGAATCTTCATCGGGTATTGCTCATCTTCAAAGGCGTACAAAGTCTATCAACCAAAGACAAGGAAGATAGTTGTGAGCCGAGATGTGATTTTCCATGAGGAGCAAAAGTGGAATTGGGAGCCAACAAGTGAAACAAGTAGCAGCAAACTCATATCCACATCTGTTCTTCAACCAGTAGAAGAAGAAGAAACAGACTTGGAAGATGAGGAACCAATTCGTGGAACAAGGCTGATTCAAGACATCTATTAAAGATGTAATATAGTTGTATGTGAGCCTGCTGATTACTTTGAAGCTGTCAAAAATGAAATGTGGCTGAAGGCAATGGAAGAGGAGATGTCAATGATAGAGAAGAACAAGACTTGGGTGCTGGTTGAAAGGCCGAAAAAACAGAAAGTGATTGACGTGAAAATGGGTGTTCGAGACAAAACTGAACGCGGATGGAACCATCAACAAGTACAAGGCAAGACTTGTCGTAAAGGGCTATGCGCAAATTTTTGGAGTTGATTACTCCGACACATTTGCCCCGGTAGCCAGACTTGTGTTAGCATTGGCAGCCCAAAATGGATGGAAGGTTTTTCAATTGGATGTAAAATCCGCCTTTCTTAATGGCAGCTTGCAGGAGGAGATTTATGTGGATCAACCTGAAGGATTTGCTGTGCAAGGACAAGAAGAGAAGGTTTATTTGCTGAAGAAGGCTCTATATGGCTTGAAACAAGCACCTAGAGCATGGTATAGCAAGATTGATGAGCACCTATCACGGCTGGGATTTATGAAGAACCTGTCTGAAGCCACTCTTTATGTGAAGCATAAAGAAAATGATTTGCTTATTGTCTCTCTTTATGTTGATGATCTTCTAATTACAGGAAGCAACATTAAGCAAATTGATGGATTCAAAGGGGAGATGATGGAGATTTTCGAAATGACAGACCTTGGGTTAATGTCATATTTTCTGGGGATGGAAATTAAGCAAGAAGAGCATGAAGTCTTCATTTGCCAAAGAAAATATGCCAAGGAAATTCTCAAGAAATTCCACATGGAAGATTGCAAGGCTATGGCTACTCCAATGAATTGGAAGGAGAGTTTAAGCAAAGATGATGGTGCAGACAAGGTGGATGAAAATTATTTCAGAAGTATGGTTGGTTGTCTAATGTATTTAACGGCAACTAGACCAGATATTCTATTTGCTGTCAGCATTCTTTCTCGTTTTATGCATTGCGCTAGTGAGAATCATCTTAAAATAGCAAAGAGAGTAATTAGATATATCAAAGGGACTGTTGCCTTTGGTATAAAATTTACGAAATGTCAAAATTCCAAACTGCTGGGATTTTCTGACAGTGATTGGGGAGGTTCTGTGGATGATATGAAGAGCACATCCGCTACTCGCTTCAGCTTTGGGATCGGGAGTATTTTCATAGAGCTCGAAGAAGCAAGAAACTATGGCACAATCAACTCGCTGAGGTCGAATTTGTTGTCGCTACATACTGCAAACGAAACCAAGCTGTATGGTCGAGAAAATTATGCCGTGACTTATACTCGAATCAATTGGAACAAACCGAAATGTTTGTGGATAATCAAGCAGCAATTGCAATCTCGTGCAATCCAGTTTTTTCATGGGAGAACAAAGCATTTCAAGATCAAATATTTCTTTTTGAGGGAAGTGCGAAGGAAGGTGAAATCAAACTCATTTATCGCAAGTCCGAAGAGCAACTTGTCGACATTTTCACAAAACCATTGCCAGCCCAACCGGGGCTCGAATTTCTGAGGGAGAAACTCCGTATTTGCAGCTCCTAAAATATGGAGGAGTGTTAGTTATTTATTTTAGTCCTGCATTGTTTGATTAATTATGTTTTAGTCATTGTTGTTTAATTCAAGTCAGTCAAGCTTTGTCCGAGTCTTTAGGGAATCAATGATCACGTGTAAAATGGCAGTGCAGCTCTTATGCTCACTTCATGCGTAGTGGTCTGTGATCGTGTGTTTAGTGGCAGCATGTTACATGATAATGGAGTCCATATCATGGCTGTCGTGGGTGTCTTTCTCTTCTATAAATTGTAAGCTTTCAATTCAGTTTTTATCAATTCAATTACAGCAATTAATTCAAGGTTTGTAAACAGTAAAAACAGCTACTGTGCAAATCAATTTCTGGCATTCTTCAATTCTGTTTTCCCCTGTTTTCCGTTTTTCTTCTTCAAACACTTTCAAACACTTTCATGCCTCGACATAGGAAACAATATAGATAGAACTTTCTGCTTACATGGGAAGTTGGCTCATTTCTGATTTGTGCTTTCCTAGATTGGCTAAGGAACAAAATTGAAGGAATAGAATTGGAGTAGTGAATGTATTTATTGACAAAGCCAGAGATTGAACAGGTCAACAGCACAGCACACGCAAATTTCAATCACATGCTGGGAAATTACCATGCAATCTATCTGTGTTTTCCTTGCAACGCCTGCTTTTTGGTTTTTATTTTAATTCGCTTCCATTTGGTTGACAAGTCAATACCGTTTGTAATCAAAAGCGATGGTGATAGAGCTTGGAAATTTTACTGCTTCTTTCAGCTAGTCAATTCTCAGACTTGCAAGGCAGTAAATTCCAGTGCTCCCATAAAAAATCTTGTTTTTTTTCTTCAGGTTTTTCCCGTTTCCTTGAAATAAAAATATGTTCTTTATGTTCATCAAAGATACAGAGGAATGAGACTCTAAAGGCATGGAAGCCATGGAAAGATACAGAGATCAGCGGTCTACGCTTCAAATTGGAAGGGGTAAACACAATTTCAACTTTTTATTTTTCTCTTGGAACAGGGATATGTTTGGAAATATGGTTGAAACTAATTTTGATATTTTATTTTGTTTATAAATATATTAAAATAATTATTTATTTATTTTTTAAAAATTAATTTTGATATCAACACATAAAAAAAATCTAAAAATACTAATTTAATTTAAAATAATAAATAAAAAAATTATTTTTTTTCAAAAATATTTTTAAAACACAATAGCAAAAGTACTTTAATCATGCATGAAACAAGCAATAGTTACACCTCAAGCTGGATTATTACATATCAAATAAGATAATTTCCCCAAATTTTTTTTAATAAAAATAATAAATAATTTACTTTGAAATCCATTGAAGTTTATTACTGAATCTTAAATTTAATCAGATTTAACAACAATTTTTTTTTCAATTTTAACATTATTATTTTTTAGCGTGTGAGACAGCTTGAGAGATACAAGGAGCAGGAGGGTGGGTGATAGAGAGGAAAGACCAAAGCATGCCTGAAAGTGAGAGACAGCTTGAGAGGTGATTTCCAGGAAGCAATGATATATGATTTTGCCGGCAATTTCTACTGGTTATATATATTCAGAGGCTTCTTGGAAAATTAATTTTACAAATAAAATAGTGTAAACATTTTTTATATATTTTTTTGGTAGTGGAGGAATGTTATGGAACATTTGTTTAATTAAAAAAAATCAATTAAAGAACTTCCTAGTGTCTGTTTGACTGTATAATTGAGATTAGTTTTTTAAAATAATGTTCATTCAAAAATATATTAAAATTATATATTTTTTATATTTTTAATATTAACACATAAAATTGATCTAAAAATACCTAAATTTTTTTAATTTAAAATAATAAATAATTTTTTTTTTCAAAAACACTTTGGAAATGCAATGTAAGCATTAAATATTATTTTTGATATCAACACGTAAAAATAATATAAAAACATCAAAAAAATTTAATTTAAAATAAAAATAAAATTATTAAAAAAATAAATTAAAAACATTTTTAGAACAAACAAGGTTCTAGCAGCCAAACTTCTTATGCTCAAGAAATTGAAGATTTTTTAATTTAAAATAATAAATAAATTTTTTTTTTCAAAAACACTTTTCAAATGCAATGTAAGTATTAAAAATTATTTTTAATATCAAAACATAAAAATAATCTAAAAATATCCATAATTTTTAATTTAAAATAATAAATAAAAATATTTTAAAAAAAAATTAAAAACACTTTTGCAACACAGGTATAACAAGTATAAAAAGCCAAACTTCTAATGCTCAAGAAGCTAACTGGGACAAACCTTGAAAAGCTAGAGCCCCACTGAAACCTAAGAATTATACCCTAAAAAATGCGTAAGACCAGCAATCCCAAAATGCAAGGCAATTGGCATATGAGGCTGCTCTCTTCTTCCTCCTTTTTTGCCCCGGCAGTTGTCAGTGGCGATCTGCTTGAAACTAGGATGTATTTTTAACGGAAAAGCAGACCTGAAGAAAAAGGCTCCCAGTTAGTGGGAAAATGGATATTCTGGAGAAAAAATTAGAAAATAACTAACTGCAGGAGCATATAACAATGAATACAAGTAAGGGTCTAACATGGCAACCATGCCATTTACAAAAATTTGAGGCAAGTGCTATTACAAGATTGTCAAATGTTATCTTGAAGATCACTGACCACCAAAATAATGAATTGGCAATATCGTTGTAAGAATCTACTACTCTCGCATAAAAAACATCACGGTCTTAAAATATTGGTATATTTTCTAAGCTAAACTCGACCAGAGATTGAGCCTTCAAGTATAACTGATAAACCTAGTCTTCTTTCCACTTGTTAACATAATTGAGGAAAGCATTGGCAAGATTCTCTCTTGGTAGAGCCCGAACACGAGTAGATCTCCTCTGCACAGCCTCCTCCAATGCAATTCTGTTAGCCAAATCCTTTGATCTCTTCTGGAGTTCCATGCTGGTAAAAGGATTTGTAAAAGATTGGTTAATGGGTTATGCGCAAACTGATAAAGAAAAAAAAGTTGCATAGCTGTGTTAAAATAAGCTGCTAAATTCATAATATATCAGGAACCACGCCATAAGCCTTCACAAGATTAGCAGAAAATGTCAAAAAACTGATTCAGGAGTTTGACACATAAAAGGAAGGATGAAATGAGTTGCTTATTAGATTAACAGTAGATCCTAATAGGAAGCAGAAGAAAGGTTGACAGATTATTTGAGTTCCATCACAGCTTGGATGGAGCACCAGATTTGTCGAAGTTTCATTCTTATACAGAAGACCACGAAAACAGAAACGGGGATAACTTCATATGCATATTAACAATAACTCACCATATTCTGCTGTAGAATCTCTCCACCTGTTTTTGAAGAGCCCTCTCTCTCTCACCTTTGGGGTTCAGTGAGCCTATCAATAAATCAATCTGTTCAACAAAACTATTAGTGATTGGAGAAAGGAAAAGAAAATAAGTGGATGGATAACAATTATTCAGTTCCCGCTACCTCTTCCTTGCAACAATAATAGCCCCATTGCTTGGAATCAGAACTCTCAACAAACATCCTCCCATCACGCTTGAACAACCAATACCTGTTATAATCTCTGTCTTTACCCAGGGGGTTGGTGTGCAGGATCCGTTTCTCTATCTCTCGTTCAAAATATTCTCTCTAGGATATACACAACGTAAAAAAAAAAAGAGTTAAGCAACGAGTAAGCATAAACATTTGCAGGCACACAAAAGGGAGAGCAAGAATGGTAGAAGGTTAATAACCCTTTGCTCTTTGCTGCTCCGTTTTGCTGCAGTATTTTTTTCATCCCTCAATAGTATCAACGCTTCCTTTTTGGTTACATCCATCGCATTCTCTGCTTGGCTTTCCGCATTCATATTCTTCTTCTTGCCTGTTTTCTTTGATTTCATGTTTGAATGGCTACTCTCACTGTCCAAATTGCAATGAGCTTCAAATCAGGCAAGTTCACTATTTTTCTCAAGTCCATATTCCTCTGTGAGTGCGTGTGAACTTGTGCAGCACTGACATACAAAAAAAATAAAAAATGAAACCTTCTTTTTGATGGATTGTTTGGTCTGGCTGAGAAGACCACTCCCTTCTTTTTTGCAACCTGCCCATTCCGGCCAATGTGATTCCCATTTGCCAACAAATGTTGTGTAAGTTTTTGATTGTAGTTCTGGGTTTTGTTTTAAACTTCAATTGATTGTGGGTCTTTGTTTGCAGGTATTCAATTGATTTCAATTTAGGGGAAATTGATATCTTGTGCGAGACAGAGAGAAGAATGGGTTTTTTACAGAAAAGGGTCAGTGCCTTGTATTTCTCATTAGCATGTTCTTTTACAAATTCTCTTGTATTTATATTACATCAGATTTTCACTTCATTGTAACGGCTAGTTTAGATAACTGCCTTATTTCCTAAACTGGAATTAACAGACTTAGTCTTCATCTTTTCCATCTTTAGTTTCTTCATTATCTGTCTTCCATAGCTTGGTTAATCTTCTTCAATTCCTGTGGGCAGCTTATCAATCAACATCCCCTCCTAAGCTGCTTACAGGTTTGACACCAAGCATTGATCTTAGTTTACTAAACATGTCCTTAGACAATGCCTTAGTGAATATATCTGCTACTTGCTCTTCACTGCTGCAAAATTTGATGTCGATCAATCCTTCTTGCACTGCCTCTCGTATGAAGTGAATTTTCCTGTTTATGTGCCTTGTCTTTTGATGAAACACTGGGTTCTTTGCCATAGCAATGGCTGACATGTTGTCACAGTAGAGGGTTGTTGCTTTTGTCTGCATTTCACCCAAATCATCAAGCACAGCTCTTAGCCATAGAGCTTGTGCAGTTGCCTCAGAAGCTGAGACATACTCAGCTTCTGCAGTAGATAGTGCCACAGTAGCTTGCTTTGATGATGCCCATGAAAATACCCCACTTCCAAATCCAAATGCATAACCAGAGGTGCTCCTGCTGTCATCATCACTGCCCCCCCAGTCTGCATCACAACATCCCACAAGTGTTGCTGATTTTTGTTTGACATACTCTATCCCATAGTCAATTGTTCCTTGAACATATCGAAGCACTCTTCTTGCAACTCCCATGTGCTTCTTTGTGGGTTTGTTCATGAACCGAGATAGAAGGCTTGCTGCATACATGAGATCAGGCCTTGTAGCTGTCAAATACAGCAGACTTCCCACAATTTTTCTATAGAGGTTCTCGTCTGCAAGCTCACTTCCATCTTCTTTTCTTAATTTTTCTCCCACAACCAGTGGAGTAGATACTGGTTTGCAGTCAGCAAGGCCAAATTTTGCTAACAAAGTCCTTGCATATTTTCCTTGGTGGATGAAGATGCTTTCCTCAGATTGCAGCACTCCCATCCCCAGAAAATGGTGAAGAAGTCCAAGGTCAGTCATCTCATATTTCTGCATCATCTCCTTCTTGAATTCGTTCATCATAAATTCACTACTGCCTATAAATACTATGTCATCCACATAGATTGACACAATAATCTGATTTCCATCATTTTCAGACTTAGTGTATAGTGTGGCTTCACTTGCACTCCTTTTGAACTTGCATTTAGTGAGGTAAGTATCAATCTCACTATACCAAGCCCTAGGGGCTTGTTTAAGGCCATATAATGCCTTTTTTAGCTTGTACACTTTGTGTCCTGCCTCTTGAACAACAAAGCCCTCGGGTTGTTCAACAAATACCTCTTCATCTAGCATTCCATTTAGGAATGTTGACTTGACATCTAACTGGAATACTTTCCAGTTCTTCTGGCTTGCAAGTGCTACTAATGTTCTGATTGTGTCTAGCCTAGCCACAGGAGCAAAGATCTCATTAAAATCTATCCCAGATTTTTGTGCATACCCCTTTGCCACTAGTCTAGCTTTGTGCTTGTTTATTGTTCCATCTAGGTTCAGTTTGGTCTTGAAGACCCATTTCACCCCAATGACAGGTTTTTCAGAGGGCCTTTCCACCAGCTCCCATGTATTATTTTTATGAATCATTTCCAATTCATCCTTCATTGCATTCTGCCACACTTCTTTCCCAAATTTTGCCAAAGATAGGTTTTCGAGCTCATACATGCTTAGGTTACATCTAGCATATATGTCTTCTAGTGTTCTTATTTTCACTGGGGTTGATGTGTTGAACCTTACCCTTGAGCAGCTTTTCTCAACACTGTCTCTGTTTTCTTCCCGAGAGGGTTCATCCTGTCTTGGCTGATTTGTTCCAGTTTGTACTTCAGCTTCACTGTCCTGAAGCAACAGATTTAAGGGAATGAAATTCTCATCATTTTCCAGCCCCTTCTTCCATGGGTATTTGCTCCTCTCATCAAATACCACACTTCTAGATAGCACAATTTTTTTGGATTGCAGGATGTATACCCTGTAACCTTTTTCACAGCTTCCATAACCCATGAAGATCCCTTTCTCAGACCTTTTTTATCCAATCTTACGTCAGTAGGGTGTCTCGGAACATGTGTGTAACACACACATCCAAACACCTTGAGATGCTTTATGCTTGGCTTTCTTCCTGTGTATGCTTCAAATGGTGTCATGTTTGCTAATGATGTTGTGAAACATCTATTTTGCACATACACAGCTGTGTTAACAGCTTCATCCCAAAACTCAACTGGAATGTCCATCTCTTTCATCATGGTTCTGGCCATCTCAACTATGGTCCTTGTTTTCCTCCTCAAAGAACTCCATTTTGTCGAGGGGAGTAGGCCACAGTTAGTTGTCTTTCCATTCCTTGTTGTTCACAAAACTTCTCAAAATCAGTGGATGTATATTCACCTCCCCTGTCACTTCTTAGTTTCTTTATTTTGAAGCCACTTTATAGTTCAACAAACACCTGGAATTTTTTGAACACATTTAAGGCTCCTGATTTGAATTTCAGAAAATACACCCAGCACATCCTTGTAAAATCATCAACAAAGATGATGTAGTATTTGTTGCCTTCACTGGATTCCACCTGCATTGGTCCACACAAATCTGTGTGGATCAATTCAAGTGGCTTGCTTGCTCTCCAGCTTTCATTTTTAGGGAATTTTTCCCTTTTTTGTTTTCCAGTACACATGCCTCACACACTTCTTCCACTGTGGTTAATGTAGGTAATCCAATGACTAATCTCTTTTGCTGCATTTTCCTCATACTTTCTGTATTCAAGTGGCCGAGCCTCTTGTGCCAAATCCATGACTCTTCCACTACAGATGCTTTCTTTGCTGCAGGTATCAAGGTTTCGAGGGAAAGAGGGAAACATTTGTTCCCTTTCATTACTACTCTGGCCAGCACATTCTTAAGGCTTTCATCCTCAAAAATTATTGCTTTGTTGCCCCCAAATAGTATGTAGTAGCCATCTTCCATCATTTGCCCAACACTGAGCAGATTCTCATCCAATCCTGGAACTAGTAGTACTTCCTCAATGTACCTCCTTCCTTGACTTGTATCAACCACAAGTGTCCCTTTTTCCAAGAGCTCGACTAAGTCACCCTGAGCCCATCTTTACGCTGCAGTGTAATTTCCTTATCCAGATCAATCAATTTTGACTCCTGACTTGTCATATGGTTGCTGCAGGCACTGTCTACATACCATACATTTTCACCCTCTATGCTTGCTGCATGACAGGCATAGTACATTGTGCCTGCAGAAACATCTTCCTCATCTTCTTGTGCATAATTTGCTAATGGCCTGTGGTTTTTGCAGTCTTTGGCATTATGCCCAAAGAAGTTGCAATTGCTGCATCTCATTTTCCCTTTAAACCTGCAGGTACCAAAATGATGTTTTTGGCAGACATTGCACTTAGGTTTTGTTGAGTCATGACTTCTGTTCCCATGACTATTTTGTGAGTTGAATAAGCCACTTGAGTTTACTCCACTCCTGTAATTTTGATTCGAACCAGAATTGTTGCCATTTGCTATCCAGTTAATAGGTCTTCTTTCCTGCCCTTGCCAACCTGGTCGTATTTTGTATTGTGAGCCCTTGTTCTTGTCACTTAATTTCAGACTACTGAATGCCTTCTCAGTACCCTTTTGCTTTTCCCTTTCATCATTCAGACCTTCCCTTCTGTCAAAGACTTTAACTGATGCCACAACTTCTTCAGCCCTTAGTGTTTCAATGTCTCTTGTTTCTTCAATAATAGAGACAATTGAATTGTATCTCCTACTCAGGCTCATTAATAATTTCTGAACAATCCTTGTTTCTGCCACTTCTTCCCCAAGTGACTTAAGGTTGTTTATCATGTCAAAAAACTTAGAGAAATAATCATCTAAGTCTTCTCTGTCTGACATCTTCATATATTCAAACTCAGCTCTCATGGCTTGAAATTTGACTGCTCTGACCTTTTTGTCTCCCCTGAACTCTCTCTTTAGGATGTCCCAGGCTTCTTTTGTTGTTTTCTCATTCCTAATTCTTGGAAACAACTCATCGGTTATTGCTCCTTGAATTAGACTCAGGGCTCTTGCATTCTTGATTTTCATCTCTTTGGTAATCTCGGGTGCAGCAGTAGTTTTTTCACTTCCTGATGTACCTCCTTCTTCAGACAACAGTTTTGTATTTGGTTGAGGCATTGTGCCAAATTCAACCACATCCCAAAGATCATAGGCTATAAGAACAGTTTCCATCTTGACTGACCAGAAATCATAATTGCTCCCATTGAACTTTGGGGTTCTTAGTTCACCTCCTGAGTTTGATGATCCAGCCATTGTAAAAACTGGGTTTTCTTGATTTTCTTGATTTTCACAACTCACGTCCCTTTTCTTTGAATCAGTTTACAGCTCTGATACCATGTAAGTTTTTGATTGTAGTTCTGGGTTTTGTTTTAAACTTCAATTGATTGTGGGTCTTTGTTTGCAGGTATTCAATTGATTTCAATTTAGGGGAAATTGATATCTTGTGCGAGACAGAGAGAAGAATGGGTTTTTTACAGAAAAGGGTCAGTGCCTTGTATTTCTCATTAGCATGTTCTTTTACAAATTCTCTTGTATTTATATTACATCAGATTTTCACTTCATTGTAACGGCTAGTTTAGATAACTGCCTTATTTCCTAAACTGGAATTAACAGACTTAGTCTTCATCTTTTCCTTCTTTAGTTTCTTCATTATCTGTCTTCCATAGCTTGGTTAATCTTCTTCAATTCCTGTGGGCAGCTTATCAATCAACATGTTGATTGTTTCCTATGATATCCGCGCTGTGCCCATTCATTACTCCATGATGCATATAAACCAACATGATGCATATAAACCAACATGATGCATATAAACCAACATGATGTATGATGAACTCTAAAGACGAAGAAAATTTGACAGTATATTTACCGTGGCATCTTTCTTTCTTTTATTATAGACTATTCCATCCTGAATGAAAACTTTGCCCTCTAAATCCTGTGGTGGATCCCTTGAGATTTGATATTTTTCTGCTAGCTTGTCATGAAGCACCCAAGGAAAACTTCGGTATGTAGATTTCCGAATAAAAGGCTTCAAACTGTTCCTACTGAAAGGAGATTTCTTCCATATCGGATCATTTCGGTTCACTATGGCAGTTTCTATTACTTTCTTATTCCTATCAAGCCATGCTACCTCATATTTAGTTTTAACAGTTCCCTCCTCCGTAACCTTTAATATCTTGCAAGGGCAGAGATCACTTTTTCTTTCTCTTTCCATGTAATACGGCTCCTAAAAAACAAAGTTTCCTGCAACTTTGCTGCTATCTTGTCTCATGAGATCTTTCAATGAAAGCATACCCGAAATACCAATGGGACCGTGAATCTATTGATAAAAGTAGTAAAAGCAAAAGAGGCATTTCAAGACAAACAAAGCCAAAGTTTGGGATTACAACAAAAAAATAAGCCAGCGTGCCACTTTATGATTTTCTCTTACAAGCAATTCAGATCTCATCCAACAAAAAAAATTATGTTTCATATTTATTTTATAGCATAAGTAAATTGGAAAGTCTCAACCAGTCGCTTCAAAAAGGAAGATACAAGCTTCTAATTGAAAGTAACAATAAACAGGGATAATGATAATTGAAATTTTAGAGAAAAAACATAATTGATTCACATAAGAAAAAAATTATAGATCATGTTACTTGACATGTCATCATTCATTTGATGTCAGTCTAACAAGCAGCTTTAGCTAATTTCATTCCGATTGTTAGAAACGAGGGGAAATTATTTGATCGTCAAGCAAAACAATAATTCTAGACTTCTCATGCATCATAAAGTTTCTATTTCCTTTCCTTTTCTTATTTGTTTTGTATTTTTTGAGTCCGGAGAAGGGTTGCGTTGGACTTTCCCTGAACAGATGCTTATCTAACTAGTGAACCCATGAAAATGAGAAACATTACAACACCATGACAATAATCATAAGAATAAAACATTAAGAGAAATTCAGGTTGTTGATGTGTTTTCTGAATTATTTATTTTATCAAAATTAAAGTCATAGTCATTCATGGTGTTTGTTACTCTATTTCAATGAACTCTTGCATAACCATGACTAAGACAAAATGCTCCAGTTGTTTGCAGATAGCAAGGGCATTTGGTGTTAACATGTAATTAGCTGTAATAGATCTTTCCATGTATAAAAAGGATATACACTAGAGTTAGGAATCCTTCATAGATACAGATTGATGTATCCTAGTAGAATAGGACTTCTGTAATGTATGCCTATATAAGGCAATCCTCCAAAGAGAGAAAATAAGAAGGTGAAATTAATAACCCCACTCCATAAGCTTTAGCATGGTATCAGAGCAAAGGAAAAAAAATCGATTCTGAAAACTCTTAAGCCACCACTTCATCAATCAACCAGAATTGGTCTTGAAACAAGGGACCAACCATGGATGATACAAATACCGCCATTATTACCATGAACGACACCCCCAATCTCTATTGAAACACCCGACCCTAAATACACTACAGAAAAAAGTGGGTTGTTTGCAACTGACCGATCCGCTGAAAACAACAAAGCGAACTGCTGCTAATATTAATTAGCAACAGATTTTGCAACGGAAGTATTCCGTTGCAATCCTGCGATAGCAAATTCATTTGCAACGGATTTACAATGGAAATTCCATTGCAAATTCAAACTTTGCAACGGAATTTCCGTTGCAAATTTGCAAAGGTAGAATTTGCATTTTTTAAATCAATTTTAAATTTATTTATTATTTAATTAATTATGAAGTAATCAAACTTGTTCATCATCAGCTGTGTATCATGTTAGAGGTAAAGTAATCAAACTTGTTCATTGAAGAATTAAATCCTTGAGCAGACACGTTGAATAACTAGATCTTAAGAATTGCTGGTAATCAGTGTAAAGTAGAACATTTTGAGGTTGAATACACACGCACGCACACACCAACAAAAGCAAATCTTGATTTTCACAACCGAAATAGCAAGACGCCCATGCCAGAGAGAACTGTGAAGCAAATCCACGGGTAAATCGAGACAAAAATGCGACCCACATGGACCCATACAAAAAGAGGAAGCAACCAACCAAAGCTCCCTCGAACCAACATAAAACCTGCTTCGGGGAGGAGGGAACCAGTAACCATAGAAGCAAAGAGGAAGGCAGCAACCATCTAGAGGGAGGAGAGGTCTCTGGAGGAAGGGTATCAACTGACCGGTGGGAGGAGGAGAGAAGCCAAAGTTTCTTTCTCTGCCCGACCACCTGATAAATCTTGGATTTTAACTGGGGGGGGTGCAGAAACTGACCGTACCGTGCACCAGAGGAAGCCGATCTTTGTTGTGGTTGTGATGGGTCTTGTGGGTATATGAAGATCGATGCCGGCAAGGAGGAGATCGCAAAGCACAGACAGATTTACTGTTCACAACACTGTTTAAGGGGAGAGTGCAATGTGTTTCAATTTTGTGCAAATTAAAGCTGAAATGAACGAACAGGAGAGAGATTGAGAAGAAAGGAACGTAAATTTAACTTGCAAATTAAAGCTGAAATGAACAAACGAGAGAGAGATTGAGAAGAAAGGAACGTACTTGCAAATTAAAGCTGAAATGAATGAATGGGAGAGAGATTGAGAAGAGAGGAATGTAAATTTAACTTGCAAATTAAATCTGCATGCGATCGAGGAAGTTAAAGCAATTTTCATTTGCAAAGGATTAAATTTGCAACGGATAATCCGTTGCAAATGGTTTTAAATTGCAACGGAATTTCCGTTTCAAATTTAAATTGCAATGAAAAATCCATTGCAAAGTAATTTTCATTTGCAACGGATAATCCATTGCAAATGGTTTTAAATTACAACGGAATTTCCGTTGCAAATTAAACTTGCAACGGCAAATCCGTTGCAACCCATGTTTTTTTTTATTTCCGAAATTTGTTTAGCAACAGAAAATCCGTTGCTAAACAAAATCCCGTTGCAAACAGGCACCTTTTCTTGTAGTGATAACTTACCTTTTGGGTTTAGATTGAATGAAACAAACTTCAAAATCTGGTCACGGATGATTGAACTTCACGCTGCTGGATTAAACAAACTGGGTTACTTAAATTGGCAGAATCCTAGAGTGGAAGAAGGAAATTTTGGGCACTCAAAATGGTGCATTGAAGACGCAGTGGTACGAGGATGGTTGCTAAAAAACATGGAGGCTCATCTCATTGGCTTATTTATAGACCTGCCATCAGCCAAGGAAATCTGGGATAGTGTCACTCAAACTTTCTACGATGGGGCTAATGATTCTCAGTTCTATACGCTACGCTGCAAAGCCACAAGAACAAAACAGAATGGACGACCAGTAAACTTATATTATGCAGAACTTAACAGAGTATGGCAGGAAATTGATAAGCGATGACCAAATAAAATGATATGTGCGCAGATCTTAAAACCAGATGAGAGGAAATTCAAAAGGATCGTACCTATGATTTTCTCGCAGGACTAGATGAGGGGTTTGACCCAGTACGTAGTGATCTCCATCGACTGAAACCTATTCCAGGTATTGAAGAGTGTTTTAATATTGTTCGACGGGAGGCTCAATGACAAGTCACCATGCTTGGAACAAGGAACATCGGTGAAGGTTCATCTATCGCAATGATTTCCAAAACCACTGCCTCATCTAACTTTCGCAACTTGCGAGCTGCAAAGGAAGCAGAAAAGGATAAATTGCACTGCAGTCATTGCAATGGCAGACGCCATACCAAAGACACTTTCTTTGAAATTCATGGTTATGCTGAATGGTTCCTAGAGAGATGGAAGCGAAGTAAGGCTCGAAACAATAAACGACCAGTCCAAACAAAGTCAACAAATACAATTGAGATTCCTTCTAGTGTTGCTGCTATGGCAACAGGCCAAAGAAGCCATATTAAACCGGGTGAAGTACTCTCGTTAACTAATACAACTGACCCCGCTTCCACCTCAGGTAACATTGGAAAGGCTTTTTCTACATCCACAGTTCATGATACAGATTGGATAATTGATTCGGGTGCCACAGACCATATGACGCATAACAAATCATTATTTCAATACATGACCTCTCCATCCAAGACAAAAGTCTTAACAGCCAATGGAGAATCTACCCCAGTCATTGGAGCAGGATCAATTGTTGTCACTCCTAATATTTCATTACATAATTGTCTTCTTGTTCCTTCACTTTCAAATCACTTATTATCAATTAGTCAAATTACAGAAGAATTGGATTGCATTGTCTTAATGTTTCCCACTTTTTGCTTATTTCAGGATATCCAGACTCGGACGATCATTGGACGTGGTACTAAGAGGAAGGGGCTTTACTATGTGGATAATGTTGCTTCAGGTCATGTCCATCAAGTTCGGAGTCACCATAGTAATAACCACAAGAATATTTGGCTATGGCATCATCGGCTAGGTCACACATCCTTTGGCTATTTAAAAAAACTATTTCCATCCTTATTTAAAGACGTTTCAGAACCTAGTTCCTTTTTTAAATGTAATGTTTGTATCTTGGCCAAGAGCCATCGTACTTCATATCCTTTAAGTTTGAAAAAAAGAACAAAGCCATTTGAATTGATCCACTCTGATGTTTGGGGACCTGCCCCAATTACCACTCAATCTGGGATTCGATGGTTTACCTCATTTGTCGACGATTGCACCAGAATGACTTGGTTATATACAATGCGACACAAGAATGTGCGCAATGTACTCCCAATTTTTTATAATATGGTTCAGACTCAGTTCTCCCTCCCTGTTAAGGTTATTCGATCAAACAATGGGGGAGAGTATCTTAACTCTGAACTCCTAAACTTCTTTCAAGAAAAAGGTATTCTTTATGAAACTACTTGCCCACTTACCCCACAACAAAATGGTGTGGTAGAACGCAAAAATAGGCATATACTTGAAACTACCCGAGCTCTTCTTATTGGTGCCCATGTACCCCAAAATTATTGGGTAGATGCCGTGACCTATGTCGTATATCTCATGAACTGAATGCCATCACAAGTCTTCTCTTTCAGCACTCCCCTACAAGCTCTAACTCAACATGTTCAGATTCCATCCTTACTATATCTAGAACCTCGTGTCTTTGGGTGTGTGGCTTACGTCCACCTACAGCACAATCAGCGCACAAAACTGGATCCATGCGTAGTGCAGCGCGTGTTCCTTGGTTTTAACCCCAATCAAAAAGGATATCGGTGCTACAATCCTTCAAAACACCACATGTATGTTAGCATGGATGTTACTTTATCAGAAACATAATATTTCTTTCATCGGAATCAATCCACCTCCTGTCCTCAGGGGGAGCAACTACAACATGATGCCTATAACTGGATTGATCTCCCCTAATTATCTGAACATTATGGTCCAAAAGAGGGGTCTAATTTAGGGGAAGAGTTAGGAGAGTCCAACAGTCCATACACAATTAATGACGACAAAAACATGCTAGAACAGCACGATAGTCAGCAACCATAACAGCATGACAGTGAGCAAGACAGCCAAGATAAAGCAGCCCCTTCCTCTATACAAATCCATGCTCAAGATCGACTGGATATTCATGAGGTAAGTAACACTATAATCCCTTCTTCTTCCCCATTATTATCCACTCTATGTTACTCTTTGCCTCCTAGACAAAACCATGGGAAGCCACTTGACAAGTACTCTCCGAATGGCAAAGTAAGTTATGCCATTACAAAGTATGTCTCTACACACAAATTGCCTCCACAACATCAAGCCTTTGTACATGAGATGGAAAATATAAAAATACCTTCAAAAGTTGAAGAAGCCTTACAGAACCCAAAGTGGGCAGAAGCAATGGAAGCTGAAATGGATGCACTACAAAGAAACGGCACATGGAGTATTGTATCACTCCCTCCGGAAAAGAAACCAGTGGGTTGCAAATGGATATTCACCCTTAAACATAAAGCAGATGGGACAGTTGATCGGTACAAAGCAAGACTAGTAGCGAAGGGGTACACACAATCATTTGGTATTGATTATCAAGAAACATTTGCTCCAGTTGCAAAGATGAACACCATTAGAGTCTTGTTGTCTTTTGCAACAAATTTCAGTTGGCTTTTAAAGCAATTTGACGTTAAAAAAGCATTTCTCCATTGAGATTTGGAAGAAGAAGTTTATATGCAGCTCCCACCTGGGTTTAATGGTCCACAATCTAGCGGGAAGGTGTGTAGATTACGGAAAGCATTGTATGGCTTAAAACAATCTCCAAGAGCATGGTTTGGAAGGTTCACAGATGCTATGAAACGAATTGGCTTTCACCAAGGTAACTTTGACCACACTTTATTCATCAAACGCAAGAATGGTAGAGTTACATTACTTATTATTTATGTAGATGATATGATTGTAACGGGTGATGACACTGATGAAATAAAAAGTCTACAAGAATGTTTGTCTACTGAATTCGAAATGAAAGACTTAGGAGGGCTGAAATATTTTTTGGGAATTGAAGTTGCAAGGACAAATAATGGTATATACCTGTCACAACGAAAGTATATACTGGATCTATTATCTGAAACTGGTATGCTAGAATGTAAACCGACAGGATTCTCTCTTGGTAGAGCCCGAACACGAGTAGATCTCCTCTGCATAGCCTCCTCCAATGCAATTCTGTTAGCCAAATCCTTTGATCTCTTCTGGAGTTCCATGCTGGTAAAAGGATTTGTAAGAGATTGGTTAAATGGGTTAGGCGCAAATTTATAGAGAAAAAACGAAGTTCCATAGCTGTGTTGAGAAAAGCTGCTAAATTCTTAACATATCAGGAACCACGCCAGAAGCCTTCACAAGATTAGCAGAAAATGTCAAAAAAGGTATTTCATTCAATGGCAACTGATTCAGGAGTTTGACGCAGAAAAGGAAGGATGAAATGAGTTGCTTATTAGATTAACAGTAGATCCTAATAGGAAACAGAAGAAAGGTTGGCAGATTATTTGAGTTCCATCACAGCTTGGATGGAGCACCAGATTTGTCGAAGTTTCATTCTTATACAGAAGACCACGAAAACAGAAACGGGGATAACTTCATATGCATATTAACAATAACTCACCATATTCTGCTGTAGAATCTCTCCACCTGTTTTTGAAGAGCCCTCTCTCTCTCACCTTTGGGGTTCAGTGAGCCCATCAATAAATCAATCTGTTCAACAAAACAATTAGTGATTGGAGAAAGGAAAAGAAAATAAGTGGATGGATAACAATTATTCAGTGCCCGCTACCTCTTCCTTGCAACAGTAATAGCCCCATTGCTTGGAATCAGAACTCTCAACAAACATCCTCCCATCACGCTTGAACAACCAATACCTGTTATAATCTCTGTCTTTACCCAGGGGGTTGGTGTGCAGGATCCGTTTCTCTATCTCTCGTTCAAAATATTCTCTCTAGGATATACACAACGTAAAAAAAAAAAGAGTTAAGCAACGAGTAAGCATAAACATTTGCAGGCACACAAAAGGGAGAGCAAGAATGGTAGAAGGTTAATAACCCTTTGCTCTTTGCTGCTCCGTTTTGCTGCAGTATTTTTTTCATCCCTCAATAGTATCAACGCTTCCTTTTTGGTTACATCCATCGCATTCTCTGCTTGGCTTTCCGCATTCATATTCTTCTTCTTGCCTGTTTTCTTTGATTTCATGTTTGAATGGCTACTCTCACTGTCCAAATTGCAATGAGCTTCAAATCAGGCAAGTTCACTATTTTTCTCAAGTCCATATTCCTCTGTGAGTGCGTGTGAACTTGTGCAGCACTGACATACAAAAAAAATAAAAAATGAAACCTTCTTTTTGATGGATTGTTTGGTCTGGCTGAGAAGACCACTCCCTTCTTTTTTGCAACCTGCCCATTCTGGCCAATGTGATTCCCATTTGCCAACAAATGTTGATTGTTTCCTATGATATCCACGCTGTGCCCATTCATTACTCCATGATGCATATAAACCAACATGATGCATATAAACCAACATGATGTATGATGAACTCTAAAGACGAAGAAAATTTGACAGTATATTTACCGTGGCATCTTTCTTTCTTTTATTATAGACTATTCCATCCTGAATGAAAACTTTGCCCTCTAAATCCTGTGGTGGATCCCTTGAGATTTGATATTTTTCTGCTAGCTTGTCATGAAGCACCCAAGGAAAACTTCGGTATGTAGATTTCCGAATAAAAGGCTTCAAACTGTTCCTACTGAAAGGAGATTTCTTCCATATCAGATCATTTCGGTTCACTATGGCAGTTTCTATTACTTTCTTATTCCTATCAAGCCATGCTACCTCATATTTAGTTTTAACAGTTCCCTCCTCCAGAACCTTTAATATCTTGCAAGGGCAGAGATCACTTTTCTTTCTCTTTCCATGTAATACGGCTCCTAAAAACAAAGTTTCCTGCAACTTTGCTGCTATCTTGTCTGCGAGATCTTTCAATGAAAGCATACCTGAAATACCAATGGGCTGTGAATCTATTGATAAAAGTAGTAAAAGCAAAAGAGGCATTTCAAGACAAACAAAGCCAAAGTTTGGGATTACAACAAAAAATAAGCACGCGTGCCACTTTATGATTTTCTCTTACAAGCAATTCAGATCTCATCCAACAAAAAAATTATGTTTCATATTTATTTTATAGCATAAGTAAATTGGAAAGTCTCAACCAGCTGCTTCAAAAGGAAGATACAAGCTTCTAATTGAAAGTAACAATAAACAGGATAATGATAATTGAAATTTTAGAGAAAAACATAATTGATTCACATAAGAAAAAATTATAGATCATGTTACTGACATGTCATCATTCATTTGATGTCAGTCTAACAAGCAGCTTAGCTAATTTCATTCTGATTGTTAGAAACAGGGGAAATTATTTGATCGTCAAGCAAAACAATAATTCTAGGCTTCTCATGCATCATAAAGTTTCTATTTCCTTTCCTTTTCTTATTTGTTTTGTATTTTTGAGTCCAGAGAAGGGTTGCGTTGGACTTTCCTGAACAGTGCTTATCTAACTAGTGAACCCATGAAAATGAGAAACATTACAACACCATGACAATAATCATAAGAATAAAACATTAGCAGAAATTCAGGTTGTTGATGTTTTTTCTGAATTATTTATTTTATCAAAATTAAAGTCATAGTCATTCATGGTGTTTGTTACTCTATTTCAATGAACTCTTGCATAACCATGACTAAGACAAAATGCTCCAGTTGTTTGCAGATAGCAAGGGCATTTGGTGTTAACATGTAATTAGCTGTAATAGATCTTTCCATATATAAAAAGGATATACACTAGAGTTAGGAATCCTTCATAGATACAGATTGATGTATCCTAGTAGAATAGGACTTCTGTAATGTATGCCTATATAAGGCAATCCTTCAAAGAGAGAAAATAAGAAGGTGAAATTAATAACCCCACTCCGTAAGCTTTAGCATGGTATCAGAGCAAAGGAAAAAAAATCGATTCTGAAAACTCTTAAGCCACCACTTCATCAATCAACCAGAATTGGTCTTGAAACAAGGGACCAACCATGGATGATACAAATACCGCCATTATTCCCATGAACCACACCCCAATCTCTATTGAAACACCCAGCCTAAATACACTACAAAAAAAGGGGTTGTTTGCAACGGACTGATCCGTTGCAAACAACAAAGGAATCCGTTGCTAATATTAATTAGCAACGGATTTTGCAACGGAAGTATTCCGTTGCAATCCTGCGATAGCAAATTCATTTGCAACGGATTTACAATGGAAATTCCATTGCAAATTCAAACTTTACAACGGAATTTCCGTTGCAAATTTGCAAAGGTAGAATTTGCATTTTTTAAATCAATTTTAAATTTATTTATTATTTAATTAATTATGAAGTAATTAAACTTGTTCATCATCAGCTGTGTATCATGTTAGAGGTAAAGTAATCAAACTTGTTCATTGAAGAATTAAATCCTTGAGCAGACACGTTGAATAACTAGATCTTAAGAATTGCTGGTAATCAATGTAAAGTAGAACATATTCTGGGACTTCACCTATAAGCTTAAGCTTTTATATGAGATGGTTCTTTAACATGGTATCAAAGCCTTGTTGACCTAGCGGTCACGAGTTTGAATCTCACCCCTCCATTTATTTGATAAAAATCAAGCACGAGGTAATGTGGGCCTATGCAAGTTTCAAGCCCAAAGAGCTTTCATTTGAGGGGGTATAATATAAATCATATTCTGGGACCTCACCTATAAGCTTAAACTTTTAGATGAGATGGTTCCTTAACACTATAAACTCCATCTTTCCGTGCTCTGTTTTCTTTCATATGACAGAGGGCTAGGGAGAGTTTAATGCTATCGGGCTAGGTCGTTTGTTGCTTCCCGGTCTCATCGCTCGAAAGCTCTAAACCCCTACTAGATTTAGCGTCGGAAAAAAAATCAAGTCTAATCAAATGGGACTGTTGGATGCCGAATGATGCGAGAATATTTGGATAAATGCCCTGTCAATCCAAAGATAATTAACAGTACAAGTTGATGAGAAGTTTCATAGTAGTTGGGGTTCAGGAATTCCTCGAGGCCATAGATTTATCGATAACCTTATCCCGCCATGGCGCGTTAGAGCTAAGAAACCAAAGCGAACCTACCAGAAATTAGTATGTTACCGCCACCCTGGGGAAAAAGAGAAGTTTTCTGTGGATTTTAGCAAGAAAAAATATACGTTCGAAGAAGGAAAAGAAAAAGCAGCGATACATGGAAAACACACGAGATTGCGTTGTAATTTCCCAAGTATGTGATCAAAATTTTGTCCGTGGTGAGTACCATGTCAAAAGTCAAATGTGTACTTGTAAGAATTCGTAATTCGAGTAATTCTTGTATATTCAGTAATCTTTCTCTTACAATTGAGACACAATTTATAGACAAATTCCTAGACTAAAATAGTAAGAATAAAGGTTACTTTTCTTGTTACTTTACACGCAGTGTAATTAACGGCTATATTTAACAGTACTTTTATTGACCTGTTCAATCTCTGCCTTTTACTCTTCCTATTTTATTCTTACAATTGTGTTCCTGAGCCAATCTAGCAAAGCACAACTCAACAATGAGCCGCCATCCCCTGTAAGCAATGATGAAGGATATGCAGATTAATGCAGATACTACAAGTGCAGAGATCATGGAATCAAACATATTGCAAGCGCAGAGATCATGGAATCAAATATTCAAGAATCATGATCTGCTGCCCAGATCATGATGTTCATTCCATAATTCGTGTGTATATATATAGTAAGAATATATTGCTGTAATAACTCTGATATATTTGTAATGCCTATTTAAAGGCAAGAACTGTACAAGGAAATACAAGTTGAATTCTTTGTTTCAAAACATTACAGAGGTTTAATTTTCCTACATGGTATCAGAGCCCTCTATTGCTATGGCATCATCTTCCACAACTGAAACAATGAACTCTACAACTTCTCTTGAGATTTCACTTCCGAAATCACATCTGCCTGATGTCTCTATCAAATTGACTTCAAACAATTACCTTCTGTGGAAAGCACAGGTTATTCCTGTCTTGCGTGGGTATGGACTTCTTGGATACGTGAAGAATGAAGTCCCCTGCCCAGCATCAACAATCACTGGTGAAAGTGGTGTGTTGCAAGCAAATCCAGTACATCGGTGTGGTCAGCATGATCGATCAATTGATCCTGGGATGGATCAACAGCTCCCTATCTGATGGACCACTGTCTCAGGTCATCAATAGCGAGTCTTCGCATGACGCATGGCAAGTGTTGGAGACCTTGTATGGTACTCACACTCGAGATCGCATTCAACAAATCAAAGGCGAACTACAAACCCTGACAAAAGGTACTTCTTCATTGGAAGATTACTTACATAAAGCAAAATCCTTGGCTTCGTCTCTTTGTGGTGCAGGGAAACCAATGGATGATGATGAATTCATCATCTATATTCTGCGAGGATTAGGGTCAGAATTTGATCCCATAGTAGCAGCGTTGAATGCTAGAGATGTTTTTCCATCTCTTGAAGGAGTTATTGGGAAACTCCGTGACTTCGAAATTCGAATCCAAGGAGCACGAACAACTGCTCCTTCTATGGCTTTCTATACAAATCGTGGTCGTACTAATCCAAAGCCATGGATGAATCATGGTACTCGTGGCCGCAATCAACGTAATTTCACTGGAAGACATTCCACTAACAGCACCTCACTGCGAGCAAGAGAAACTCGTTTTCCCCAACAAAGTGGAAGCTTCACTGGAATTCGTCAGAAACAAACTCCACACAACAATAATCGTGGACGTGGTGGCATCACCTGTTTCGATGTGGGGGACCAAATCACAAAGCAGATGGCTGTTTTGCACCTGAAGAAGAAGCTAATCAATACAAAGCCTTTGCTGCTATCAAGATTGGTGAAACCACAGAAGAGCCATGGTATTCTGACACAGGAGCAAACCAGCACATGACATCTGACACAAATGAAGTGCAAGGTATTATCTCTTACCCTGGACATGAATCTGTTATGGTTGGCAACGGTCAAGACTTATCCATCACTGGTACTGGACACATTATTCTTCCCACCACTAAACTCAAGTTAAATGATGTTCTTGTGGTGCCTGAAATCAAGAAGAAACTGTTATCTGTGTCACAATTCACAAGAGATAATAATTGCTATTTTCTGTTTTATCCATGGGGTTTTATTCTTAAGGACATGAAGATGAAGCAGGTACTTCTTAAAGGCTTTGTGAAGGATGGGTTATACCCGATCAATCTGCAGCAACTCTCCACGGCTCCAGTCAGTTTTCTTGTGAATAAAGTGTCTAGCCATTTGTGGCATGCACGTTTGGGTCACCCTCATGCTAGCATTCTTACTAAATTATGTTTACCATCTATGGACAAACAAAATAATTTCTGTGAAGGTTGTGTTTTGGGAAAATCAACAAAGTTGCCATTTGAATCCAGAAAATCGTATGCTACCTCTTTTCTACATACACTACATTCAGATGTATGGGGCCCTGCATCTACTACTTCTTATGATGACAATCGATTTTACTTAGTTATTGTTGATGAGTATTCCAGATATATATGGTTTTTCCCTATGCATCGAAAATCTGAAGTAGCTACAATACTGCCTTCATTTCTCAAGCAAATGGAAACTCAATTTGATCTGCATGTTAAAATATTCCAAAGTGATGGAGGTGGTGAGTTTGTTAATCAAAGCTTGCAAAACTTGTTCAAATCTAACGGCATCATTCACGTGAATCTCATGTCCAGGGAACACCGGGAACAAAATGGATTAGCCGAAAGACGTCATCGGCACATTGTAGAAACAGCATTAACGTTGTTATCACATGCTTCGGTTCCAACCAAATTCTGGACTGCAGCCTTTCGTACTGCAGTATTCTTGATCAATCGCCTTCCCACTGCAGTGTTGGGTTACAAGTCCCCTCATGAAATGATTTTTGGTTCTACCCCTGCTTATGAATCTTTAAAAGTGTTTGGGTGTGCCTGCTATCCCTTGCTTGCACCATTCGGCAGATCAAAACTGGATTTTAAATCCACACGATGTGTCTTTATGGGTTATTCAACCAATCATAAAGGCTGTCTTTGTCTCGAACCTCATACAAATCGATTTTACATTTCACGACATGTAAAATTTAATGAGTCACATTTTCCATTTAAATGTATGCAGCAAACTGATACAAATACTTCCCAGTTGTTTAAAATAAGGAAAATTCCGAGACTATTGAAGAGTGCAGCAGAGACATCAGCCACTCATCACATTCCGGTAGCAATTGATCAAGATGCAAGCACTGCCCAACATGAAAGTGCAGCAATTGTCCCAGATGAATCAACAGCTCTATCTAGCAGTCCAGGTACCACATCAGGAATGCATAATTTACCGACTAAGATCTCTCTTACACCTATATCAGCTCCTCCAAGAAGACATCATATGGTTACACGAACTCAAACAGGGAATCTCAAACCCAAGGCATTTATGTCCTCACGGCATCCAATTCCTGCATGTTTTGTTGCTGATCTGGCTGCACAACCACAAGAGCCATCATCCACTAAACAAGCTCTTCAAAATCCGAAATGGCTTCAAGCAATGCAAGCTGAAATGGATGCTCTTCACATCAACAAGACATGGACCTTGGTACCTAGACAGTCACATATGAATGTTATTAGCAGCAAATGGGTGTTCAAAATCAAAACACGATCTGATGGCTCTATTGACAGATATAAAGCTCGGCTAGTGGCTCGTGGTTTTGCACAACAACAAGGACTGGACTATGATGAAACATTCAGTCCAGTTATTAAACCTAGCACTATTCGGTTAATTCTCAACATTGGCTTGTCTCATGGCTGGTCTGTTAGACAACTCGACGTCAATAACGCCTTTCTTCATGGCGATCTACAAGAATGAGTGTTTTTGGCCCAACCCCCAGGTTTTGAAGATCCCTCTCATCCTGACTATGTTTGCCATCTTCATAAAGCCTTATACGGCTTGAAACAAGCTCCACGTGCATGGTACCTCAAATTCAGTACCTATATCCAGCAGATGGGATTTACACGTTGCCCGTATGATCAATCTTTATTTTATCGATCTCAAGGATCTGAAATTCTGTTATTGCTCATTTACATTGATGATATTCTTTTAACAGGCAACTCTTCATCACAAATTGCAAAGTTTATTGCACATCTCTCTGCAGTGTTTCACATGAAGGACCTTGGTGACATTCACTACTTTCTCGGTCTGCACATTCACCGAGACGAGTCCACCATCACAGTCACTCAAACAAGGTACCTGCTGTCTCTTCTTCAAAAGTTTGGCCTTGATGGTGCCAAACCTATCAATACTCCCCTAGCATCAGGTGCTTCCATGTCTGCCACTGATGGTGTCCCTTTAAATGACTCATCTCTCTATCGATGCTTAGTTGGTTCGTTACAGTACCTCACCTTGACCAGACCAGACATCTCATTTGCTGTCCACCAAGTCTGTCGCTTCATGCAAACACCTCATGATACTCATCTCATTGCTGCTAAAAGGATTTTTCGATACTTAAAGGGGACACTCAATGTTGGACTTCACTACATTCGCAACTCTGTTCATGAAATTCATGGGTTCTGCGATGCAGACTGGGCTGGATGCAGGGATGATAGACGTTCCACCACTGGTTTTGCTATCTTCTTGGGTCAAAATCTGATATCTTGGGGGGCAAAGAAACAGGCCACGGTCTCCAGATCAACTGCTGAGGCCGAGTACCGTGCCTTAGCCTCCACAATGCAAATTTGAATCGATGTGGTTTGTTCATTTACTCAACAATGTTGGTCAAGGTGTCCCACCTCCTAAGCTCTATTGTGATAATATTAGTGCCATCCATATGGCTAAAAATCCAGTGTTTCATCAACGTACCAAACACATTGAAATAGATGTGCACTTTGTCCGTGAACGAGTTGCCAGTGGTGCCCTCTCCTTGACATACATCCCTGGACCGCACCAAATAGCGGACATTTTCACCAAGTCACTGTGTGCTGCAACATTTGCCAAGAACCGTGACAAGCTCTGCCTCGGACCAGCCCCGCCTTGAGCTTGAGGGGGGATGATGAAGGATATGCAGATTAATGCAGATACTACAAGTGCAGAGATCATGGAATCAAACATATTGCAAGCGCAGAGATCATGGAATCAAATATTCAAGAATCATGATCTGCTGCCCAGATCATGATGTTCATTCCATAATTCGTGTGTATATATATAGTAAGAATATATTGCTGTAATAACTCTGATATATTTGTAATGCCTATTTAAAGGCAAGAACTGTACAAGGAAATACAAGTTGAATTCTTTGTTTCAAAACATTACAGAGGTTTAATTTTCCTACAAGCAAAACGTTCTGTCTAAATTCTACCCTAGTAAAATTTGGATTTACGTTCTTATTTCTAACAGGCTCCATGTTGCTCTGTGTGCGTGTTTTGTTCTTGTTTGCAGATTTATCAGTGGACTAGATTTGGCAGACATGGTGGTGAACTCTGGTTTGCTTGAGCTATCATGCGGTGCGATAAAGGACCTTCAAACAGAAGCCAGTTCAGATCAACTAGGCTCTTCCAGTCTCTCCCTAAGATACCCTCATAGCCTTCACCACTTCTACTTTATCAAGGAAAGAACTTGTTCGACAGGGAGGAGATTTGGTTTCGTCAAAAACTCTCAAGGAGCTGGAGCTACCTATCTTTGACTTCTTATGCACTGAAAGAAACAGGTCTTTTTCAATTTATAGAGGTGCAATCACCCTTTTTAAAAGCTCATTTTAAGGAGTCGTCCCCACTCAAAACTTCGTGTATCCTTCGAAACATCTTACTCATGGTTGTTTTCATGATTTTTTTGAACTTCACGCCCATTTGGCGCTTTTCATTGCATTCATCATCTCATTTACGTTCTACTCTGCTTTATTTTGGCCATGTTTCATTATTTAAATCTACATCATTGAGTCTGAAAACTACACATTGACCATAATTATTAGGAAAAAAATACATATTGAAGCAACACGGATGCCAAATTTTTCTTCTCGGTCCTTAAAGTTTATGACTGCATGACTAGGAGACTAGGCTAAATGAAGAAAATAAGAGAAGAATCCAACATGGAGATTATCATGTTACGAAAAATAGGTTCCCTCGTCTTGTTTCATCAGTATCATGGTCCCGATTATGAGCAGTACTTTTAGATCCATGATTTAAAGACTGGTGAACTGCTGCAGACTCCATTAATCAGCCACTGGACACTCAATTGGAGGATCAATTGCTTCTATATTTACCTTGTGGCTTTTGGACAACATAAAAAAGAATTCAGCCCCCTCAAGCTCCCCTCTCAGCATCACTTTTGGCTCGCCATTTATCGGCAATCAAGGCCTCCGGACAAGCAATATTAGAATGCTCAACATGGAATTCTTGCTTTCTCCATGTCAGTCGGCAACAAGGACCTGCTTTCCAAAAGCTTCCATTTCCCACAACGATACTACTCAATCTGCTTTTGTGAGGATTACAAGGATTTTGGGAATGCAGACAAAAAGTATAAAACGTGGTAAGAAGATACTCTGAAATGATAAATTTCTGATTTGGGAAACGAGGGCCATGATGAATTATGTGAGGATTTTTTTTGCTTATAATCGATCGGAAGGATCTCTTTAGGATGAGTGAAACCCGACTATTCCTCCGTAATAGTGGTAATGAACTCTTGTTTTTAACTTTACTTTCCATGTTTTTGTTTCGATTAAAAAGCTTCGCAGCTTGTCTGTAATGCTTCAAACACAACTTTCATATCCCTACAATATGCGAACTCGTACAGCGATTCTGTGTTGATTGAGGGATAATGACCAGGTTCACTCCATGTACATAATATTTCTATTTATGATAATCCCTACAATTTGGTATTTTTAATTGCGATTCTGCTTTCATTTGGATTTCATGCTTCACTTGCATTTTGGCGATTGTCTGGTATGTCCTCTTTTCTTGTATGAATGGACGTAATTTCTTTCCAGTGATGACTATATGTTGGCATGAAATTAACTGATTGACACACATATTTCGTGTTTTTTGTGAGTTTTGATTAACCGGATGTGCACTATTCACTCTCAAAACCATGCATTTCTGGTGCTAATACTTACCCCGTCTTTTCTCTGTTGCTTTTATAAACTTGTCTTGCTAAAATTCTCTTTTTCCTCGCCTTTGGGGAAGAGTTTTCTTGATTACTTTTTGGATTACTAAAGAAGGCCGATTTCCATGTACAGCATGGGAGTTGTTCCAAACACATGGATTTTGCATTATGGATTTTTTTTTAGCGAGTAAACTAGCATCCGGATAGTGTATTTTTATGGATCGGATGAGCTGAATAAAATTTCAGTTGTCTCAGGTTCGTACAAGAAATGCACACCCTGATTCGAACTCAAGTTCTACTGTGTAGATCACAAGTATTTTATTATCACAGTCCTTTAGGATCATGGATATGCTGATAAGATTAGACTGTACGGGACAAGTAAAATTCTAAATTAAGTATCAGACAAGGTTGTCACAGATTTCGCTTCAAATATTGGTTGCGAGATTAATTATAATGTCTTTGATGCTCTCATGCCCGTCGTAGACTCTACAAAATGTGCAAAAACAAACTAATTAATTAATTGATAGTGATATGGAAATAAATGCCAAAGCAGCAGGCAAAGAGCATCAGTGCGCCACGAAAATGAATTTCCATTCCTCCTTGATTTGTTCTTGATAAGCTCGTTGAATGAGGGGACCATGAGACTTGGTCTCAAAAACCTTATCTAAAATGAATCTATGAGTGATAACTGCAAGGCAAAAAAGAGTATACTGTATTCTTAATGTACAAGGCTGTATTCTTTGAACCGAAAATAATTTTAATGAGATAATATTAAAAATAATTTTTTAAAAAAAATAAAAAAACATTATTTTAATACATTTTTAAACGAAAATCACTTTCAAAAACAATATGATCCACACTTTCAAATATATACTAAACATCTAGTTAGGGAATGACAATTAATTAAAAAATAATAATAGTAATTTTTATTTTATTTTTTATTTTAAATTAAAAATTTTTGGTTTTTTTAGATCATTTTTATACATTGATATTACAAATAATTTTTAAAAAATAAAAAAATATGATTTTAATGCATTTTTAAATAAAAATTACTTTAAAAAAATTGCAATTACACTTCCAAATATGTACTAAAAATCTAGTTAGGGAATGACAATTAATTAAAATGTAATCTTTCTGCCATAAATAACACAATTTTAATTGTAAGATAAAATAATTAATAGGGCGTCCATCAAAAAATAACTGTGAATATGAAGGAGAAGAGGGGGGGAAAGAAAAAAAAATCTAAGGATATTTTGGTATTTTTAAAAAAAAATGAATAAATTTCAAATAAAACAAAGATGAGTCTTTAGCTATTCTAACACAATTTGATAAAAAATTTGGTCTCAATGCAGAGGTAAAAAAATCAAAAAACATCTTCTCTGATCATCTGTAGCAAAAAAAGTTGAGATGGTTTCTTAAGATGATGATTTTCAACTTTGGCAACTCTTTTATCAAACTTTTTTCCAACCGCTGATCATCAGTAGTTAAAGAGCCTAGAGCATGAAGATCAATCGCATGATCCCACTTCTCACCATGAATATTTGAATCTGCTTTACTTTTTTCCATTATCAAATGCACCCCGCATTTTTCAACCCAACATTTTCGATTATTTTCGATTGACCATACAGGGATTCCTATAACTCAATCAACAATTCTTGGGAATAAGATTACTTCGACATTCAGTTCCACTTCCTCTACACCTTGCAGCAATTCCTCTAACTCGATCAACGGTACACGCCGTATCCAAGAATTCTTAGTTGAATTTCTGTCAAAAGAAACTGCCACCAACATGGGAAACAATTCCATACCATTGCTCTTATTTTTGAAAGTAGCGCGACAGCTACCATCAAACGGAAGAGATGATGTTTTTGGAGTGGCAAAGACCACCCAAAAAAGAAGCGCTTGAAGTTTATTACTGTCCGGGACTGAAACTGAGGGCAAATGAAATGATAATGCAGCTCCTTCTCCACGATGGCTGAACCATTCTGGTATCTCGCCACCAGCAAGGAAAATTTCATAACATTTACCTTTGCAAAATCCCTATTGGTTTCAAGGAAAGTAGTTAAAATTTGAGTTCGAAAAAACTACCATATGTAAGTTAAGAGACAGAGAAAGAGAGAGAACCTGAATAAGACTCATCTTACAGTTTTCAGATAAATTGTTGCGACCACTGTGAGTCAAAAATAGGACCAGTTATTGCCCGCAAACTCCATGCCCTCGAATCTCTATTAAATTTCGCACCCTCGCTACACCTAGATATATCATTCTTTCATGTTGAAGTTGTGCACTTACTCTTTCAATAGACGTGCAGTCATTGATATACAAGAATAGTACGCTTGATGGAAGCTCTGAGATTGATAGAAGATTCTTGCATCTCTCAACCCTAAAAAACAGCCAAAGCTTAGGAAGGCTGCTAATGCTAGAAGGCAGATTGAAGAATCCGCTTTCCGCACAAATTCAAATATTCAAGAAAGGACAAACTCCCAAAAATCAATGGAGCTTATAGCGTCATCCCAAACCAAGATAACTTAGATCTAGATTTTTTCAATGAGTCGAAACTAGTGAAAGAAGCCGGTCGCATAGCTATAGAGCTAGAACAGCTTTTCGGTGAGTAGTTGTTTCCACCAAATGTAGGAAGTTGCTTAATCGCAGTACCCCTTTACGAGCAACTCAGTATGATTCTAGGCCACCCAAACCGTCCGAGCAATTTCTCAAGTTAGCGAGCACTCAAGAATGTTGAGAGTTTGAAGAGATTTTAAGTCTGCCCATGCTATCCGAAGACTCTTTAAGCTGCTGCAGCCCTCCAAATTCAACAAAACAAGGCTCTTCAAGTTTCCAATAGATTGATGTACCTCAACCAAACTCGTGCAATCTACAAGTATCATTCTCTCCAAACTAGGGGAGTCCTCGAAAAGTTTGGCGCTTTTAACAAGGCACTTGGAATCACTGAGATTGAGGATTTTCAGCTTGTTAAGAATCTGTGGAAAGAAAATAGAAAATAAAATACAAATATTTCAGTGAAAAAATGTAACTCTACATTAAATCTAATTCGGGAAAATCTTGAGTGCTTATTGCATATATTTTACCTTAGTCCCCTTCCAAAGTTTTCGGACTTTACTTCCTTGCATGTCAAGTATAACAAGCTCGCCTATGTGAAAATCAGAAGGCAAAGATTTCAAAGGGCATTCAGGCCAACAAAGCCATATCAACTCTCTGGGGAGAAGACTGTAGCTCCCCACAAGATGTGCTCCCCGTGATTTGGAGTAATTGTAAACGCCTCATTTTTTTGTAAACGATTTTGTGCTTTGAATGATCCCCCAGTACATCTAGTGCCGGACCTTCCACAGCATCTGTTCCCTGACAATAGCCAAAAAGCATTAAGTAGTTATAAGGGATTGATAACAAAGATGGATGGAGAGATTTGACTATAAGGGTAATTCAAGTCAAGGCAAAGATGCGTTGTTGATAAATATTCTATGGATCGACTTTAGGATTCTTTTAGAGACTTAATTAGGCCTAAAAAACCAGGCTTTTTGTATATTTAGGAATATTATGATACAGTAATACACTAACTATATATTTTACTGTTTAATCCACTTTTTTAAAGTATTCTATATAGGAGCATGAAAATTTAATTTGATTGAAATCTATATTGGGAGCTAAGTAAACTTCTATTATTCTTATTGTAATGACAATTTATCCTACAAAGAGATATAAAGAAATCTCATAAAATAAATTGTTGTTAGATTTTTATCCGTTTGCTGTGAAATATTGTATATTCATGTGATATCCCAAGTTGATGAATTAAATATTGGTGTAAGATAATTATGAATTAGTGCATAAAAACTGATTTGGTGATATAGTATTGGCAAAACTATTAACATATTTATGTAAAATGAAAAAACTTCCATAAAGAGCAAAACTTCACTTTCCAACGCAACTAGTTCCCTAAAATTGCTCAAAGATCTAACACGAAATTAAGACAAATATATTGGAGTGTAAAGTACAACAATCAATATACAACGTAATGAGTTCTTACCATTTCCTTGGAGAGAACAGTGTATGCATCTTTTGGAAGCACAATTCTGCTGCAATTTCCAGGATTGTTACGCGACCTTTGATGAATAATCTCCCTTCCCATCTTTCGTATTATATCATGCATCCATAACCTATTGTGATTCTCGGTGTTAATTGTTATGAGAGACCTTACAATGAGAGCTCTGAAAGCTACCTCTGGATGGTAACCGTAACGAGCATCTACTATATCTGCTACATAGTCCTTGTCTTTACCACACAAAAAACACGCAATATCAAGGAATATCTCGCTTGAATCCACATCAAGTGCATCAAAACTTACTCTAAGCTTTGCTTGAATATCATCATGCGGAATATTTTGCCAATGGGCAATATCAATTTTCCATCCAGCTTTGTCTCTTATGAAAAAATGAGAACCTAGAATTTCAAGAGCCAAAGGAAGTCCTTTGCAGTAGTCCACTACCTTTTCTGAAAGCTCCTCATAATCCTTTTCTGGACGGGTTTCCCTAAAAGCATGCAAACTGAAAAGCTGAAGAGACCAATTTCGATCCAATCCCCTATCATGATACATCCCATCAACATCCACTTCTGTTAGCGGATGCTTGTTCTTAGTTACAACGATTATTTTACTTCCATCACCAAACCAACATCTCTCCCCATCAATGCCTCCACTTGTTCTCTTTTGTCCACATCGCCAAGAACAACAAGAACGCTTTTTTACGATGAAGTCGTTCTTTGATCAAATTCATTCCTTCATAAACATTACTCGATCTTCCAAACGTTTGGTTTCAGAAATATCATGAAGAAGGCGCTCTTGTAATTCAACCCTGCACCATTTCGACTTATCCGATATATCCTTGACACCCCGAAAAGAAAACCCGCTTCCCTCAAATTCAAAATAAAGGTTGTTAAACACTGCTTTTGCTATTGTTGTCTTCCCTATTCCAGCTATCCCATAGATCCCCACGATGCCAACATTATTTCTTGCACCTTTTAGCAAAGAAATAACACCTCGAACTCGGAAGAAATACCTACCTGGGTGCTTGGCTACGTGCAAGGTTTTGTTTCCCAATTTACAAGCTACATCATTGACAACCCTTTTAATGAGTTCTCGCTTCATATCCGTTCATAGAGAAAGAAAGACATCAATGGCGTATAAGCCGTTGGATATTAATCCAGAATTTTTCCAGCCTATGCCTCTCTAGAACTATCAAGGGAGTGGATCGATCTTGAAAATCTAGCTCATCGATCTCTAGAATTCTCTTAAAAAAAAACAAGATCAAGTTATCCCTTCTTGGTAGTGTGAATGTAAAGAAGAACAAGAAACAACCAAGCAATTTTATACATGAGAAAGTTAGCTAGATGTGCATGTGAGAAGAGAAAGGGTTGTGTGAGCAAGTGAGATTCAAATGAAAAAATAAGTACAAAGTGTGCATGTGAGAAGAGAAAGGGTTGTCCAAGTGTGAGCTTTATGATCAAGAGCGTCTAGTGTGTGATCAGTGTATACACATTAGTTGGTGTCCAATTATCAATATTTAATTTGTACAAAATTCTTTTATAATCACTATTTATCCAACATTAGTTAAATACAAGATCATTAGTTAACAAGCAGAGTCGACACCAAAAAATATTTTCATAGTAAAAAATAATGTTGTTAACATGATTTTCGGCAGCACGAGAATTTTTATATATTAACTCAAAACCTATTTTAGTTGGTCAATCTTAAAACTTTATAACTTAAATTCATACCTAACTTGAGGAGTTTGAAGGAGTACTCTATGCGACATACCCCCCAAAAAATATTCTTATTTTTCAACTTAACCAATTTGGTTTTTACTGAAATAACCATGTAAAAAGTAGATTAGATTGAAACAAACTATTAACTCTAAATTATAAATTAATATAATAGTAAAAGATAAAATGACATACAAAAATAAAATAAAAAATTGATGGAAAAAGTAGAGTGTTTACATAACTATCACTTAGAGGAAAGCTTGAGAATAATAATGATTATTCAAAAAGAACTTATTAAATTTTATAACCCAACTAGTTGGAGAATTATTTTGAAAAAAACATAGATATTTGCTACATCTACATGTATTGCAATTAAAAACTAATATTTAATCGAAGTGGAAATATCAGGTTCAATTTGATAATAATAGCAAGACTGTTTCGGTTGATATGTGCAATTGGATTTTGACCGAGAAGATAAAGATATTACCGAACTCATTGCCATACTCCGAGTCTGCAATTTTAGGATGTGCAGTGTTTACTGCTTATGGTGCTATGGCTCATGCTGCTCAAGTTGGTGGTGTCGGGTCAAGGTGACAGAAATATTTTACACTGATTAGATAGCTGTCAGTTCCACAGACATTGCATCGATCCATAACATACATATGCTTATATGTGCACATACATTACATAAGAAGACATTCAGTACTACACACACACACACACACAGGTCCCAGCTTTTCACTCAGTGCTTCATGTGTGTGGATTGATGTGCTTATAAATGTGATAAAATGCGGGGAGAAGACACATGTAACAATGAAGAAAAAGGTGCTTTCAATAACTTTCAAGGTCATTTGATGTCGATTCTAACAAGCGACTTAGCTAATTTCATTCGATTGTTAGAAACAGGGGAAATTATTTGATCGTCAAGCAAAACAATAATTCTAGACTTCTCATGCATCATAGTTTCTATTTCCTTTCCTTTTCTTATTTGATTTGTATTTTTGAGTCTAGAGAAGGGTTGCGTTGGAGTTTCCTGAACAGTGCTTATAGCCACACACATAATTCTAGACTTCTAGGTTTTAATATGTAAACAGTGGAAGGTCCCCAAGTTAACGACAAAAACAGATATATGGGGGTTCAATGTGACTTTGCTAGTCTAACCAGTGAACCCATGAAAATGAGAAACATTACAACACCATGACAATAATCATAAGAATAAAACATTAGCAGAAATTCAGGTTGTTGATGTTTTTTCTGAATTATTTATTTTATAAAAATTAAAGTCATAGTCAGTCATGGTGTTTGTTACTCTATTTCAATGAACTCTTGCATAACCATGACTAAGACAAAATGCTCCAGTTGTTTGCAGATAGCAAGGGCATTTGGTGCCTCTGATATTATTGCTGTGGATGTTCAGGATGAAAAACTTGCAGAATCAGGTATATTCTATTGCCATTCCATACTATTTTCTAGAATATTCGAAAATCTTTTGACTCCTTTTTAACTCCTGGAACAGGTTCAAGTAATTGGCTCTTATGGAGGAAGGGCAAGGCAGGATCTTCCGAAGCTGGTGAAACTTGCGAATCAGGTATATTCAATCTTGTCGATCTTTGTTACGAAAAATATGGTTTTGAGGGGAGGTCGGCAAAGCATTCCGGGATCTCAACCAGGGAAAAATTGTCAGTAGAGCTGTTGTTGAGATAATGTAATTGCTTTATTTCAGTAGTGCGCCAGCTGCACACTCAGAATAGAGGCATCTCTATATTGAGAATAAATCATAGTTTGAATTACGATAGAAGGTGTGTGAATGTATGTCACTAGAATATCCTATTGAAAGGATAAAGGTGTGTGAATGTATGTGCTTATAAATGTGTTTGAATTACGATTCGAAGCAAGCACTCCAGTCATGGCAACTAGTAATAAATTAATGGTGATAAATAAATATACAGCTCCATTGTCCTCACTGAAGTAGTCTTTGCAAATATTTGTCGCTCATTTATCAGTCCAAAATGCCACAAAAAAAACACCGCAGATCCAGTACTCTGTGATCCAAAAACATATTCTCTGTTTATGCTATTTAAATGATCCAAAAACTCATTTAAAGCAACCGGTGATTTTCAACTTTTGCCGGTGATTTTCAACCGGAAGAATATGATTTTCAACTTTCCAAAAACATATTCTCATTGCCGTTCCCTTGAGTAAATGGCATCCTTCGCACATTCATACTATTTTCTGGAATATTCGGAAATTGTTACGATCCCAACCTTGCGATCGAGTTACAGGGCGACTAATTGAGAAATCTGTTTGTAATGACTTTAATGAATTATGTTTACCCGATTTTCTTCCCTTTGGACCTATTTTGAAATGTAGAAAAAAGGGCTCGTTAAGTGAGAGAACCCAACGATCTCAATTAACTGGATAATAAATTTCTCTGATCAATTCCTCCAAGTCCTTGCTTACAATATAAAGAAATTGAATGATAACTACTTCCTAATTGATAGCCCACTACTGCACTATCAGTTACTAAATAAAGGAAATAACAATTACGAATTATAAATGACAATTACATAATGAAAACGTGATAAATTAAATTGCAAGCTGGCGCCAGGATTAGCATCCACGTCTGCCATTTGCTGTGAACTGCTCCCTTGTTCTCTTCATTACTCGACATCTGTCCTGTTGACCACTAACTCCTTGGTCAACTGCTGGTTGCACATAACATTACTACCCCCATTGAAAATGCTCTTGTCCGCAAGAGCGAAAGATGGAAATCGTGCTTGGAAGGAACAAACATCTTCCCATGAGGAATCTGCCGGAGACAAGCCATCCCAATGCACGAGAATTTGATGATTATTGCGAACAACACGTGAATCCAGAATAGCTTTAGGAAGAGGTTGTAATTCCCCGTCAGTAAGTGTGGGTAAAGTGGGTTCGATTGGGACAGAGGAATTATGAAATTGTTTGAGGCAAGAGACGTGAAAGACTGGGTGTAATTTGGATGAGGTGGGTAGGTCTAATTTATAAGCCACTGTTCCAATTTTAGCTAAAACCGCAAAAGGGCCATAAAAACGTGGTGAAAGTTTCGTGAATTTGGAAGAAGAAAGGCTAAGTTGGCGATGGGGTTGAAGTTTGAGCAGCACTTGATCTCCCAGCTGAAATTGGACTTCACGATGTTTGGAATCATACCGAGACTTCATGGAGCTTTGGGCTTGTAGTAATCGGCTGCGGAGGTCCTGGAGGATTAAATCCCGATTTCTTAGTTCCAGATCAACAGCTTCCAGTTTAGCTACACCTGGACAGTAAGATAGCATTGAAGGTGGTGGACGGCCATAAAACCACCTCAAACGGAGTAGCCTTGAGTGACGAGTGAAACTTGTATTGTAGCAGTATTCCACCCAAGGTAGCCACTGGAACCAGCGACGGGGTCTGTCACTCGAAAAACAGCGTAAATACATCTCAATAGTTCGGTTCACAACCTCTGTCTGACCATCACTTTGGGGGTGGTATGCTGAGCTGATGGCTAATTTCGTGCCACTCAAACGAAAGAGTTCAGTCCAAAACTGACTAGTAAATGCAACATCCCTGTCACTTACAATGGTTTCTGGCAAGCCATGAAGTTTGAAGATACTGTCAAAAAATAAACGGGCCACACTTACAGCAGTATACGGATGAGCCATTGGTAGAAGGTGTGCATATTTTGAAAAACGATCCACCACAACTAGTAACACAGATTTGCCGTGGGATGGAGGAAGGGCAACAATAAAATCCATGGAGATATCTGACCAGATTTGTAGTGGAACAGCAAGTGGTTGAAGAAGACCCGCTGGCTGCAAATGTTCTGACTTATGTTGCTGGCAAACCAAACAGTGGCGAACAAATGCTTGAACCGAGGCCTTCATGCCTTTCCAATAAAAATCCTGTGCAATGCGATGAAGAGTCTTTTGATACCCCTCATGACCCCCATTGTGTATAGCTGCAACAATATCTGAAATAATAGGTGAATCAGGCAGCAAATAAACACGTGATTTAAAGAATATCAACCCATCCTTGAACTCCCAAGGACCCACAGCTTCACCGGCCACAATGTTGGTCTGCAGTGTTTGTAAAGTGGCTGAATTGAGGATCTCTTTGCGAATGGACTCAAACAAAGTCAAAATGGGCATAGAAATTGCCGCAATACTGGGGTGATCTTCCAAGCACCGGGACAAAGCGTCAGCCACTCTATTGTGCTTCCCAGCACGATATTCAACTGCAAAGTCGAAGCCCATCAATTTGCTCAACCAGTGTTGTTGAGGGGAAGTAATATCGTTGTTCAGCGAGGGAATTTAAAGGTCTGTAATGATCGGGTTTGATCGAGGGAAATGTCGTCCCTATAAGTAAGCTCTCCAGTGCCGAACTGCCTTGGCTAAACCGATGAGCTCCTTTTCATAAGCCGGGAGGCCCTTGTAGCGGATAGCTAAAGGTCTGCTAAAATATGCAATTGGTCTGCCTTCTTGTTGCAACATAGCACCCATGCCCGTATCGGATGCATCGCATTCCACAATAAACAAGGCAGCAAAATTCAGAAGTGCCAATACAGGTGTGGAACTCATAGCAACCTTTAAGAGCTCAAATGCTTGTATAGCTTCTTCGGACCAAGTGAAAGAATTCTTGCGCAACATGGCATTAAGAGGACCTGCAATAGAGCCATAATTTTGCACAAACTTGCGGTAATAACCCGTTAGCCCCAAGAACCCTCTTAATCCCTGCACAGTAGTAGGTTTCGGCCAGTCAAGCATGGCTGAAATTTTGGCCTGATCGACGAAAACCCCAGCAGCAGAAATCATGTGGCCAAGATAAGATACTTGACCTTGTGCAAAACAGCATTTAGATTGTTTCAAAAATAACTGATTGGAAGACAGGATCTCAAAGACCATTCGCAGATGTGCCATGTGTTCTTCCCATGAAGAACTATAGACGAGAATATCGTCAAAAAAACCAGAACAAACTTACGCAGGTGTAATTGAAATACCTCGTTCATCAATGCTTGGAATGTGCTTGGCGCATTGGTGAGACCGAATGGCATTACCAAGAACTCAAAGTGGCCATGGTGAGTGCGAAATGCTATTTTTTCCACATCTGGAGAGTGCATACGGATTTGATGATAACCGGACGCTAAATCCAACCGTAGAAAATCATCGTGCCCCCTGCAATTCTTCCAAAAGTTCATCAATAACAGGAATCGGAAATTTATCTTTTATGGTCCTTGTATTCAGTGCGCGATAGTCCACGCAGAAACGCCATGTATTGTCTGCCTTGGTGACCAATAAGACTGGCGAGGAATAGGGTGATTGACTTGATCTGATGATGCCCTTCTCCATCATCTCCTTGCACTGTTTTTCTATCTCATCTTTCTGTGCATGAGGATACCGGTATGGCCTGACCACCACTGGATGTGTTCCAGGTTCTAGATTGATGCGATGATCGCATGTGCGTGCAGGTGGCAGCCCCTGTGGCTCTTGAAAAATTGCAGCAAATTCAGATAAAAGTGCCGTGAGTGTTACCTCCTCTTGTATTGCCAACGTAGTGACTTGAAGCTGCACAAGTGGAGGAGTGTTTGTGCCGTCTGCCCCCTTTAATTCCAACACCCTTCCATGTTGTTTAAATATCATGGAATTGACCTTGAAATCCCACAAAATTGGACCCAATGTTTGAAGCCAATTGACCCCCAAAACCGCATCAATCCCATTCAAAGAGAGAATATAAAAATCAAACCGAATTAACTGAGTACCCAGTGAAATCGGCACATTCTTACACTGGCCAGGACTTTTAATTTTGTTGCCATTAGCAATTACCACCTGCAACCCCTCTTGATGTGTGCAATTGTGGCAACCAATGTAGAATCCAGGAAGCTATGTGTGCTCCCAGAATCGATTAGAAACACAATTTGCTCCCTTTTAATTGTGCCGTGAACACGCATGGTGTTGCCTCAAGTGTTTTCCCCAGTAATCGCGTGCAAGGAAATTTCGGGTGTATCCTCTTCACAAACCTCTGAATCTTCCCTTTCTCCTTGGACAGACTCCTCCACGCCATCTAACCAAAACAGGCGTTTGCATTGATGACCCCGATTGTATATCTCATCACAATTGAAACAGAGTCCTTTCGCACGGCGTTCATCCATTTCTCCGCGGCTCAACCTCTTGAAGGTCCTTTGATTGGAAGGGAGAGAGGAGGTAGCTGTGGTTGATTTAAATTGAGGTGGCATGGTTCTTCTGGCTCCTCTCCTTCTCTCATATAATCTGGCAAGACTCATAGCACTGATTAAATCTCTGGGCTGGTGCAGCTCCACCTCAATTGCAATGTACTCAATTAACCCACTAATAAAATTCTCAACTTCCTGCTCAGTGGTGAGATGACCCACCTGTGCTGCCAATTGCTCAAATTTTCATTGATATTCCTCCACTGTTCCCCCTTGACATAATTTGGCCAATTCCCCCAGTTTATTTCCCTGTAAAGATGGGCCAAACCTCAGCTGGCATTGCCTTTTAAACTCCACCCATGAAATTCCAGGGCGATCACGATCTAACTTCAGGAACCACACTTGCGCATCAGCGTCGAGATGGTAAGAGGCAATTTCCACCTTCTCTTCTTCTGTGGTGTGTTGATGGTGAAAGTAGTGTTCGCAGCGACTCAGCCAGACCAACGGGTCAATTTTCCCATCGTAGAGAGGAAATTCCAGCCTGCTAAACCTTGGCTGTGGTGCTCGTCCTTCGACACGGTGATTGAGATGAGGATGACCCCTGGGTCCCAAATTCACACTGCCATCCTCCCCATGTTGGCTCTCCAACCGCGTGGTTGCAAACTCCCGAGAGAGTTCTTCGAGGCGTGCCGAGAGCTGTTCCCTTTTCGTTCGATCTTGCTGGCAGTTCTCCTAATACATCTTCATGAAGGCTTCGAATTGTATCTGTAACATGTTTGATGATTCGCCCATAACTTCAGGCTCTGATACCAATTTGTTACGGTCCCAACCTTGCGATCGAGTTACAGGGCGACTAATTGAGAAATCTGTTTGTAATGACTTTAATGAATTATGTTTACCTGATTTTCTTCCCTTTGGACCTATTTTGAAATGTAGAAAAAAGGGCTCGTTAAGTGAGAGAACCCAACGATCTCAATTAACTGGATAATAAATTTCTCTGATCAATTCCTCCAAGTCCTTGCTTACAATATAAAGAAATTGAATGATAACTACTTCCTAATTGATAGCCCACTACTGCACTATCAGTTACTAAATAAAGGAAATAACAATTACGAATTATAAATGACAATTACATAATGAAAACGTGATAAATTAAATTGCAAGCTGGCGCCAGGATTAGCATCCACGTCTGCCATTTGCTGTGAACTACTCCCTTGTTATCTTCATTACTCGACATCTGTCCTGTAGACCCGCTAACTCCTTGGTCAACTGCTGGTTGCACATAATAGAAATCTTATGACTCCTTTCTAACTCCTGAAGTTGTCTTTCCAAATATTTATTGTGATAAACAAGTAAATAAAGGGTGATAAATAAATATCCCATTCTATTGTCCTCACTGAAGTAGTCTCTGCAAATATTTATGCAACCGGTGATTTTCCACTTTTGCAACTCTCTTATCAAACTACTTTCCAACCGCTGATCATCAGTAGTTGAAGGGCCTAAAGCATGAATATCAGTCTCATTATCCCACTTCTCACCATCAATATCTGAATCTGCTTTACTTTTTTCCATTATCAAATGCACCCCGCATTTTTCAACCCAACATTTTCGACCATCTTTTAAGCTTACTTTGACATTCAGTTCCAATTCCTCTACACCTTGCAGCGATTCCTCTAACCCGATCAACAGTAAACGCTGTATCAAAGAATGCTTAGTGGAATTTCTGTCAAAAGCAGCTACCGTTGTCATGTCAAACAATTTAATATCATTGCTCTTATTTCTTAATGTAACAGAATGGGTAGCATTAAGCGCACGAAATACTGTTTCTGGAGTGGCTTCATTGGTGGAGGCCAAGACCACCCAAAAAAGAAGCGCTTGGAGTTTATTACCGTCCGGGACTGAAACTGATAATGCAGATCCTTCTCCACGATGGCTGAACCATTCTGGTATCTCGCCACCAGCAACGCAAATTTCATAATGTTTACCTTTGCATAATCCCTATTGGTTTCAAGGAAAGTAATTAAAATTTGAGTTCGAAAAACTACCATAAGTACATGCTAAATGTTTTTGTTCAAGTTAAGAGACAGAGAAAGAGAGGCAACCTGAATAAGACTCATCTTATAGTTTTCAGATAAATTGTTGCAGTCATCTAAGTTATGAATGGACCAGTTATTGCCCGCAAAATCCATGCCCTGAATCTCTATTAAATTTCGGCACCCTTTTACACTCAGATATGGTATTATTTCATGCTGAAGTGGTACACTTACTCTTTCAATGGACGTGCAGTCATTGACAGACAAGACTAGTACACTTGATGGAAGCTCTGAGATTGATAGAAGATTCTTGCATCTCTCAACCTTAAAACTATGAAGCTTAGGAAGGCGGCTAATGCCAGAAGGCAAATTGAAGAATCTGTTTCCAGACAAATCCAAATCTTTAAGAAAGGACAAACTCCCAAAATCAATGGAGCTTATAGCGTCAGACAAACCAGCATAACTTAGATCTAGTTCTTTCAAAGAGCTGAAAGCTGGTAGCATAGCTATAGAGCTAGAACAGCTTTTCGGTGAAACCCACGATGAAAATCTTGAAAACCGAGATTTAGATGGTGGATCAGGTGAGCAGAAAACATTTTTGTATCCACCAAATGATAACTTTGTTAGCTTCTTCAAATATCTAGCTGATGTAGGAAGTTTCTTAATCGCAGTACCCTTTGCGAACAACTCTGTTAAGGATTCTAGGTCACCCAAACTCTCTGGCAATTTCTTAAGTTGCGAGCATGCAGTAACGTTGAGAGTTTGAAGAGATTTTAAGCTACCCGTGCTTTCTGGAAGAGTCTTTAAGCTTTTGCAGTCCTTCAAATTCAACAAAACAAGGTTCTTCAAATTTCCAATAGATAGATGTACCTCAACCAAACTCGTGCAATCTACAAGTATCAGTCTCTCTAAACTAGGGAGTCCTCGAAAGTTTGGCGCTTTAACAAGGCACTTGGAATAACTGAGATTGAGGATTTTCAGCTTGTTAAGAATCTGTCAAAGAAAATAGAAAATAAAATAAAAATATTTCAGTGAAAAAATGTAACTCTACATTAAATCTAATTTGGGAAAATCTTGAGTGCTTATTGCATATATTTTACCTTAGTCCCCTTCCAAAGTTTTCGTACATTGCTTTCTTGCATGTCAAGTATAACAAGCTCGCTTAGGTGAAAATTAGAAGGCAAAGATTTCAAAGGGCATTCAGGCCAACAAAGCCATATCAACTCTCTGGGGAGAAGACTGTAGCTCCCCGCAAGATGTGCTCCTGTGATTTGGAGTAATTGTAAACGTCTCATTTTTGTAAACGATTTTGTGCTGAACGATCCCTGTACATCTAGTGCCAGACCTTCCACAGCCTCTGTTCCCTGAAAAGAGCCAAATATATTGGAGTGTAAAGTACAACAATCAATATACAATGTAATGAGTTCTTACCATTTCCTTGGAGAGAACAGTGTATGCATCTTTTGGAAGCACAATTCTGCTGCAATTTCCAGGATGGTTACGCGACCTTTGACGAATAATCTCCCTTCCCATCTTTCGTACTATATCATGCATCCATAACCTATTCTGATACTTAGTGTCAATTTTTATGAGAGACCTTCCAATGAGAGATCTAAAAGCTACCTCTGGATGGCAATTGTAACGTGCACCTACTATATCAGCTATATAGTCCGTGTCAATTTTTATGAGAGACCTTCCAATGAGAGATCTAAAAGCTACCTCTGGATGGCAATTGTAACGTGCACCTACTATATCAGCTACATAGTCCTTGTCTTGACCAACAAAAAAACACGCAATATCAAGGAATATCTCGCTTGCATCCACATCAAGTGCATCAAAACTTACTCTAAGCTTTGCTTGAATATCATCATGCGGAATAATTCGCCAATGGGCAATATCAATTTCCCATCCAGCTTTGTCTCTTGTGGACAAATGAGAACCCAGAATTTTAAGAGCCAAAGGAAGTCCTTCGCAGTAGTCCACTACCTTTTCTGAAAGCTCTTCATAATCCTTTGCTGGACGGGTTTCCCTAAAAGCATGCAAACTGAAAAGGTGAAGAGACTGATCTCGATCCAATTCCATAGCATGATACATCCCATCAACCTCCACTTCTGTTAGCAGATGCTTGTTCTTAGTTACAACGATTATTTTACTTCCATCCCCAAACCAACATCTCTCTCCCATCAATGCCTCCAGTTGTTCTCTTTTGTCCACATCGTCAAAAACAACAAGAACTTTTTTACGATGAAGTCGTTCTTTGATCAAATTCATTCCTTCATAAAAATTGTTGATCTTCCAAACGTTTGGTTTGAGAATATCATGAAGAAGGTGCTCTTGTAATTCAACCAGACCATTCGGCTTATCTGATATTTCCTTGACACCCGAAAGAAAACTGCTTCCCTCAAATCCAAAATAAAGGCTGTTAAACACAGCTTTTGCTATTGTTGTCTTCCCTATTCCAGCTATCCCATGTATTCCCACGATGCCAACAGTATTTCTTGCACCTGTTAGCAAAGAAATAACACCTCGAACTCTGGAAGAAATACCTACTGGGTGCTTGGCTACGTGCAAGGTTTTGTTTCCCAATTTACAAGCTACATCGTTGACAACCCTTTTAATGAATTCCGCTTCATATCTGTTCATAGAGAAAGAAACACATCAACGACGTATAAGTTGTTAGATATTATCCAGAATGTTCCAGCCTATGCCTCTCTAGAACTATCAAGGAAGTGGATCGATCTTTAAAATCTAGCTCATCCATCTCTAGATATTCTCTTAAAAAAACAAGATCAAGTCATCGTTTCTTGTAAATGATATTCTATCAGAAATCTCTAGGTCGGCTGTCAAATAGACCTTACAGCCCTTCTTGGTAGTTTGTGTGTAAAGAAGAAAAAGAAACAACCAAGCAATTTTATACATGAAAAATTTAGTGCAGTGTGCATGTGAGAAGAGAAAGAGTTGTGTGTGCAGGTGAGATTCAGTGAAAATAATTAAAAACCCAAAAATATCTCAGCAACACTCCTCTCGTAACGTGGAATACTTTGACATTAAATTTTGCTTTTTTTTAACATGAAATCCAACCCAATACCAATTTGTTTTTTTCTACTGAAATAACCACATAAAAAGTAGATTGAAAACAATTATCGACAAGTTATTAAAAAGATCAAGCCTAAGTTTTTTTTTCTCCTAAAAACTCATTTTTTAACTTATTTTCACCTCTGGAAAAAAACTATTATTACCTTAAAAAAATAATTTTTTAACTAAAAAATTCTCAAAATTGATTTTATAAAATAAAATAGGAAAATATCCCTCTCAACTTTGTTTTATTTTGCGTTTGACAAATTAAAAACCAAAAAATATCTCAGCAACCCTCTCTAGTAAAGTGGAATACTTTGACATTAAATAACCACAAAATAAAATGGATTGAAACAAATTATTAACTCTAAATTATAAATCAACATAATATTAAAAGATAAAATAACAAACAAAATAGATGGATTAAAACACATCTATCACTCAGACGAAAGCTTGAGAATAATAATGATTATTCAAAAAGAACTTATTAAATTTTATAACCTACTAGTTGGAGAATTATTTTGAAAAAAACATAGATATTTGCTGCATCTACATGTATTGCAATTAAAAACTAATATTTAATCGAAGTCGAAATATCATGTTCAAATTGATAATAATAACAAAGACTGTTTCTGTTGATATGTGCAAGTGGATTTTGACAGAGAAGATAAAGATATACCCATTTGTCTCATTGTCCAAACCCCATCCAGATAGATTTGCAGCCTGTGTAAGAGCTTCTCTCCACCTGTTGACCTTCTCCATTTCTTCCTTGAAGTGTTCTTCATGTTCATCAAAAGCTTTTGCATAGCTACCGGTCTGTTTGCGGATATCTGAAGGAGCCGTATCATAAAATATTGGAAGAACAACCTGGTGAATTTTCTGCCTGCACTCAATAATCTTTACTAGTTCGTCAAGACACCATCTAGAGGAAGCATAGTTTCTGGAGAAGACCACTACAGAAATCCTTGATCCTTCGATTGCCCTGAGAAGTTGCGGGGAGATTTCTTCTCCTCTAGGGAGTTCATTATCATCCCTAAAAGTATGAATTCCGGCTTGGATTAAGGCAGAATAGAGATGATCTGTAAATTGTTTGCGAGTGTCTTCTCCTCTAAAACTTAGAAAAACATCATAGTTCCATCTATGTCTATAGGACGATGACGTGGACGAGAACGGAGACTCAGAGCAAGCCATACAAAGGCACTGTCTATAGCAAATTGGGTGGTGGTCGGAGATTGTGAATTGAAAAGGTAGCAACAACTTCTATGTTCAAGTGATATAAATGGACATCCCATCCAGCCGGTGACGTTGACTTCAACACACTCGCTTAAGTCTTTGTTTTATAAAATATATATAAGTGTGTGTGAGCATGTGAAATATATAAGAAAAATAATTAATATATATATATATATATATCCAATTAAAAAAATAACCAAATATAAAATAAGAATGAGATAACCCAAATCATGCGAATGAGACAAAATAAAATAATTGCAAAGTTTAATTATAAGACAATCAATGTTAGGTGACGAAACACTAAAATATATTAAAAGCTTTAGAAATCATCCTAAAAAACTCAAGTTAGCCGAACCTAACACACCAAACATATAGTTTAAGTTATAAGACTTGGTAAATGAATAAAAAACAAAATAAAAAAAAATCAAGAAAATCGATGTCAAAAATCACCAACTTTGAGGAAAAAAATAATTCTTAACCTATCAATGTTGAAGTATGCTATTGGATTTTTTTTTTCCAAAAGTAATATAAATTTTTATAGAAAAAATAAAAATAAAACTTAATATCTAATTGAATAAATATTTTAGAATAAAATTGGAAAAACATAAACTTACATCAAGAGCTACGTTGAACCAATATAATCATTGAAGAGGAAGTTACGTCGAACCTGTCTTCTTCCTTTGCATTGCATTGACTATTAGCCATAGCATGTTCCAGGAAAGTGATTTCTTCTTTCTTGTAATCGTTGAGTTTCTAGAGGGAACTGGTAGAGATTTTTTCACTGTCCCTTGATGTGAAATTTGAAAGTGTTAAATATTTTATAAAATTAAATGCTAAATATATATATATAACAATAAAAAATTTAAGTTATAAATACCTTGCTCAAGTTTAGAAAGATTTTCAATATAATTAATATATAATTTCAAGCAATTCTAAAATAAATTTATCTAATAGAAATCTTTTGATTTATGACTATCATTAACCGTAGATGAAATTATATAAACTATATTTATAAGTAGATCAAATACTTCTCTCACAATTTAATAACTGATTTTTCTTCTCCCATTAAATAAAAAAATCACACAGTTTATTCACATAATAATGATTGTAGTTGAAATAATTAAGAATGTTATCAGTGAAAATATTGTAAATTTTAACGGAAGGTTCGAGTCCAACTTCTCACATCTTACCGTCATCAAAGTCTGGATCATAGAGTCTACTTTAAATAATATTATCCCTTCTCAAGTCTGGATCTAGATCATCACGGGTGTTTTTTAGGATATACGATGTAATCTGACTGAGCGCTGTGCAGAGTTTTTTTATATATAAAAAATTGATTGATTTTATATGTGTTATAATTAGTTATTTTAATATTTAATTAATAAAATTATAATAAATAAAATTTAATAAAAATAAGTTTTTTTTCATAAAAAAATATTGTAATCGAAATACAGGAGAAACCACTTTGGAAACATTGGTTCTGGAAAACCCCAGGATCTGCGGATAGACCATGTGGACAATAATGAGTCCTCTCTGTAAAGCAAATCCAATTTGGGCAAACCCACTTTGGAAAGCTTTCACCCCCATTTATCCTAGAGATGTGACTGCTGTCCATCTCCACTTCCTTTTTTTATTTTTTTATTTTTTTACAGATCTTTATCTTTATCTCTTAAGCGTATTTTATTTTTTCGTGTTGGCGAGGAGGAACTATTTGATTAACATGGTTGCACAAGCCAATTTATATATATTTATATTAATCTCATTAATTATAAAGTTAATAATTATATAAATTTTTAATAATTATTATATTAATAATTATAGGATTCAAACTAAAAATCACAAAAAAAAATCTTTTAATTGGGTTATCTAGGGTTATCGGCGAACTCTTTTCTTACGATTTGGGATGCATGAAGAATATGATATGATGGTTTATAATTTGAATGTTTTAATGGTCACCTTCGATTTTTCAAATATTATCTAATTTTTATGAAATCGAGAATTCGAAAAATACTGAAAATGTACCCCACAAAACGACAAAGGAAAAGGAGATATTGTCGATTATAATTGGCCCATAGACAACCCCGGGCATCAGTGCATGCATCTGCCTCCTATTTCCCTTTGAAAGATTGTCCTGCGAGCCAAGCATCCATGCTCAAAATTATATGTATGGATAAACATCTCCAAATAAAATCCATCTGCAAATAAATTTTATTTTATTTTATTTTACCTTGATTTTTAAATGTTCTTTTCCTCTTCAAGTTTTAAAATTAATCAGCAGTAGCTTGCCCCTTTTAAACGCTGATTATTTTAAACCAATCATTGAAATGGGGAAAAACACAACATAGTTAAATAATAATAATAATAATAATAATAATAATAATAAACAACCATTTAGTAGATGTTCTAATGATAAGAGTTTGAAACTAAAAATTTATTTCTCTGTTGTCTCAGGTTCAAGCTATGTAGTTGCTAATATAATTGTCATCGAAGGCTTATATAGTCATTAAATTCATGATCCATGAAATTAGTTAAAGTACAAGTAAGTGGATCCGAATAACCAATTTAATAATAAAAATAAAAATTCTCAAATGAACTGGGCCAAAGGGATTCCTAAGATTTGCTTACAGTTGTGTATCTGGAAATTTGGATCTACCGCAAGGAGAAAAAAAAAACTGTTGTACAAGTGGCTCAACATGAATTGGTTAACATCATAAGCCCAGATTCGGAGCCTGGATCGTGAAATGGAAGTCTAAACCCATTTAACATGATTGAGTTGGGCCAATCTTCAGAGAAAACGCGACCCAATTTGATACCAAAAATATTAAGGATTTCAAACCAGTTCAAAAATTCAAAGAATGGGGACCTAAATGAAACTACAATATATAATCCATTTCAGTTGAATGACCCAATTAAAATAAATCAAAACCTATATAATGACATTAAGGACCAGAAAAAACAGTTGAAAGCTCAAGCACTAAACAGAAATATCACAATAAAGAGCTGTTGATACCAAAAATATTAAGGATTTCAAACCAGTTCAAAAATTCAAAGAATGGGGACCTAAATGAAACTACAATATATAATCCATTTCAGTTGAATGACCCAATTAAAATAAATCAAAACCTATATAATGACATTAAGGACCAGAAAAAACAGTTGAAAGCTCAAGCACTAAACAGAAATATCACAATAAAGAGCTGTACTGACGTGACCGGTAAACCGAATGAATCGAATCGACTCGAACCGACCCAAAAATTGAGCATTACTGTTGCCGTCCATAGTGATTTGTGTCACGGTGAACATAGATAAAAATAGACACTATTTAGAAATATATTTAAAAAATAAAAAAGAATTAAAATAAAAGAATTAAAAGTATATGGGCGAAATAAAAAACAAAATATGTTAATAATTAAAATGGAAGGATTAAATTGAAAAAATTAAAAGTGCGATAACGAAAAAATAAATAATTATTTTATTTCTTGATTTAGTTTTGATGCCTTTATTTTTTAAGTAATTTTTGTATAATTTTAAATAATTTATTTGTATTTATGTATCTATACTCTTAGTTCTGAATTTTATTTTTTATTAGAATTTTTATTTGTATTAGTAGGCTAATTGTTTTGCTCAGATATATAGCATTATAAAAAAATCTAAGACTATTAATATATTTTTGCATGTTAAAAAAATTGTTTATAGGTACGGTGAAGTGGATGGCAAATGGCTTGTATATTTTTTCACTGTAGATAAATTGCCCTAATTTTCTACCCGTTTCGTCTACGCATCACTTGGTATATTTTTTTGTTTATATGATATTAGATATAAAATATCATACATAAGAAAACCGCAGAAGTCAACCTTAAAGAAAAATAATATCAACTGATGAATTATTTCGATTATAATTGTCATTATTATTATCATGATTGTTAAATTGACACAATTATTGTAGCTGTCATTATAAATATTATTATAAATAATTCATATTATGACTATTATTGTTCATACTATCGATGACATGAATTTCAGAATATTGATATTAATTATATATTTTTTTTAAAAAAAACCTAGGGAATATATTTATTTATATATATTATATATATTTTAAGATGCTAGTATTAAATAAATATCAAAATACATAATTAGTCTAACATATTTATAAGAACAAAACTTACAAATAATCATTATCATTATTTTGAATGTCTTATCTATAATAATTAGAATTTTTAACACCTAAATATATTAAGAAAAAAGCCATTAAAAAACACAAAAAATGACAAAAAAAACCCACTATTCATCTCAAAAAATCCATTTTTCGCTGGCATGAAGATTCGAGACTCCCAGCCCTGCCATGGGAGCTGATCTTACCACTCACTAGCTGACTTGGTTGTGCTATTGTAGGATAGAAACAATACTTATATGATTAAATATTTTAAAAGCAATATTCGAAAATCAATTTGTTGCCTGAGCGATTCGAACCCTCGTCTGCTGGGAAATGGCGCACGCGTGTTAACCACTCAGCCGAAGGATTTGGTTGTGCTATCGTAGTATATAAATCATACTTATATGATTTTGTAATCTTACTATTCAAGTCCATAGTGCTTATGAGTCTAGGTGAACAGTGCCGAATGTACAGTAATACCGCGATCTCTTTTAGCTTTATAGATAACGAAGTAATCTGACTGAGCGTTGTGCAGAGTTTTTTTTATATATAGAAAACTGATTGATTTTATGTGTTATAATTGGTTATTTTAATATTTAATTAGTAAAATTATAATAGATAAAATCTAATAGAAATGAGTTTTTTTCCACCAAAAAGGAACATTGTAATCGAAACGCAGGGAAAGTGGTTTGTATATTTTTTAATTGTAGATAACTTAGGCAAATTTCTCTACCTATTTTGTTTGTGTATTGCCTCGTATTTTTTTTGTTTATGTAATATTAGATCTGAACTATTATAAAATAAAAATATTGTAAAAGTAATTTTTTAACTAAAACAACCTAAAATCTAAGGATTGTAACTATTGTTTATGTATAATATTTCATATCTGAAATATTGTAAATATTGTTTAATAATTATTATTTTAAACACATTTTCCATAATAAAATAAATATATAAAAACCTAATATACAATAATAATTATTATTATTATTGTAAATATTTTTGCTATATTAAGAATCAAAAGTTTTGTAGGCTAATTTTTTTGTTCAGATATATAGCATTATAAAAAAAATCTAAGACCATTAACTTTTTTTTGCATTTTAAAAAATTTGTTTATGGCGACAGCAAAGTAGAGGGCAATTGGCTCGTATATTTTTTTATTGTAGATAATTTGCCCCAATTTTTTCACCTGTTTTATCTACGTGTGACTTTGTATATTTTTTATTTATGTGATATTAGATATGAAATATCATACATAAAAAAGTAAAAGTCAACCTCTAAGAAAAATAACATCAACTGATAAGTTATTTCGATTATTATTGTTATTGTTATTATTATTATCATGATTATTAAATTGTCACAATTATTGTAGCTATTATTATAAATAATTCATATTCTAAATATTATTACTCATACTATCGATGACACCATAATTACACTTAGAAAATTAAATTAAATTATTTTTTTGTTTTATACGATTTATTCCTCATAGTATTATATTTAAAGTATTTCAGAACACTGATATTAATTTTTTTTCTTCAAAAACACCTAGTTCATATATATATATATATATATATATCAGTGTGGCAATTGGATGGTCAATCTGTGAAGGAGAGCCAAGGAGGTGGCAATCGGTGTAGGCTGTGTAATGGCTGGCGGAGGCAGGCTGGAAAGGAGACCGTGAGGGTGGGCTACTATGGTGGCTCGCCGGGAGAAGGAGAAAAAGAGCAGGGGGAATGGGGATGGAGGTCGCCTGAGAGAGGGGATGAAGGCAAGGGAGGAAGGAAGAGAGTGTGGGAGAAGGGGGCTGCAGCGGCCCACAAGGGGGCTGGCGGCTGCAGCCCCTTGGAGAGAAAGAGATTTTTTTTAGGGTTTTTGTTTTGGTGTTTAGGGTTTTTTGGTGTATGTATTTGTTTTTGGTCCCTTTATTTTGCCTCTAATCAACTCTATTTATAAAGTTTTTTTCTAGCCAAAATTTCAAAAACAGCCTTAAACTTGTGCGCCTTTTTTATTTTGGTCCTTGATTTCTAATTTTGCACGATTTAACCATTAATTGACCATTAAACTCTGAATTTCCTTCAATTTTGCCCTTGTACCAAGATATTTTTGGATTTTTGTCTTTTTTGTTTTTTTTTTGTTTTTTTTTTCGCAACCTAATAATAAGTGGGTCAAAAATTGGGTAGCAACAGATGCCCCCTCTTTACAATGTTTATGACTAAAGTCTTGTAAAAGACTTTAAATAGTAAGCGTTGTAAAGAAAAAGAGAATGGTGAAGATGATCTCATTGTAACGGGTAACCTACTCGGATGAAAGATGGAGGAAGATGATCTCATTATACTGGGTGACCTACCCTAGTGATAGATGGTGAAGATGGTCTCATTATAATGGGTGACCTACCCAGATAAAATTGGTAAAGATGATCTCATTATGACAGGTGACCTACCCGGATGGAAGATGAAGATGGTCTCATTATAACAGGTGACCTACCCGGATGGAAGATGGTCTCATTATAACGGGTGACCTACCTGGATGTAAGATGGTGAAAAGGGTCTCATTATAACGGGTGACCTACCCGAATGGAAGATAGAGATGGTCTCATTATGACAGGTGACCTACGCGGATGGAAGATGGTGCAGAGGGTCTCATTATAATGGGTGACATACCCGGATGGAAGATGAAGATGGTCTCATTATAACGAGTGACCTACCCCGATGAAATTGGTGAAGATGGTCTTATTATGGCTGTTGACCTACCCGGGTGAAAGATGGAGAAGATGGGGATGCAATGCATGATGATGCATGTATACTTACCTGAAAAATATAAGTCCCCTTTCTCTGATGCCCCATTGTCATAGGATGCCTTTGCCTAATCTCCAAAGCTTTGCTAGTTTCTCTAATTAGATGGCTCATTGAAGTTTGTCATATGTCATTCATTCACTCAACGTAAGCGCATTGCTTATTCTGGACTATCTGCGATGATCTCTGCTTTCATTGTTTATCAAGTCTGACCTTGCCCCCAAGTATGGTGTTGCTTAATTCATCGTGAAGGAGTGTAACAAGTCATCCATTTTCTTGGATTCTCTCAATAACAGTTTTATGATTTGTGTGTGTTCTGCTAACAATCATTGCAAGGCTTGCTAATGTTGACCTCCTCTTTGATTGTCAATCAGTCATGGAGTTTTCATTAATTGAATTGTATTTCTTCCAGCATATGTCATCATCAACTTTTATGGAATTGTCAAGTCATCCAGAAATGCATCCAAAACTAATCATTGCATGCTCAATGTTATCCAAAATAAATTTCTTTTAGCTCATGAAAAGAGATGTAATGTTATCATCACCCACAATCATGCGATGAATTGCACCTTGAATTGATGCAACTGTTCGGTCATGCAATCTGAAACTCTTCATTGTAGACTCAATTTCTTCTGAACAAATTCTTCTTAGTCCATGCAAAGAGTTATAATGTTGTCATTAACGAGGTTTTTTTTGTCTCTCATATTCATGCAGTTTCTCCGGTCATGATGGCTTCCCATCTAGTGGTGGAGTTCTGAACTGGGGTGTCACTTCTCATAGTTCCTAGTTAGTTTCTTCCACTTCCACCATTAATAGGACACTTAGAGCTTCAGTTCCCACGATAACCTCACATAATTTTTGTGCAATGTAAATGGTGTACCGAGTGAAGGAAAAGGCAGATAACTTTGAACCTTGTTGCAGAAAGCTTCCTTTAATAAAAGCCATTGATGTTGCCACAAAAGAAATTTTAATAATTTTTTTTGTAGTTTTTTTATTTTTCCTGCTTAGAAAATTTATTTTTTATTTTTTTATTCAAAATTATTATATTTTTCTAATTTTTCTATTTAAAAGTCATATGGTTCAAAATAATTTATTAGGTATAGAACTTCATAATTTATTTCGATTTGGTTTCATAAAATTATTCCAGTTTCATAAACTATATTGTGAATTTTGTGGATCAACCGTATTGACTATTATATTTCCCCCCTATTTTTTTATATTTTTTTAATTTTATCATTTAATTTTGAGATGATTGAGAATCAGACTCTATAATGTTTTTGAATCACTTTCTATAGAGTTATACATGTCTTATAACATGGGTTTTAACAAGTTAATTTGTTTTTTTTATTTTTTTATTTTAAATTTAATATTTTAAAATTGGGTTGATTAGGGATTAAGATTTATAATTTTTTATTTTTGATGTAGGGCTAGGTGCTGTTGCATCCTGGTCTTCTGCTCGAGCTCTAAAACCCTACTAGATTTGCGTTGGCAAGAATCACGTCTAATCAAATGGGCTGTTTGATGCCAGAATGATGCAGAATATTTGGATAGATGCCCTATCAATCCAAAGACAAGAAAGGTAATTAATAGTCAAAGTTGATGAGAAGTTTGAGGGCCTGTTTGTTGTGAGGACGGTTGCGGTAGTTTTTGAAAGTATTTTTCGTGCTGAAATGTATCAAAATGATTTTTTTTTATTTTTTAAAAATCATTTTTGACATCAGCACATCAAAATGATCTAAAAACACCAAGACATATTCATTTAAAATGAAAAAAAAAAGAAGTGAAAAGCATGAAACCGGCAGTTTGGCCGCAGTGCCAAACAGCCTCGGATAGTAGTTGGGGTTCAGGAATTCAACGACGCCATAGATTTATCGATAACCACTTTATTGTCAAGTAAAGATTTCATTTAAAAATTTAAGTTGTTAGGTGAAGTTTTAAAATATGATTTATATTATTTTTTAACACATTCCCTCAAGTGAAAAGCTTTTATACTTGAAACATGCACAGACCCATATTACCTTTTGTTTGATTTTTATCAAATAGAATGGGGTGATGAGATTCAAACTCGTGACCGCTTGGTTAACAAGATTTTAATACCATGGCAAGGAACCATATTACCTAAAAATTTAAACTGTTAAGTAAAATTCTATGATATAATTTATATTATTCTCTAACACTTATCCCACCATAGTGGGACATGTTGAGTTCAAGATAACGGGTTAGTGCTAAGAAACCTAAGCGAACATACCAGAAAAGAGAAGTTTTCTGTGGATTTTAGCATTTTAGCATAACGGGTAAAATTTGCATTTACGTTCTTATTTCTAACAGGCTCCATATATGTTGCTGTTGTGTATTTTAAACAGAAACCAGTTCAGATCAACAAGGCTGTAGCAGTGTCTCCCTAAGATACAAGCTCGATAAGAAATCGAAGTATACCCTCATAGCCTTCACCACTTCTACTTCATCAAGGAAAGAACTTGTTCGACAGGGAGGAGATTTGGTTTCATCAAAAACTCTCAAGGAGCTGGAGCTGCCTATCTTTGACTTCTTATGCACTGAAAGAAACAGGTCTTTTTCAATTCATAGAGGTGCAATCACCCTTTTTAAAGCTCATTTTAAGGAGCTGTCCCAGCTCAAAACTCAGGTATCCTTCAGAAATATCATACTCATGGTTGTTTTTCATGATTTTTTTGAACCTCTGCTGGCCATTTGGCAGTTTTCATCGCATTCATCATCTCATTTACGTTCTACTCTGCTTTATTTTTGGCCATGTTTCATTATTTAAATCTACATCATTGAGTCTGAAAACTACACATTGACCATAATTATTAGGAAAAAAATACATATTGAAGCAACACATATGCCAAATTTTCTTCTGGTCCTTAAAGTTTATGACTGCATGACTAGGAGACTAGGCTAAATGACGAAAATAAGAGAAGAATCCAACATGGAGATTATCATGTTACGAAAATAGGTTCCTGTCTTGTTTCACTCTATCAATTATGAGCAGTACTTTTTAGATCCATGATTTAAAGACTGGTGAACTGCTGCGGACTCCATTAAAACGTGGTAAGAAGATACTGAAATGATAAATTTCTGATTTGGGAAACAGGGCCATGATGAATTATGTGAGGATTTTTTTGCTTATAATCGATCAAAAGGAGCTCTTTATGATGGTGAAACCCGACTATTCCTCCGTAATAGTGGTAATGAACTCTTGTTTTTAACTTTACTTTCCATGTTTTTGTTTCGATTAAAAAAGCTTGCAGCTTGCTGTAATGCTCCAAACACAACTTTCATATCCCTACAATATGCGAACTCGTACAGCATTCTGTGTTGATTGAGGGATAATGACCAGGTTCACTCCATGTACATAATATTTCTATTTATGATAATCCCTACAATTTGGTATTTTTAATTGCGATTCTGCTTTCATTTAGATTTCATGCTTCACTTGCATTTGGCGCATTGCTGGTATGACCTCTTTGTTGGGAAAAGTACTCAAACAATAGGGCACCAATTTAGCGGATTACCAATCAAGTCCCAAACCTTTTTCCCTCTTTGTGCAATCAAATTATGGGATCAAACAATCAACAATATAATGCAAATAGTCAAACACATCAACACCAAGATTTTTACGTGGAAAACCCAATGCGGGAAAAAACCACGGGACCGTAGGCCACTTAAAACTTCCACTATCACAAATAATGGGTTCACAATATTCTTCCTTAGATTCAACTAAGGGATACAGCATATATCATCAAGAACAACCTATTCTTGGAATACAATAAGATTAAAGAGAACAAAGTTTGAGAAAAGGCTCACAATACTGACAGCCCCGTTTTCTGTCAAAACGGCCAACTTCAACAACTCAAATCTTCAATCCGACCGTTCAGAATGAAGGTTAATGTGTCTAGAAGCCTCTGTCCAAATCTCAGCTCGATCCGACGGTTAACGAACTGGCAATCAAAGAAACAAGATGGATTGTTCAGCAGCCACCACTTTTTCTTTTCTCCCTCACTTTTCTCTTTTTGTCTCTTGTTAAGTATAAAACCCTAATACCACTATTTAAGTGATGTGGCAGCCCCCCTTTTAATTTTAAATGGTGCGGGACCACCCAACAAATCTCCCCCTCACGCACCATGTGAGGAATTCGCCATAGTGGCGATCAACTTGTAAAGTTCAATTTAGGAGGCTCTACCAAGCCTACTTCCTTTCTGCAAAACTCAAACTTCTCTCTCGGTAAAGGCTTGGTCATCATATCTGACGCATTGTCATCAGTATGGATCTTCTCAACAACAAATGATTTCATCTCCATAGCATCTCGAATCCATTGATATCTAACTTCAATGTGCTTTGATCGAGAGTGAAAAGTAGGATGCTTACTGAGATGGATTGCACTTTGACTGTCACAATGCAACACAAAGTTCTCTTGAACTAGACTAAGTTCATGCAAGAACTTCTTCATCCATAACAACTCTTTGCCCCCTTTAGTAAGAGCAATATATTCAGCCTCTGTAGTGGATAATGCAACACATTTTTGCAACCTTGATTGCCATGAGACTGCTCCCCCTGCAAACTTCATCAAGTATCCTGATGTGGACTTTCTAGAATCAACATCACCAGCCATATCTGCATCTGTGTATCCTTCCAACACAGGTTTGTTATTGCCAAAACACAAGCTGAAGCTAGAAGTGCCTTTGAGATACCTGAGTATCCATTTCACTGCTGACCAGTGTTCTTTACCAGGATTGGAGAGGAACCGACTAACCACACCAACTGCATGAGCTATATCCGGCCTTGTGCAAACCATGGCATACATCAAGCTACCAACTGCGGATGCATAAGGAGCCTTTTTCATCTCATCTCTTCTTCATCACTTGAAGGACACTGATTAGAACTTAGTTTAAAGTGGCTTGCAAGTGGAGAACAAACCGGTTTGGTGTTGCTCATGTTGAATCTCTCAAGTACCTTTTGAACATATCTCTCCTGAGATAGCCAAAGTTTCTCCTTCTTCCTGTCACGTGTGATCTTCATGCCAAGAATCTGTTTTGCCGGTCCTAAGTCTTTCATTGCAAAAGACTTAATTAACTCTTCCTTCAAAATCTGAATCTTCTTAGCATCATGGCCAACAATCAGCATATCATCCACATACAACAACAGAATAATAAACTTTCCATCTGGAAACCTCTTCATAAATACACAATGATCAGAAGTGGTCCTGTCAAAACCATGATCCACCATGAAAGAATCAAACTTCTTGTACCACTGTCTTGGAGCTTGCTTTAACCCATATAGACTCTTTTTCAACTTGCAAACTAATTGCTCTTTGCCTTTTGCTTCAAACCCTTCAGGCTGCTCCATGTAGATCTCTTCATCTAAATCACCATGCAGAAAGGCAGTTTTACATCAAGTTGTTCAATTTCAAGATTCAAACTAGCAGCTATACCAAGCACAACTCGGATTGAAGACATCTTGACCACTGGTGAAAATTTTTCTTCAAAATCAATACCTTTCTTCTGACCGAAACCTTTCACAACCAATCTTGCCTTGTACCTTGGTTGTGAGCAATGTTCATCAGTCTTCAACCTGAACACCCATTTGTTCTTGAGTGCTCTCTTACCTTTAGGAAGCTTCATTAACTCAAAGGTATGGTTTTCATGCAAGGATTTCATCTCTTCTTGCATTTCTTTGAACCACTCACTTTTCTTCTCATGTGACATAGCTTCATCAAAGCATTCTGGTTCTCCCCCATCAGTAACCAGCACATACTCATGAGGAGGATATTTGGTGGAAGGTTGGTGAGGTCTAGTTGACCTTCTCAACTATGGCTCATCTGGAGCTTCTTGCATATCCTGTTCAGGAATAACATCAATATCATCATTAGTTGCTTCAGAATCACCAACTAATGGCTCAATAAGAAAACCACCATTATCATCATTTTGCAAATCTCCCCCATGATTAGCAAGCATCAAAGGTAATTGTTGAGTAGGTCTTGGATTTGAATTAGATGGAATAAAAGTAGTAGACTCTGCTTTCTCTTTCTGTTCAAAGTCTTCAATGGTTTGATCTTCAAAGAAGATAACATCTCTGCTTCTCACAATTTTCTTCTCCTTTGGATCCCACAACCTATAGCCAAACTCATCATCTTCAGAGCCCAAGAAAATGCACTGCTTTGTCTTGCTGTCGAGCTTAGACCTTTCATCTCGAGGAACATGTACAAATGCTCTGCATCCAAATACTCTCAAGTGTGCATAAGAAACATCCTTTCCTTTCCAAACTATATTTGGAACATCAAATTCAAGGGGAACTGATGGAGAAAGGTTGATCATGGAAACTGCAGTCTTCATTGCCTCACCCCAAAAGGACTTAGGCAGCTTTGCATGAGAGAGCATACATCAAACTCTTTCAACAATGGTTCTGTTCATTCTCTCAACCACTCCATTTTGCTGTGGAGTCTTAGGAACTGTCTTCTCTAACTTGATACCATGTTCCCTGCAGTACTTCTCAAAAGGACCTCTGTATTCACCACCATTATCAGCTCGAACACATTTCAGCTTTCTACCAGTTTCTCTTTCAACTCTGGCATGGAAATCCTTAAAGACATCAAGCACCTGATCTTTGGATTTCAAACAAGTGGCCCAAATTTTCCTGGAGTGATCATCAATAAAACTAACAAAGTACAATGCACCTCCAAGAGACTTATCAATCATAGAGCAAACATCAGTATGAACTAAATCAAGAATATGTGATCTTCTATGTGAAGGTGATCTTTGAAATGCAACTTTATGTTGTTTACCAACTAAACAATGAGTACATGTGTTCAAGTTCATACCTTTTAAAGGAAGGTAGTTCTTCTTGGCAAGGATGCCAAGACCTTTCTCACTTAAATGTCCAAGCCGCTTATGCCATAAATCAGTAGAGCAATCTTCAATTGCATTCACCTCCCCTTTGATCACCTTGGCTTGTGACATGTAGAGACCCATCTTCTTCCCTTTAGCAACAATTAAAGAATTTTTGGAGAGCTTCCATTTACCATCTCCAAAGTAACTGTGATAGCCTTCTTCATCAAGAGTACCTGTAGAGATCAAATGTAGGCGCATATCGGGTACATGTCTAACATCCTTGAGTATCAACTTGCACCCAGTATTGGTTTCCAACCAAATATCTCCAATGCCCACAACACTAGCCATCCCTTGATTTCCCATCCTAACTTGACCAAATTCACCAGCAGTGTAGGATGTGTAAAAATCACGTCGGGGTGTAACATGGTAAGAAGCTGCTGAATCTGCAACCCAGGTGGTATCCTGACATGCAAGGTTAACACAACCATCATCACAAACAATGGCAACATCACCATCAAATACAACTGCAGCTGTACCATTCTCTTCATTCCTGTCTTCATCTTTTCCCTTCTGATCTCTTTTATACTTTCTACAGTCTTTTTGAATATGCCCAGGCTTGTCACAATAATAGCACTTAAATCCCTTCCTTGACTGAGATCTTCCTCTTGGCTTCCATTTGCCTTTTCTATTACCAGATTCTCTATCTTGTTTGCCGTGAGAGAACCTACTTTGACTTCTCCCTCGACTTTCTGTAACAAGTGCATGAGACTCGGAAGTGCTTGTCCCTTTCCTCCTCTTCTCTTCATTGAGGATACAATCCTTCACTGTTTTCAAAGTGATATCTCCATTCGGAGTAGAATTGCTAAGTGACACCACCAAAGTCTCCCAACTATCTGGCAATGAACTCAACAGGATTAGTGCTTGCATCTCATCTGCTAGCTCAAGATTCATCAATGACAACTGATTTAAAAAACCTTGGAATTCATTTATATGCACTGAAGCATCTTCACCATCTTTATACTTCAAATTCACAAGGTCTCTAATTACAAAAACCTTGTTTTGTGCACTTTCTTTGGAAAATGTTTCTTCCAACATCTTCCACACTTTATAGCAGTCATGTTCTTGAGAAATATGATTAATAGACTTAGAGGATACCCATTTTCTAACATTAGCGGTAGCCTTTCTATTAATCCCCTTCCATTTTGCATCATCCATTTCATCAGGCTTTACCCCTTTACATTCAATCGGCAAAGCCAAATCATTGTAATATAAGTGATCCTCCATCATTGTTTTCCATAGAAAATAATTTGAGGAAGTGAGCTTTATCATGCCCGAATCTTCCTTTTCCATTTTAATTGCACAAGAAAATCAATCTACACAACCTGGCTCTGATACCACTTGTTGGGAAAAGTACTCAAACAATAGGGAACCAATTTAGCGGATTACCAATCAAGTCCCAAACCTTTTTCCCTCTTTGTGCAATCAAATTATGGGATCAAACAATCAACAATATAATGCAAATAATCAAACACATCAACACCAAGATTTTTACGTGGAAAACCCAATGCGGGAAAAAACCACGGGACCGTAGGCCACTTAAAACTTCCACTATCACAAATAATGGGTTCACAATATTCTTCCTTAGATTCAACTAAGGGATACAGCATATATCATCAAGAACAACCTATTCTTGGAATACAATAAGATTAAAGAGAACAAAGTTTGAGAAAAGGCTCACAATACTGACAGCCCCTTTTTCTGTCAAAACGGCCAACTTCCACAACTCCAATCTTCAATCCGACCGTTCAAAATGAAGGTTAATGTGTCTAGAAGCCTCTGTACAAATCTCAGCTCGATCCGACGGTTAACAAACTGGCAATCAAAGAAACAAGATGGATTGTTCAGCAGCCACCACTTTTTCTTTTCTCCCTCACTTTTCTCTTTTTGTCTCTTGTTAAGTATAAAACCCTAATACCACTATTTAAGTGATGTGGCAGCCCCCCTTTTAATTTTAAATGGTGCGGGACCACCCAACACTCTTTTCTTATATGAATGGACATAATTTCTTTCCGTGATGACTATATGTTGGCATGAAATTAACCGATTGACACACATATTTCATCGTGTTTTTGTGAGTTTTGATTAACTCGGATGTACACCTATTCACTCTCGAAAAACCATGCATTTCTGGTGCTAATACTTACCCCCGTCTTTTCTCTGTTGCTTTATAAACTTGTCTTGCTAAAATTCTCTTTTTCCTCGCCTTTGGGGAAGAGTTTTCTTGATTACTTTTGGATTACTAAAGAAGGCCGATTTCCATGTACAGCATGGGAGTTGTTCCAGCACATGGATTTTGCATTATGGATTTTTTTTTGAAGCGTAGTAAACTAGCATCCGGATAGTGTATTTTATGGATCGGATGAGCGAATAAAATCTCAGCTTGTCCCTGTGTTCAGTACAAGAAGTGCACACCCTCGATTCGAACTTCGAAGTTCTACATGCTGCAGATCACAAGTATTTTATTATCACACTAGTCCTTTAGGATCATGGATATGCTGATGATAAAATCACAGGGATGCATTTAATCAGGAGATAAGATTAGACTGTACGGGACAAGTAAAATTCTAAATTAAGTATCAGACAAGGTTGTCACAGATTTCGCTTCAAATATTGGTTGCGAGATTAATTATAATGTCTTTGATGCTCTCATGCCCGTCGTAGACTCTACATAATATGCAAAAACAAACTAATTAATTAATTGATAGTGATATGGAAATAAATGCCAAAGCAGCAGGCAAAGAGCATCAGTGCTCCACGAAAATGAATTTCCATTCCTCCTTGATTTGTTCTTGATAAGCTCGTTGAATGAGGGGACCATGAGACTTGGTCTCAAAAACCTTATCTAAAATGAATCTATGAGTGATAACTGCAAGCCAAAAAAGAGTATACTGTATTCTTAATGTACAAGGCTGTATTCTTTGAACCGAAAATAATTTTAATGAGATAATATTAAAAATATTTTTTAAAAAATAAAAAAAACATTATTTTAATATATTTTTAAACGAAAATCATTTTCAAAAGCAATATCATCAACACTTTCAAATATATACTAAACATCTAGTTAGGGAATGACAATTAATTAAAAAATAATTTTATTTTAAATTAATTTTTTGGTTTTCTTAGATCATTTTTATATATTGATATTACAAATAATTTTAAAAAAATAAAAAAAATGTTATTTTAATGTATTTTTAAATAAAAATTACTTTAAAAAAAATCGCAACTACACTTTTAAATATGTACTAAAAATCTAGTTAGGGAATGACAATTAATTAAAATGTAATCTTTCTGCCATAAATAACACAATTTTAATTGTAAGATAAAATAATTAATAGGGCGTCCATCAAAAAATAACTGTGAATATGAAGGAGAAGAGGGGGGGGAAGAAAAAAAATCTAAGGATATTTTGGTATTTTAAAAAAAAATGAATAAATTTCAAATAAAACAAAGATGAGTCTTTAGCTATTCTAACACAATTTGATAAAAAAAATATGGTCTCAACGCAGAAGGTAAAAAAATCAAAAAACATCTTCTCTGATCATCCGTCGCAAAAAAAGTTGCGATGGTTTGTTAACCTGATGATTTTCAACTTTGGCAACTCTCTTATCAAACTACTTTCCAACCGCTGATCATCAGTAGTTAAAGAGCCTAGAGCATGAAGATCAATCGCATGATCCCACTTTCCTTTTTTGTCAACATGAATATCTGAATCTGCTTTACTTTTTTCCATTATCAAATGCACCCCGCATTTTTCAACCCAACATTTTCCATTATTTTCGATTGACCTTGGGAATAAGATTACTTCGACATTCAGTTCCAATTCCTCTACACCTTGCAGCAATTCCTCTAACTCGATCAACGGTACACGCCGTATCCAAGAATGCTTAGTTAAAATTCTGTAAAAAAAAACTCCCACCGACATGCTAAACAATTCCATACCATTGCTCTTATTTTTGAAAGTAGCGAGACAGCTACAATCAAACGGAAGAGATGATGTTTTTGGAGTGGCAAAGACCACCCAAAAAAGAAGCGCTTGGAGTTTATTACCGTCCGGGACTGAAACTGAGGGCAAATGAAATGATAATGCAGCTCCTTCTCCACGATGGCTGAACCATTCTGGTATCTCGCCACCAGCAAGGAAAAATTCATAATATTTACTTTTGCAAAATCCCTATTGGTTTCAAGGAAAGTAGTTAAAATTTGAGTTCGAAAAACTACCATATGTACATGCTAAATGTTTTTGTTCAATTTAAGAGACAGAGAAAGAGAGACAACCTTAATAAGACTCATCTTGGAGTTTTCAGATAAATTGTTGCAGTCACTTGAGTAAAAAGAGGACCAGCTATTGCCCGCAAACTCCATGCCCTGAATCTCTATTAAATTTCGGCACCCTGCTACACATAGACTTAGCATTGTTTCATGTTGAGGTTGTGCACTTACTCTTTCAATAGACGTGCAGTCATTGATACGCAATTCTAGTACGCTTGATGGAAGCTCGGGGATTGATAGAAGATTCTTGCATCTCTCAACCCTAAAATACCAAAGCATAGGAAGGCGGCTAATGCTAGAAGGCAGATTGAAGAATCCGTTTCCAGACAAATCCAATTTTTCGAGAAAGGACAAACTCCCAAAATCAATGGAGCTTATAGCGTCATCCAAACCAGTATAACTTAGATCTAGATTTTGCAATGAGCTGAAACTAGTGAAAGAAGCTAGTGGCATAGCTATAGAGCTAGAACAGCTTTTCGGTGAAAACCACGATGAAAATCTTGAAAACCAAGATTTAGATGGTGGATCGGTGAAGCGAAAAACATTTTTTGCATCCACCAAGTGATAAATTTGTTAGCTTCTTCAAATATCTAGTCGATGTAGGAAGTTGCTTCATCCCGAGTACCCTTTGCGAACAACTCGTGTAAAGGATTCTAGGCCACCCAAACTCTCCGGCAATTTCTCAAGTTGCACGCACCTAGTAACGTTGAGAGTTTGAAGAGATTTTAAAGCTGCCCATGCTTTTCGGAAGACTCTTTAAGTCGTTGCAGCCCTCCAAATTCAACAAAACAAGGCTCTTCAAATTTCCAATAGATTGATGTACCTTAACCAAACCCGTGCATTCTACAAGTATCAGTCTCTCCAAACTAGAGAGTCCTAGGCAGTTAGGAGTTTCAAAAAGGCACTTGGAATAGCTGAGATTGAGGATTTTCAGCTTGTTAAGAATCTGTCAAAGCAATTAGAAAATAAAATAAAAATAATTAAGTGAAAAAATGTAACTCTACATTAAATCTAATTCGGGAAATTATTGAGGGCTTATTGCATATATTTTACCTTAGTCCCCTTCCAAAGTTTTCGGACTTTACTTCCTTGCATGTCAAGCATAACAAGCTCGCTTAGGTGAAAATCAGATGGCAAAGATTTCAAAGGGCATTCAAGCCAACAAAGCCATATCAACTCACTAGGAAGAAGACTGTAGCTCCCCTCAAGATGTGCTCCTGTGATTTGGAGTAATTGTAAATGTCTCATTTTTGTAAATGATTTTGTGCTGAACGATCCCTGTACATCTAGTGCCAGACCTTCCACAGCCTCTGTTCCCTGAAAAGAGCCAAGAAACATTAAAATATCATGACAATAAACATGAGAATGTCGATACCAATTTAAGATCTGACATGAAATTAAGACAAATATATTGGAGTGTAAAGTACAGCAATCAATATACAACGTAATGAGTTCTTACCGTTTCCTTGGAGAGAACAGTGTGTGCATCTTTTGGAAGCACAATTCTGCTGCATTTTTCAGGATGGTTAGGCGACATTTGACGAATAATCTCCCTTCCCATTTTTCGTACTATATCATGCATCCATAACCTATTCTGATTCTCGATGTCAATTGTTATGAGAGACCTTCCAATGAGAGCTCTGAAAGCTACCTCTGGATGGCAACCGTAACGAGCACCCACTATATATGCTACGTAGTCCTTGTCTTTACCAACAAAAAAACACGCAATATCAAGGAATATCTCGCTTGAATCCACATCAAGTGCATCAAAACTTACTCTAAGTTTTGCTTGAATATCATCATGCGGAATATTTTTCCAATGGGCAATATCAATTTCCCATCCAGCTTTGTCTCTTATGGACAAATGAGAACCCAGAATTTTAAGAGCTAAAGGAAGTCCTTCGCAGTAGTCCACTACCTTTTCTGAAAGCTCCTCATAATCCTTTGCTGGACAGGATTCCCTAAAAGCATGCAAACTAAAAAGCTGAAGAGACTGATCTCGATCCAATTCCATAGCATGATACATCCCATCAACCTCTACTTCTGTTAGCAGATACTTGTTCTTAGTTACAACGATTATTTTACTTCCAGCACCAAACCAACATCTCTCTCCCATCAATGCCTCCAGTTGTTCTCTTTTGTCCACATCATCAAAAACAACAAGAACGTTTTTACGATGAAGTCGTTCTTTGATCAAATTCATTCCTTCATAAACATTGCTGATTTTCCAAATGTTTGGTTTCAGAATATCATGAAGAAGGCGCTCTTGTAATTCAACCAGACCATTAGGCTTATCTGATATTTCCTTGACACCCGAAAGAAAACTGCTTCCCTCAAATGTAGAATAAAGGTTGTTAAACACTGCTTTTGCTATTGTTGTCTTCCCTATTCCAGCTATCCCATAGATCCCCACGATGCCAACAGTATTTCTTGCACCTTTTAGCAAAGAAATAACATCCTGAACTCTGGAACAAATACCTACTGGGTGCTTGGCTACGTGTAAGGTTTTGTTTCCCAATTTACAAGCTACATCATTGACAACCCTTTTAATGAATTCCGCTTCATATCTGTTCATAGAGAAAGAAAGACATCAACGGTGTATAAGTTGTTAGATATTAATCCAGAATTTTCCAGCCTGTGCCTCTCTAGAAATATCAAGGAAGTGGATCGATCTTGAAAATTTAGCTCATCCATTTCTAGAATTCTCTTAAAAAAACAAGATCAAGTGCAGTGAGAAGAAAAAGAGTTATGTGTGCAGGTTAGATTCAGTGAAAATAATTAAAAAACCAAAAATATCTCAGCAGCACTCCTCTCGTAAAGTGGAACACTTTAACATTAAATTTTTCTTTTTTTAAACATGAAATTCAACCCAATACCAATTTGTTTTTTCTACCGAAATAACCACATAAAATTATCGACAAGTTGTTAAAAAGATCAAGCCTAAGTTTTTTTTCTCTCCTAAAAACTCAATTTTTAACTTATTTTCACCTCTGGAAAAAAAACTCGTATTACCTTAAAAAAATAATTTTTTAACTACAAAATTCTCAAAATTGATTTTATAAAATAAAATAGGAAAATATCCCTCTCAACTTTGTTTTATTTTGCGTTTGACAAATTAAAAACCAAAAAATGTCTTAGCAACCCTCTCTAGTAAAGTGGAATACTTGGACATTAAATAACCACAGAGAAAATGGATTAAAACAAATTATTAACTCTAAATTATAACTCAACATAATATTAAAAGATAAAATAACACAAAAAAATTGATGGAAAAAGTAGTGTTTACAAATCTATCACTCAAACGAAAGCACGAGAATAATAATGATTATTCAAAAAGAACTTATTAAATTTTATAACCCTACTAGTTGGAGAATTATTTTAAAAAAACATAGATATTTGCTACATCTACATATATTGCAATTAAAAACTAATAATTAATCGAAGTCCAATATCAAGTTCAAATTGATAATAATAATTAGATTGTTTCTGTTGATATGTGCAAGTGGATTTTGACAGAGAAGATAAAGATATACCCATTTGCCTCATTGTTTAAACCCCCATCCGGGATAGATTTGCAGCACGTGTAAGAGCTTCTCTCCACTGTTGACCTTCTCCATTTCTCCCTTGAAGTGTTCTTCATGTTCATCAAAAGCTTTTGCATAGCTACCCGGGTCTGTTTGCGGATATCCCGAAGGATCCAGTATCATAGAATATTGGAAGAACAACCCTGGTGAATTTTTTTGCCCGCACTCAATAATCTTTACTAGTTCGTCAAGACACCATCTAGAGGAAGCATAGTTTTCGGAGAAGACCACTACTGAAATCCTTGATCCTTCGATTGCCTTGAGAAGTTGTGGGAGATTTCTTCTCCTCTAGGGAGTTCATTATCGTCCCCTAAAAAGTATGAATTCGGCTTGGATTAAGGCGAGAATAGAGATGATCCGTAATTGTTTTTACGAGTGTCTTCTCCTCTAAAACTTAGAAAAACATCATAGTTCCATCTATGTCTATAGGACGAAGACGTGGAAGAGAACGGAGACTCAGAGTAAGCCATACAAAGGCATTGTCTATAGCAAAATTGAATGGTAGCAACAACTTCTACGTTCAAGTGATATAAATTGACATCCCATCCAGCCCGTGATGTTGACTTCAACACACTCGCTTAAGTCTTTGTTTTATAAAATATATATATGTGTGTGTGTGAGCATGTGAAATATATAAGAAAAATAATTAATATATATATATATATATATATATATATATATATATCCAATTCAAAAAATAACCAAATATAAAATAAGAATGAGATAGTCCAAATCATGCGAATGAGACAAAATAAAATAATTGCAAAGTTTAATTATAAAACAATCAATGTTAGGTGACGAAACACTAAAATAAATTAAAAGCTTTAGAAATCATCCTAAAAAACTCAAGTTAGCCGAACCTAACACACCAAACATATAGTTTACGTTATAAGACTTGGTAAATGAATAAAAAACAAAATAAAAAAAATCAAGAAAATCGATGTCAAAAATCACCAACTTTGAAGAAAAAAATAATTCTTAACCTATCAATGTTGAAGTATGCTATTGGATTTTTTTTTTTCCAAAAGTAATATAATTTTTTATAGAAAAAATAAAAATAAAACTTAATATCTAATTGAATAAATATTTTAGAATAAAATTGGAAAAACATAAACTTACATCAAGAGCTACGTTGAACCAAGATAATCATTGAAGAAAAGGAAGTTACGTTGAACGTGTCTTCTTCCTTCGCATTGCATTGACTATTAGCCATAGCATGTTCCAGGAAAGTGATTTCTTCTTTCTTTTAAAGGTAGTAATCGTTGAGTTTCTAGAGGGAACTGGTAGAGATTTTTTCACTGTCCCTTGATGTGAAATTTGAAAGTGTTAAATATTTTATAAAATTAAATGTTAAATATATATAACAATAAAAAATTTAAGTTATAAATACCTTGCTCAAGTTTAGAAATATTTTCAATATAATTAATATATAATTTCAAGCAATTCTAAAATAAATTTATCTAATAGAAATCTTTTGATTTATGACTAATTATATAAACTATTTTTATAAGTAGATCAAATACTTCTCTCACAATTTAATAACTGATTTTTCTTCTCCCATTAAATAAAAAAATCATACAGTTTATTCACATAATAATGTTATCAGTGAAAATATTGTAAATTTTTACGGAAGGTTCGAGTCCAACTTCTCACATCTTACCGTCATCAAAGTCTGGATCATAGAGTCTACTTTAAATAATATTATCCCTTCTCAAGTCTGGATCCAGATCATCGCGGGTGTTTTTTAGGATATACGAGGTAATCTGACTGAGCGCTGTGCAGAGTTTTTTTAAATATAGAAAACTGATTGATTTTATATGTGTTATAATTGGTTATTTTAATATTTAATTAGTAAAATTATAATAGATAAAATCTAATAGAAATGAGTTTTTTTCCACCAAAAAGGAACATTGTAATCGAAACGCAGATGAAGTGGTTTGTATATTTTTTAATTGTAGATAACTTGGGCAAATTTCTCTACCTATTTTGTTTGTGTATTGCCTCGTATTTTTTTTGTTTATGTAATATTAGATATGAACTATTATAAAATAAAAATATTGTAAAAGTAATTTTTTAACTAAAACAACCTAAAATCTAAGTATTGTAACTATTGTTTATGTATAATATTTCATATCTGAAATATTGTAAATATTGTTTAATAATTATTATTTTAAACACATTTTCTATAATAAAATAAATATATAAAAACTTAATATACAATAATTATTATTATTATTATTATTATTGTAAATATTTTTGCTATATTAAGAATCGAAAGTTTTGTAGGCTAATTTTTTTGTTCAGATATATAGCATTATAAAAAAAATCTAAGACCATTAACTTTTTTTTGCATTTTAAAAAAATTGTTTATGGCGACAGCAAAGTAGAGGGCAATTGGCTCGTATATTTTTTTATTATAGATAATTTGCCCCAATTTTTTCACCTGTTTTATCTACGTGTGACTTTGTATATTTTTTGTTTATGTGATGTTAGATATGAAATATCATACATAAAAAAGTAAAAGTCAACCTCTAAGAAAAATAACATCAACTGATAAATTATTTCGTTTATTATTGTTATTGTTATTGTTATTGTTATTATCATGATTATTAAATTATCACAATTATTGTAGCTATTATTATAAATAATTCATATTCTAAATATTATTACTCATACTATCGATGACACCATAATTACTGTTAGAAAATTAAATTAAATTATTTTTTTTGTTTTATACGATTTATTCCTCATATTATTATATTAAAAGTATTTCAGAACACTGATATTAATTTTTTTCTTCAAAAAAACCTAGGTCATATATATATATCAGTGTGGCAATTGGCTGGTCAATCTGTGAAGGAGAGCCAAGGAGGTGGCAATCGGTGTAGAGTCATGTGTGATGGTCGGGCGAGGCAGGTGGAAAGGAGACCGTGAGGGTAGGCTACTATGGTGGCTCACCGGGAGAAGGAGAAAAAGAGCAGGGGGAATGGGGATGGAGGTCGCCTGAGAGAGGGGATGAAGGCAAGGGAGGAAGGAAGAGAGTGTGGGAGAAGGGGATGAAGGCAAGGGAGGAAGGAAGAGAGTCTGACCCTAGCAAATGGGAGTACGACTGCATCCCTTGGAGAGAAAGAGATTTTTTTTAGGGTTTTTGTTTTGGTGTTTAGGGTTTTTGGTGTATGTATTTGTTTTTGGTCCCTTTATTTTGGCTCTAATCAACTCTATTTATAAAGTTTTTTTCTAGCCAAAATTTCAAAAACAGCCTTAAACTTGTGTGCCTTTTTTATTTTGGTCCTTGATTTCTGATTTGCACGATTTTACCCTTAATTGACCATTAAACTCTGAATTTCCTTCAATTTTTCCCTTGTACCAAGATATTTTTGGATTTTTGTCTTTTTTGATTATTTTTTTTTGCAACCTAATAATAAGTGGGTCAAAAAATAGGTAGCAACAGATGCCCCCTCTTTACAATGTTTATGACTAAAGTCCTATAAAAGACTTTAAATAGTAAGTGTTGTAAAGAAAAAGAGAATGGTGAAGATGATCTCATTGTAACGGGTAACCTACTCGGATGAAAGATAGAGGAAGATGATCTCATTATCCTGGGTGACCTACCTTAGTTATAGATGGGGAAGATGGTCTCATTATAATGGGTGACCTACCCAGATAAAATTGGTGAAGATGATCTCATTATGACAGGTGACCTACCCGGATGGAAGATGAAGATGGTCTCATTATAACAGGTGACCTACCCGGATGGAAGATGGTCTCATTATAACGGGTGACCTACCTGGATGTAAGATGGTGAAAAGAGTCTCATTATAACGGGTGACCTACCCGAATGGAAGATAGAGATGGTCTCATTATGACAGGTGACCTACGCGGATGGAAGATGGTGCAGAGGGTCTCATTATAATGGTGACATACCCGGATGGAAGATGGAGATGGTCTCATTATGACGAGTGACCTACCCGGATGAAATTGGTGAAGATGGTCTTATTATGGCGGTTGACCTACCCGGGTGAAAGATGGTGAAGATGGGGATGCAATGAATGATGATGCATGTATACTTACCTAAAAAATATAAGTCCCCTTTCTCTGATGCCCCATTGTCATAGGATGCCTTTGCCTAATCTCCAAAGCTTTGCTAGCTTCTCTAATTAGATGGCTCATTGAAGTTTGTCATATGTCATTCATTCACTCAACATAAGCGCATTGCTTATTCTGGACTATCTGCGATGATCTCTGCTTTCATTGTTTATCAAGTCTGACCTTGCCCCCAAGTATGGTGTTGCTTAATTCATCGTGAAGGAGTGTAACATGTCATCCATTTTCTTGGATTCTCTCAATAGCAGTTCTATGATTTGTGTGTGTTCTGCTAACAATCATTGCAAGGCTTGCTAATGTTGACCTCCTCTTTGATTGTCAATCAGTCATGGAGTTTTCATTAATTGAATTGTATTTCTTCCAGCATATGTCATCATCAACTTTCATGGAATTGTCAAGTCATCCAGAAATGCATCCAAAACTCATCATTGCATTCTCAATGTTATCCAAAATAAATTTCTCTTAGCTCGTGAAAAGAGATGTAATGTTATCATCACCCACAATCATGCGATGAATTGCACCTTGAATTGATGCAACTGTTCGGTCATGCAATCTGAAACTCTTCATTGTAGACTCAATTTCTTCTTAACAAATTCTTCTTAGTCCATGCAAAGAGTTATAATGTTGTCATTAACGAGGTTTTTTTTGTCTCTCATATTCATGCAGTTTCTCCGGTCATGATGGCTTCCCATCTAGTGGTGGAGTTTTGAACTGGGGTGTCACTTCTCATATTTCCTAGTTAGTTTCTTCCACTTCCACCATTAATAGGACACTTAGAGCTTCAGTTCCCACGATAACCTCACATATTTTTTGTGCAATGTAAATGGTGTGCCGAGCGAAGGAAAAGGCAGATAACTTTGAACCTTGTTGCAGAAAGCTTCCTTTAATAAAAGCCATTGATGTTGCCACAAAAGAAATTTTTATAAATTTTTTTTTGTAGTTTTTTATTTTTCCTGCTTAAAAAATTTATTTTTTATTTTTTTATTCAAAATTACTATATTTTTCTAATTTTTCTATTTAAAAGTCATATAATTCAAAATAATTTATTAGGTATAGAACTTCATAATTTATTTCAATTTGCTTTCATAAAATGATTCCAGTTTCATAAACTATATTGTGAATTTTGTGGATCAACGGTATTGACTATTATATTTCCCCCCTATTTTTTATATTTTTTTAATTCTATCATTTAATTTTGAGATGATTGAGAATCAGACTCTATAATGTTTTTGAATCACTTTCTATAGAGTTATACATGTCTTATAACATGGGTTTTAACAAGTTAATTTGTTTTTTTTATTTTTTTATTTTAAATTTAATATTTTAAAATTGGGTTGATTAGGGATTAAGATTTATAATTTTTTATTTTTGATGTAGGGCTAGGTGCTGTTGCATCCTGGTCTTCTGCTCGAGCTCTAAAACCCTACTAGATTTGCGTTGGCAAGAATCACGTCTAATCAAATGGGCTGTTTGATGCCAGAATGATGCAGAATATTTGGATAGATGCCCTATCAATCCAAAGACAAGAAAGGTAATTAATAGTCAAAGTTGATGAGAAGTTTGAGGGCCTGTTTGTTGTGAGGACGGTTGCGGTAGTTTTTGAAAGTATTTTTCGTGCTGAAATGTATCAAAATGATTTTTTTTTATTTTTTAAAAATCATTTTTGACATCAGCACATCAAAATGATCTAAAAAACACCAAGACATATTCATTTAAAAATGAAAAAAAAAGAAGTGAAAAGCATGAAAGCCGCGGTTTGGCGCAGATGCCAAACGACCTCGGATAGTAGTTGGGGTTCGAGGGAATTCAAGCGGCGCCATAGATTTATCGATAACCACTTTATTGTCAAGTAAAGATTTCATTTAAAAAATTTAAGTTGTTAGGTGAAGTTTTAAAAATATGATTTATATTATTTTTTTAACACATTCCCTCAAGTGAAAAGCCTTTATACTTGAAACATGCACAGACCCATATTACCTTTTGTTTGATTTTTATCAAATAGAATGGGGTGATGAGATTCAAACTCGTGACCGCTTGGTTAACAAGATTTTAATACCATGGCAAGGAACCATATTACCTAAAAATTTAAACTGTTAAGTAAAATTCTATGATATAATTTATATTATTCTCTAACACTTATCCCACCATAGTGGGACATGTTGAGTTCAAGATAACGGGTTAGTGCTAAGAAACCTAAGCGAACATACCAGAAAGAGAAGTTTTCTGTGGATTTTTAGCATTTTAGCATAACGGGTAAAATTTGCATTTACGTTCTTATTTCTAACAGGCTCCATATATGTTGCTGTTGTGTATTTTAAACAGAAACCAGTTCAGATCAACAAGGCTGTAGCAGTGTCTCCCTAAGATACAAGCTCGATAAGAAATCGAAGTATACCCTCATAGCCTTCACCACTTCTACTTCATCAAGGAAAGAACTTGTTCGACAGGGAGGAGATTTGGTTTCATCAAAAACTCTCAAGGAGCTGGAGCTGCCTATCTTTGACTTCTTATGCACTGAAAGAAACAGGTCTTTTTCAATTCATAGAGGTGCAATCACCCTTTTTAAAGCTCATTTTAAGGAGCTGTCCCAGCTCAAAACTCAGGTATCCTTCAGAAATATCATACTCATGGTTGTTTTCATGATTTTTTGAACCTCTGCTGGCCATTTGGCAGTTTTCATCGCATTCATCATCTCATTTACGTTCTACTCTGCTTTATTTTGGCCATGTTTCATTATTTAAATCTACATCATTGAGTCTGAAAACTACACATTGACCATAATTATTAGGAAAAATACATATTGAAGCAACACATATGCCAAATTTTCTTCTGGTCCTTAAAGTTTATGACTGCATGACTAGGAGACTAGGCTAAATGACGAAAATAAGAGAAGAATCCAACATGGAGATTATCATGTTACGAAAATAGGTTCCTGTCTTGTTTCACTCTATCAATTATGAGCAGTACTTTTAGATCCATGATTTAAAGACTGGTGAACTGCTGCGGACTCCATTAAAACGTGGTAAGAAGATACTGAAATGATAAATTTCTGATTTGGGAAACAGGGCCATGATGAATTATGTGAGGATTTTTTTGCTTATAATCGATCAAAAGGAGCTCTTTATGATGGTGAAACCCGACTATTCCTCCGTAATAGTGGTAATGAACTCTTGTTTTTAACTTTACTTTCCATGTTTTTGTTTCGATTAAAAAAGCTTGCAGCTTGCTGTAATGCTCCAAACACAACTTTCATATCCCTACAATATGCGAACTCGTACAGCATTCTGTGTTGATTGAGGGATAATGACCAGGTTCACTCCATGTACATAATATTTCTATTTATGATAATCCCTACAATTTGGTATTTTTAATTGCGATTCTGCTTTCATTTAGATTTCATGCTTCACTTGCATTTGGCGCATTGCTTTGGTATGACCTCTTTGTTGGGAAAAGTACTCAAAACAATAGGGCACCAATTTAGCGGATTACCAATCAAGTCCCAAACCTTTTTCCCTCTTTGTGCAATCAAATTATGGGATCAAACAATCAACAATATAATGCAAATAGTCAAACACATCAACACCAAGATTTTTTACGTGGAAAACCCAATGCGGGGAAAAAAACCACGGGACCGTGAGGCCACTTAAAACTTCCACTATCACAAATAATGGGTTCACAATATTCTTCCTTAGATTCAACTAAGGGATACAGCATATATCATCAAGAACAACCTATTCTTGGAATACAATAAGATTAAAGAGAACAAAGTTTGAGAAAAGGCTCACAATACTGACAGCCCCGTTTTTCTGTCAAAAGCGGCCAACTTCAACAACTCAAATCTTCAATCCGACCGTTCAGAATGAAGGTTAATGTGTCTAGAAGCCTCTGTCCAAATCTCAGCTCGATCCGGCGGTTAACGAACTGGCAATCAAAGAAACAAGATGGATTGTTCAGCAGCCACCACTTTTTCTTTTCTCCCTCACTTTTCTCTTTTTTGTCTCTTGTTAAGTATAAAACCCTAATACCACTATTTAAGTGATGTGGCAGCCCCTTTTAATTTTAAATGAGTGCGGGACCACCCAACAAATCTCCCCTCACGCACCATGTGAGGAATTACAGCCATAGTGGCGATCAACTTGTAAAGTTCAATTTAGGAGGCTCTACCAAAGCCTACTTCCTTTCACGCAAAACTCAAACTTCTCTCTCGGTAAAGGCTTGGTCATCATATCGGCGCATTGTCATCGGTATGGATCTTCTCAACAACAAATGATTTCATCTCCATAGCATCTCGAGATCCATTGATATCTAACTTCAATGTGCTTTGATCGAGTGAAAAGTAGGATGCTACTTGAGATGGATTGCACTTTGGTTTGTCACAATGCAACACAAAGTTCTCTTGAACTAGACTAAGTTCATGCAAGAACTTCTTCATCCATAACAACTCTTTGCCCCTTTAGTAAGAGCAATATATTCAGCCTCTGTAGTGGATAATGCAACACATTTTGCAACCTTGATTGCCATGAGGGACTGCTCCCCACGCAAAGCTTCATCAGAGTATCACGATGTGGACTTTCTAGAATCAACATCACCGACCATATCTGCATCGTGTATCCTTCCAACACAGGGTTTGTTATTGCTAAAACACAAGTCTGAAGCTAGAAGTGCCTTTGAGATACGAGTATCCATTTCATCTGTGACCGGTGTTCTTTACGGGATTGGAGAGGAACCCGACTAACCACACCAAGCTGCATGAGCTATATCCGGGCCTTGTGCAAACCATGGCATACATCAAGCTACCAGCTGCGGATGCATAAGGAGCCTTTTTCATCTCATCTCTTCTTCATCGCTTGAAGGACCTGATTAGAACTTAGTTTAAAGTGGCTTGCAGAGTGGAGAACTCGCTTTCGGTTTGGTGTTGCTCATGTTGAATCTCTCAAAGTACCTTTTGAACATATCTCTCACGAGATAGCCAAAGTTTCTCCTTCTTCATCGCGTGTGATCTTCATGCCAAGAATCTGTTTTGCGGTCCTAAGTCTTTCATTGCAAAGACTTAATTAACTCTTCCTTCAAAATCTGAATCTTCTTAGCATCATGGCCAACAATCGAGCATATCATCCACATACAACAGCGAGAATAATAAACTTTCCATCACGGAAACCTCTTCATAAATACACAATGATCGAAGTGGTCTGTCAAAACCATGATCCACCATGAAAGAATCAAACTTCTTGTACCAGCTTGTCTTGGAGCTTGCTTTAACCCATATAGACTCTTTTTTCAACTTGCAAACTAATTGCTCTTTGCCTTTTTGCTTCAAACCGCTCGGGCTGCTCCATGTAGATCTCTTCATCTAAATCACCATCGCGGAAAGGCGGTTTTACATCAAGTTGTTCAATTTCAAGATTCAAACTAGCGGCTATACCAAGCTAGCTTCGGGATTGAAGACATCTTGACCAGCTGGGTGAAAATTTTTTTCTTCAAAATCAATACCTTTCTTAGACGAAACCTTTCACAACCAATCTTGCCTTGTACCTTGGTTGTGAGCAATGTTCATCGATCTTCAACTTTGAACACCCATTTGTTCTTGAGTGCTCTCTTACCTTTAGGAAGCTTCATTAACTCAAAGGTATGGTTTTCATGCGAGGATTTCATCTCTTCTTGCATTTCTTTGAACCACTCACTTTTCTTCTCATGTGACATAGCTTCATCAAAGCGATTACGGTTCTCCCCCATCGATTAACCGGCACATACTCATGAGGAGGATATTTGGTGGAAAGGTTGGTGAGGTCTAGTTGACCTTCTCAACTATGGCTCATCACGGAGCTTCTTGCATATCTGTTCGAGGGGAATAACATCAATATCATCATTAGTTGCTCGAATCACCAACTAATGGCTCAATAAGAAAACCACCATTATCATCATTTTGCAAATCTCCCCCATGATTAGCAAGCATCAAAGGTAATTGTTGAGTAGGTCTTGGATTTGAATTAGATGGAATAAAAGTAGTAGACTACTGCTTTCTCTTTACTGTTCAAAGTCTTCAATGGTTTTGATCTTCAAAGAAGATAACATCTACTGCTTCTCACAATTTTCTTCTCCTTTGGATCCCACAACCTATAGCCAAACTCATCATCTTGAGCCCAAGAAAATGCCTTTGCTTTTGTCTTTGGCTGTCGAGGCTTAGACCTTTCATCTCGAGGAACATGTACAAATGCTCGCATCCAAATACTCTCAAGTGTGCATAAGAAACATCCTTTCCTTTCAAACTATATTTGGAACATCAAATTCAAAGGGAGCTGATGGAGAAAGGTTGATCATGGAAGCTGCAGGTCTTCATTGCCTCACCCCAAAGGACTTAGGCGGCTTTGCATGAGAGAGCATACATCAAACTCTTTCAACAATGGTTACGTTCATTCTCTCAACCACTCCATTTTGCTGTGGAGTCTTAGGAGCTGTCTTCTCTAACTTGATACCATGTTCCACTGCGATACTTCTCAAAAGGACCTCTGTATTCACCACCATTATCGATTTCCGAACACATTTCGACTTTCTACCGGGTTTCTCTTTCAACTCCGGCATGGAAATCCTTAAAGACATCAAGCACTTTTTCGATCTTTGGATTTCAAACAAGTGACTTAAATTTTCCTGGAGTGATCATCAATAAAACTAACAAAGTACAATGCACCTCAAGAGACTTATCAATCATAGAGCAAACATCGGTATGAGACTAAATCAAGAATATGTGATCTTCTATGTGAAGGTGATCTTTGAAATGCAACTCTATGTTGTTTACCAACTAAACAATGAGTACATGTGTTCAAGTTCATACCTTTTAAAGGAAGGTAGTTCTTCTTGGCAAGGATGCCAAGACCTTTCTCACTTAAATGTCCAAGCGCTTATGCCATAAATCGGTAGAGCAATCTTCAATTGCATTCACCTCCCCCTTTGATCACCTTGGCTTGTGACATGCAGAGACCCATCTTCTTCCCTTTAGCAACAATTAAAAGAATTTTTTGGAGAGCTTCCATTTACCATCTCCAAAGTAGCTGTGATAGCCTTCTTCATCAAGAGTACTGTAGAGATCAAATGCTGAAAGCATATCGGGTGCATGTCTAACATCCTTGAGTATCAACTTGCACCCGATATTGGTTTCCAACCAAATATCTCCAATGCCCACAACACTAGCCATCCCTTGATTTCCCATCCTAACTTGACCAAAGTCACCGGTGTAGGATGTGTAAAAAAATCCGTCGGGGTGTAACATGGTAAGAAGGCTGAATCGCAGCCGAGGGTGGTATCGACATGCAGAGGTTAACACAACCATCATCACAAACAATGGCAACATCACCATCAAATGCAAGCTGCAGGCTATGTACCATTCTCTTCATTCACTGTCTTCATCTTTTCCCTTCGATCTCTTTTTATACTTTCTCACGGTCTTTTTGAATAATGCCGGGGCTTGTCACAATAATAGCACTTAAATCCCTTCCTTGGTTGAGATCTTCCTCTTGGCTTCCATTTGCCTTTTCTATTACCCGGATTCTCTATCTTGTTTTGCTGGTAGAGAGAACCTGCTTTGACTTCTCCCTCGACTTTCCGTAACAAGTGCAGTGAGACTTCGGAGGTGCTTGTCCCTTTCCTCCTCTTCTCTTCATTGAGGATACAATCCTTCACTTGTTTTTCAAAGTGATATCTCCATTGAGATTAGAATTGCTAAAGTGACACCACCAAAGTCTCCCAACTATCTGGCAATGAACTCAACAGGATTAGTGCTTGCATCTCATCTGACTAGCTCAAGATTCATCAATGACAAGCTGATTTAAAACAGCTGGAATTCATTTATATGCACTGAAGCATCTTCACCATCTTTATACTTCAAATTCACAAGGTCTCTAATTACAAAAACCTTGTTTTAGTGCACTTTCTTTGGCAAAATGTTTCTTCCAACATCTTCCACACTTTATAGCAGTCATGTTCTTGAGAAATATGATTAATGGACTTAGAAGGGATACCCATTTTTCTAACATTAGCGGTAGCCTTTCTATTAATCCCCTTCCATTTTGCATCATCCATTTCATCAGGGCTTTACCCTTTACATTCAATCGGTAAAGAAACCCAAATCATTTGCAATATAAGTGATCCTCCATCATTGTTTTCCATAGAAAATAATTTGAGGAAGTGAGCTTTATCATGCTCGAATCTTCCTTTTCCATTTTAATTGCACAAGAAAATCAATCTACACAATACAGGCTCACGATACCCACTTGTTGGGAAAAGATACTCAAACAATAGGGGAACCAATTTAGCGGATTACCAATCAAGTCCCAAACCTTTTTCCCTCTTTGTGCAATCAAATTATGGGATCAAACAATCAACAATATAATGCAAAATAATCAAACACATCAACACCAAGATTTTTCAAATTGGAAAACCCAATGCTGGGGAAAAAACCGCTGGGGATCAGTAGAGCCAGCTTCAAAAACTTCCACTATCACAAATAATGGGTTCACAATATTCTTCTCTTAGATTCAACTAAGGGGATACAACATATATCATCAAGAACAACCTATTCTTGGAATACAATAAGATTAAAGAGAACAAAGTTTGAGAAAAAAGGCTCACAATACTTGACAGCCCCGTTTTCTGTCAAAACAGCCAACTTCCACAACTCAATCTTCAATCCGACCGTTCAGAATGAAGGTTAATGTGTCTAGAAGCCTCTGTACAAATCTCAGCTCGATCCAGACGGTTAACAAAGCTGGCAATCAAAAGAAACAAGATGGATTGTTCAGCAGCCACCACCTTTTTCTTTTCTCCCTCACTTTTCTCTTTT
>CM055444.1:7192602-7353414 GCA_029228465.1 Salix viminalis | reverse complement strand
TGCATGGGCTCCCACATTGTTTCTCTATCAAGCGAGGGAAGGATCCACTTCATCGTATTTTTCTTGAAGATAAAGCTCTTAATCTAGAGTTATAAATCCGGTTCTATTCCGTAGGAGCGGCCGAGCGGCGTTCGAAAAATCCGGGACAAAGCGGCGACGTTTTTTTGTTCAGGGTAGAGATCCGGACGATCAGGCCATTCCGTAGGAGCATCCCGATTTTATCTCGAGGGGGTTCCGTTCGGTGTCGGCCAAAACCCAAAAGCGGCGTCGTTGACACCAAAATTGACCAACATCATTGATGGATAGCGGCATGCGAAGTTGAGTACGAGAGACCCAGTGGAGGGTATCTTTTGGTTGTTGTTGTGGCTTGAGAATGGTTTTCGAGGGGAAGAAGAAGCGAGAAAAGAGATGCAAAGGGGTTTTGCGTGTATTTTGTTGAAAGTGATTTGGAAAAAGTGATATTTGAGAAGAGTTTGGAGAGAGGAAGAGGAGGGTCGCAGTCGATGCGGAGAGTGATTAGAGGAAAGGATCGGAGAAGAAGAGTCATGGTGATGGTGGGGTCAAAGAAATGGCGTGAGGGAATTTTGGAGAAGGGCTGAGAGGGTTGAAGCCCCTGAAGGAATAAAAAAAGATTGGGTTTTAGCGAGGGGCAGCTGACCAGAAGAAAAAAAGATAGGGTTTTTAGCTTTGAAATGAAAAGTGAAGGGGACAAAAACGGGGGTGGGTGGGTTTTTACTTTTTATAGTAAGTATTATTATATTATAATAATTATTATTATATAATAATAGTTATTAATTATAATAATACCTTATAATTAATAATTATAATAATATTTGTTTTTGTTTTTATTTAAAAATACCTTGATGAAAAGAGAGTAAAAAATTATATACAAAATTAATAATTATATTGTCGGGGTTTTTTTTAAAAGCAATTATATTACACTCTTATTAATTGTATAATTAATTGCATAATTAAACTGCATACAAAATAATTATATTATATTTAAAATAATATAAAAAAATAGCTCTCCAAAATAGCTTTTACCATTGGAGCACACATCAACAAAAAAACCATATATATACTATTCAAACATCCATTTTATAGATTCGCCTCTCCAAAATGGCTACTCCCACTGGAGATGCTCTAAGAGGGTGGGAGAAAGCGGAGCATGTGTGGCGAGATAGCATCGAAGACATGATTATTCACAAAATATACTGGGGCGTGGAAAAAAAATACTCAGGGTGATAGGCAGATTATTGTGAACAATATAATGTCTTTTTTTTTATCTATAATATGTAGAAGATGTTTGATGTATTTTTCTTTTATTTTTAGAACATTTTACTTTCATAATATTTTGGAATTTTAAAGATGTTTCTAATTTTGAGATTATATTTGTATTGTATAATTTTAAATTTCATTTATCTTGAATTTAAATTATACTTGTTAAATAATATTTTATTTTTTTCATATATATAATTAAATAAATATGAGCGATTACAAAACGAGACGGAGCGGGAATGTCGCCGAAAGCAGGAGACGTTCAGTTCCAAACAAAAAAAGCAGAACGGTGCAGAAAGCAGTTTTACAACTATGCTTAATATGGTCCATGGTTTGAGTCCTAATTTGTCCCAGTTTGAATGCCTAGAGCAGGTGAATGTTTTTTTTAGCGAGATCGTATGTAATATGAGCACTCTTATTATATAATTCCTAACCTTAAAAAAAACATGATGAAATAGGGTGAGTATATTCAATTCGACAACCTTGCTAGGTGTTTGAAATTTTGACTCCCCCCTCCTTAATTAACCCAGTTGATTAAGTTAAGAACTATTTTTTTTTATTATTATTATTATCTTGATGATGGATAAAATATTCATGCACGTCTAATTAAACATTAAATATCGTGATAAAATTTTCTAAGTCAATTAAATTCGACACATTGACAGACAAAAAGAAAATCCGTTCAAATGTTTGACTGTCCTAATCTGACCTACTGGATACGCCATACCAACGATGTGATTGGAGAAGTTGCGAGGTAAGAACGCTAGACTTTCCTTCTTAATTTGTGGTCAAAGCAGCTGCAATCCACGTGATCCAAAAAAGAAAAGAGGATCCAGCCATACCTTTATGATAAAATCTTTTTTTATTTATAATTATCTTAATTTATTTTGTATTTTTTTAATATGTTGATATTAAAAATATATATTTTAAAATAATTATTTTAATATATTTTCAAGTAAATAATATTTTAGAACAATTGTTATTACAATACGCCGAAAGTAGTCATCAATCATCAATAACCGTAGCATAAAAATCCATTTCATTATTCAAAAAATCTAGTTGAAAATACATTTATTTCAAGTATAAAACATATATTTTAATTTCTAATTGAAATTAATTAGTTAATAAGCTAGTAATTATAAGTTAAGGAATAAAAAGATTCGGAAATTTGAAGACTTCACGTAAGAAGATCATGTGGAAAATATATTTGATTTTGGATGGAAAATATCATGGGTAGTTTCTTCAAATTAATTGACTAGACTTGTAAGCCACCAGAATAGTCAGGCATAGGGAAATATATACTGGTCAGATATTTTGATATATATTTGCCCGGGGTTGTCTATGGGCCAATTATAATCGACAATATCTCCTTTTCCTTTGTCGTTTTGTGGGGTACATTTTCAGTATTTTTCGAATTCTCGATTTCATAAAAATTAGATAATATTTGAAAAATCGAAGGTGACCATTAAAACATTCAAATTATAAACCATCATATCATATTCTTCATGCATCCCAAATCGTAAGAAAAGAGTTCGCCGATAACCCTAGATAACCCAATTAAAAGATTTTTTTTTGATTTTTAGTTTGAATCCTATAATTATTAATATAATAATTATTAAAAATTTATATAATTATTAACTTTATAATTAATGAGATTAATATAAATATATATAAATTGGCTTGTGCAACCATGTTAATCAAATAGTTCCTCCTCGCCAACACGAAAAAATAAAATACGCTTAAGAGATAAAGATAAAGATCTGTAAAAAAATAAAAAAATAAAAAAAGGAAGTGGAGATGGACAGCAGTCACATCTCTAGTATAAATGGGGGTGAAAGCTTTCCAAAGTGGGTTTGCCCAAATTGGATTTGCTTTACAGAGAGGACTCATTATTGTCCACATGGTCTATCCGCAGATCCTGGGGTTTTCCAGAACCAATGTTTCCAAAGTGATTTCTCTGTGTTTCGATTACAATGTTTTTTTGTGAAAAAAAATTTATTTTTATTAGATTTTATTTATTATAATTTTATTAATTAAATATTAAAATAACCAATTATAACACGTATAAAACCAATCAATTTTCTATATATAAAAAAACTCTGCACAGCGCTCCGTCAGATTACCTCGTATATCCTAAAAAACACCCGTGATGATCTAGATCCAGACTTGAGAAGGGATAATATTATTTAAAGTAGACTCTATGATCCAGACTTTGATGACGGTAAGATGTGAGAAGTTGGACTCGAACCTTCCGTAAAAATTTTACAATATTTTCACTGATAACATTCTTAATTATTTCAACTACAATCATTATTATGTGAATAAACTGTATGATTTTTTTATTTAATGGGAGAAGAAAAATCAGTTATTAAATTGTGAGAGAAGTATTTGATCTACTTATAAATATAGTTTATATAATTTCATCTACGGTTAATGATAGTCATAAATCAAAAGATTTCTATTAGATAAATTTATTTTAGAATTGCTTGAAATTATATATTTATTATATTGAAAATCTTTCTAAACTTGAGCAAGGTATTTATAACTTAAATTTTTATTGTTATATATATTTAGCATTTAATTTTATAAAATATTTAACACTTTCAAATTTCACATCAAGGGACAGTGAAAAAATCTCTACCAGTTCCCTCTAGAAACTCAACGATTACTACCTTTAAAAGAAAGAAGAAATCACTTTCCTGGAACATGCTATGGCTAATAGTCAATGCAATGCAAAGGAAGAAGACAGGTTCGACGTAACTTCCTCTTCAATGATTATATTGGTTCAACGTAGCTCTTGATGTAAGTTTATGTTTTTCCAATTTTATTCTAAAATATTTATTCAATTAGATATTAAGTTTTATTTTTATTTTTTCTATAAAAAATTATATTACTTTTGGAAAAAAAAATATCCAATAGCATACTTCAACATTGATAGGTTAAGAATTATTTTTTTCTTCAAAGTTGGTGATTTTTGACATCGATTTTCTTGATTTTTTTTTTATTTTGTTTTTTATTCGTTTACCAAGTCTTATAACTTAAACTATATGTTTGGTGTGTTAGGTTCGGCTAACTTGAGTTTTTTAGGATGATTTCTAAAGCTTTTAATCAAGTCACCTAACATTCACTACAAAAAAAGGGTGCCGTTAGCAACGGAATTTTGCAACGGCAAAATTCCGTTGCTAAATTTGCATCCGGAATTTGTTTAGCAACGGATTTTCCGTTGCGAAAACAATTCCAGAAAAAAAAAAAATAAAGACATGGTTTGCAACGGATTAGCCGTTGCAAATTTAATTACAACGGAAAAATTTTGCAGCGGAGTTTGCAGCGGATTATCCGTTGCAAAATTGTCCGTTACAAATTACATTACAGCGGCTAATCCGTTGCAATTGAAAAATTCGAGAGAAAAAAAAATAAAACACGGTTTGCAGCGGATTAGCCGTTGCAAATTAAATTACTAGCGGACGAGTATTGCAACGGATTTTTGCAGCGGATTATCCGTTGCAAACTTGTCCGTTGCAAATTAAATTCTAGCGGCGAATCCGTTGCAAAGAATAAACTATTATTATTATTATTATTATTATTGCATCAATAATGAAAAAAAAATTAAATCAAAGAATAAAAAAGCCTAAAACTATAACAAAATAGCAAACAAAATCAATGAAAAAAAATATTAGCTGGAAAAAAATTATTTGACTTGAAAATAAAAAAAAAAACTAAAAGAAAGAACAAACTAAAATCTAAGAACAAAATTTCTCAAAAAGTTACCACCTTAACAAATAAGAAAATAATAAAAATTAAAAATCAAAACTAAGAGCACACATATATAAATATAGACAAAAATAAGGTGTGTGTCAGGTCGAATATTGTCGTGAGAGGGTGTCGGGATCGTACATAGTATTCATGAGAAAAGAATAATAAAAAATGATAAATTAACATAGCACCCCTACATTCAACTCTTCAATTTTGTCTTATCATGGGTAAAAGAGTTATTTTACCGTGCAATAGTATGTGAAATCAACTGTGACACCTCCTCTGTTAACTCTTAGTTTTTATCTTATATCGAGGATAGAATAGTTATTTTACTATAAAAAATATAAAAAAAATCTCAAAAAAAAATATATTTTAATATAAAACATCAAAAAAATTACTAAAAAAAAATGCAAGAAACAATTTTTGAAGCATAAAATCAAATAATTCATCATCGGTAGCATGCGTGTATGCGTGCTCTGTCGAGTTCTAAGCAATATATCTAACTTAAATCTCACGAGGATCGACCACAAAAACATGTTTTTCATTTTCATTTCAAAACCTTTAATTATGGATAATCCGACTCAATCCGAACTCTCTAACCCAACTTCACCTCCTTCAACTACTCAGAATCGGCTCAACCTCTTTGTAAGAGCAAGTTCAATGGCAAGATCTATTTTGAAGATTCAAATCTTGAAAATGGCTCTTTGAATAATGTATATTTGATTTTTTTATTGATATGTACTCCAATGGTAAAAAATATTGTGAAGAGCTATTTTTTATATTATTTCAAATATAATGCAATTATTTTGAATTTAGTTTAATTATGCAATTAATAGGAGTAAATTATACAATTAAATAATTGCTTTTGAAAAACCTTCCAACAATAAAATAAAAGATTTGTCTTTTCTAAGGAATAGCTCTTCTTTTAATCTAAGGAAAACAAAAAGCAGTACGGTAAATCGATCGTGAAATTAATAGAATATCAACAAAAAGAAAAAGACAAATTACTTATTGTCTTTGAGTGCTAGAAAAACTTAAGAAAATAAAATGAACACATTAATAAATAACCAATAAGTTCAAACATAATTAATTAAAATACATTCCATTACATTCCTACATTCCTGATAATATAAATTAATAAATAAAATTCTTATTTTTTATTTATATTTAAATTAAAAAAATAAATTTAATTATTATTAAAAAATGAATTTAATTATGATTAATAATAATAATTAATATAAAACCACCCACCCACCCAAACCCTACATTCCTTCACATCTCTTGTTCTCGATCTCCACCTCGTGCGTCGAGCTTGGTGACCCAATAGACCCATCACCACCACAGCGAAGATCTGCTTCCTACAGTGCTGTGATGCGGTTAGTATTTCCATGTTGCTTTCGCATTTCATTTCCTGCATTTTATGAACATGCCCGACTTGTTTCGATTTCTCCTTTGATTTTTACGTTTCTTGCACACCAAAAGCGATTTGTCGTTACGTTAATTTCAGAGGCCTAGGGTTTCTGATTTTTTTTATTTGTATGCAATTTTGAAGGTGGAAAGAGTGAATGAAGTTCGAGTAATTACACTACAAGAAAAGGGTGCTAAACAAATTCAGAAAAATAAAAAAAAATACACATGGGTTGTAACGAATATACCGTTGCAAATTTAATTTGCAATGAGAAAATCCGTTGCAATTTAAGCAAATGTTGTAATGGAAAAAATAATATAAATTAATAAATAAAATTATTATTTTTTATTTATATTTAAATTAAAAAAATGAATTTAATTATTATTAAAAAATGAATTTTATTATAATTAATAATAATAATTGATATAAACTCAACAACATTAACAAAAGAGTAAGCACGAAAAGCCTAAAATTATTATTAATATTATTGTTAGTATTGCGTTAATAATGAGAAAAAAAATTAAAGCAAAGACTAAAAAAATCTTAAAACTTTAACAAAAGAACAAACAAAAAAATGATAAAATAAAAATTATTAGCTAAAAAAATTATTTAACTTGAAATTAAATTTTTTTGTTAATAACTGTTAAAAAAAATATGGTAAATAATTCACCGATTAATACTTATGTATTAATAATTGTTTCTTGTCCACTGATAAAATTCCCCGTCTAGAAAAGAAAAGAAAGCTCCCGCTCTAGACATGGGATGGGCGGGCTAAATGAAAATTAAGGTTGGATTTTTCAAGTCTTGCAACTGAACATCCGTTGCAAACGGAAATGCCGTTGCAAATGTGAAACGCACCGTTTTATTGAAAACAATTGAATATCCACTGTCTTCCTCTTTCCCGGTCACATTTACTCCCATTTACAGCAAAACCAGACCTTTCCCTTCTTCTCTCTTCTTCCCGGCCTCAGCACTTTCCCTTCGAAAAACGGTGACCTTCACTCTTTAAAACCAGCTCTTTCCCTTCGGAATTCTTCTCTTTTTTCTCTTCTTTTTCGGTTCGGTGACCTTCACTCTCTAAAACCAGAAGACCTTCTCTCTCTCTCTCTCTCTCTCTCTCCCTCTCGGTTCAGCAAAATCAGCCATTAACTCCGAGCACCACCTCGTCGGGATCCTCCCCTCTGCACCAGAAACCCAGCTGCAACGCCACCGTGGAACAACGAAGGTACGGTCACCATTTCAAAATTCAAATTTCTGCTCAGTTTTTTGTTTATTTTCTTAGTTTCTAAATTAGTTTAGGGTTTATTATCTCTTGCCTTCTGTTTGGTTGGTGGGATTGAAAGAAAGTGAACAGATTTTTTTTTTTAATTTTGAATCCGAAATTTTTTTTTTAATATTTCTTAATGTTAGGAAACGGAAATATGAAAATAGAGAAATCCAGAACATTGAACTTTTTTGCATTTTGCCTAATTTCAACTGTAGTTTGCCTGCATCTTCAATTTGTTAAAGATACTCATTTTCTTAATGATGCTTGTTAACCTAGTACAAGAACTGAGAAATTGAAAAAAATAAAATATACAGATACGGTTCACAAACTATGTGATACACCATTCCAACTGAAAGACTCATGTAGTGTTTAAGAAGAAAAAACAAATAGCTACCAGCGCTGCTCAAAGGCCAACTTTCCACACTGAATCCTGTACATGATTTTATTGGGTAAACTGTTATGGACTTGAGGCCTGCAGTAGTGCAAATACATAAAACTAGATCTTAAATGATCTAACAGCAGTTCATGTCCGTAATATAACTCAATTTCTACTAGACATTCCAGGGAGCTAAGGTTATTTCTTAGTTGATTTTAATTTATCTTTTGTCAGTAATATAACTCAATTTCTGAAAGTACTAACAACATCTCTCTACGCAGGGTTTTTTAAAGGAACATCAATCAATATCTTTTGACTTCAAATTGTATTAAATTCGCTTGAAAGGTTAGTGTAATTTGTTGATTGTGTCATTTGAGTATGAATATCGATTTAATGCATATTGTTGTGTATGGTGTTGCTGTGTGTTGCTCCTATGTGTTTTGGTGTTGTGTGTTTGATGTTTTGTTAAGTATTTGTTGGTTTTTTTGTTTTTTTTGTCTTGGCCATGAATAATCCATAAACTAGAGATATCGATTGAACTCAAGTGATACATAGTTGTCCACTTTATGGGCTCATTTGCATTATAATAGACTTTAAGAGCCCAAAGATGATGAACTCTTTGATTTAGGATATGGAAGGTAAATGACTGCAACTGGATATATTGCTGGAACAAAATCCCTTGCAATGGTTGGGCATTTCATTCCCTTGTATAAGGTTCAGATAGCCAAAGTAAACTTAGTATTGCATGAGGAAGTCAAGCGTGCTTTGTTCCTTACTCACTGGGATCCTGCATCCCACTGGCAAGGTGTTTTTCTTTGTGGCTTGCATTCCTTACTCCCTGCATCCTATTAGTTTACCCTTGTATAATCTATCTCACATTGAAAAAATAGGAGGAAAGAACTACTGCTATTTCACTAGAGGGCAAGATGGTTGAATCATTAAAGTTTCTACACGCCCAGGGTGGCATTCTATTTCCTGTAATTATTGGTGTTGTTGTAACAAGGGGGGTTTTACTGTACAATTACTGGTACCTTTCTGATTCTGTTTTGGTATTAATTCTTAGGCTCGAATCTATGAAGGAAATGAATCATTTCGAGTTCTTTTCAATCTTCGAGCTTCATTGATAAAGCCGATGAAACCTCAATAAAGAATTTATAGTGACATTAGTTTTTTAACTTTTTTTTCCAACTTTCAACCAAATCGACTAATTGTAAACTTAATCGGGGAGGTCATAGCTCTCGGATACAAGAATTACATTGAATAGAATGAACTCCCGAGAGGACACATACAAGGAAGAAGGCATTGCATTATTAGGGGTAATATGCAAGCTCTACAAGTTGAACCAGTATGTCATGCCTTTATCATTGTTGCTACTGACTTGTTGTCCAGTGTACTATTGAATGTCTTGATATTTTTTTAATCTTTACTTCTATTTTTTTCTCGACTCTTGATTGCCTTTTTTTCATCCCTAGCCAATTTATGGTTCACGGGACACGAGATATCCATAATCTTTTGTTCTTTGCTTTTTGAGTTGTGGAAGTACATTTCTGAATTGAGCAAATGGAGAAGAAGATAGCAACAACTAATCGAAGGATTGAGCAAATGGGACGGCCATGAAGACCAAAGAGGATCGATGTATTTTTTTTAAACACTTCAAAATATGTATTTTTTTTATTCCATGTTGATTTACTTCTACATGTAAATGTAACCGAATCTCTGTTGTATTATAAATTTTTAATTTATGAAATTTTTATCTCAACAATATTTAGTTCTCAATATTAATAATATATCAATAATATTTATGAAAATCAATTCCAAGAATCAATATTTGCATCGGTCGAGTTAGCTTCTGCCGTTGCAATTGCAGCGGCCTCTCGTTACAATTACAGCGGGCGGACTACCATTACAGCGGGCTCGTTTCAACGGTCTCCATTGCAATTGCACGCCGTTGCAATTACAGCGAGACTGATGGAAACGGCGGTTGCAATTGCAGCGGAGCGGCGGTTGCAATTGCAGCGGCTGGTCGTTGCAATTGCAGCTGAAAGCGTTGCAATTTCAGCGGAACAGCCGTTCCAAGTGCATCGGCGGTTCAGTTGCAATTACAGCGGATATGCCGTTGCAAAATTTGTATTTACAGCGGGAGAAATTTACAGCGGATAATCCGTTGCAAATTATTTTGCAGCGGATTATCCGTTGCAAACTAAATTGAATCGACTTGTTTCTAACGGATTGTGTCCGTTGCAAATGCCGTTGCAAATTAATATTTGCAACGGATTTCTTTGTAATTTGCAACGGATCAATCCGTTGCAAAACGCCCCCTTTTTTTGTAGTGATTGATTGTCTTATAGTTAAACTTTGCAATTATTTTATTTTTTCTCATTCTTATTTTATATTTGGTTATTTTTTTAATTGGATATATATATATATTAATTATTTTTCTTATATATTTCACATGCTCACCCACACACATATATATTTTATAAAACAAAGACTTAAGCGAGTGTGTTGAAGTCAACGTCACCGGCTGGATGGGATGTCAATTTATATCACTTGAACGTAGAAGTTGTTGCTACCTTTTCAATTCACAATCTCAGAGCTACCATTCAATTTTGCTATAGGCGATTGCCTTTTTTATGGCTTACTCTCGAGTCTCGTTCTCTTCCACGTCTTAGATCCTATAGACATAGATGGAACTATGATGTTTTTCTAAGTTTTAGAGGAGAAGACACTTTGCTAAAACAATTACTGGATCATCTCTATTGCGCCTTAATCCAAGCCGAATTCATACTTTTAGGGGGCGATAATGAACTCCCTAGAGGAGAAGAAATCTCCCGCTAACTTCTCGAGCAATGTCGAAGGATCAAGGATTTACTGTAGTGGTCTTCTCCAAAAACTATGCTTCCTCTAGATGGTGTCTTGACGAGCTGGTAAAGATTATTGAGTGCGAGGGCAAAAAAAATTCACCGAGTTGTTCTTCCAATATTCTATGATCACGGATCCTTGAGTCGCATAAGCAGGGCATGTAGCTATGCAAAAGCTTTTCGATGAACATGAAGAACACTTCAAGGAAGAAATGGAGAAGGTCAACAGGTGGAGAGAAGCTCTTGCACAGGCTGGAAATCTATCTGGATGGGGTTTAAACAATGAGGCAAATGGGTAAATCTTTATCTTCTCGGTCAAAATCCTATTGCACATATCTATGTTTTTTTTCAAAATAATTCTCCAATCATTATTATTCTCCAGCTTTCCTCTAAGTGATAGATGTGTAAACACTCTACTATTATGTATGTCATAAAATAGGTTTTGAGTTAATATTTAAAAATTCTCGTGCTGCCGAAAATCATGTTAACAAAATTATATTTTAATATGAAAATTTTTTTGGTGCTGACTGCTGCTGTTAACTAATGATCTTATATTTAACTAATGTTGGATAAATAGTGATTATAAAAGAATTTTGTTCAAATTAAATATTGATACTTGGCCACCAACTAATGTGTATGCACTGATCACACACTAGACGCTCTTGATCATAAAGCTCACACTTGGACAGCATGCTTATTTTTCACTGAATCTCACTTGCACACACAACTCTTTCTCATCTCACATTTACACCGCACTAACTTTTTCATGTATAAAATTGCTTGGTTGTTTCTTGTTCTTCTTTACACTCACACTACCAAGAAGGGCTGCTAGGTCTGTTTGACAGCCGGCCTAGAGACTTCTGATAGAATATCATTTACAAGAAAGGATAACTTGATCTTGTTTTTTTAAGAGAATTCTAGAGATGGATGAGCTAGATTTTCAAGATCGATCCACTTCCTTGATAGTTCTAGAGAGGCATAGGCTGGAAAATTCTGGATTAATATCCAACATCTTATACGCCATTGATGTCTTTCTTTCTCTATGAACAGATATGAAGCGGAACTCATTAAAACGGTTGTCAATGATGTAGCTTGTAAATTGGGAAACAAAACCTTGCACGTAGCCAAGCACCCAGTAGGTATTTCTTGTAGAGTTCAGGGTGTCATTTCTTTGCTAAGAGGTGCAAGAAATAATGTTGGCATCGTGGGGATACATGGGATAGCTGGAATAGGGAAGACAACAATAGCAAAAGCTGTGTTTAACAACCTTTATTCTAGATTTGAGGGAAGCAGTTTTCTTTCGGATGTCAAGGGAATATCAGATAAACCGAATGGTCTGGTTGAATTACAAGAGCGCCTTCTTCATGATATTCTGAAACCAAACATTTGGAAGATCAGTAATGTTTATGAAGGAATGAATTTGATCGAAGAACGATTTCATCGTAAGAACGTTCTTGTTGTTCTTGACGATGTGGACAAAAGAGAACAAGTGGAGGCATTGATGGGAGAGAGATGTTGGTTTGGTGATGGAAGTAAAATAATCGTTGTAACTAAGAACAAGCATCTGCTAACAGAAATGGAGGTTGATGGGATGTATCATGCTATGGAATTGGATCCATATCAGTCTCTTCAGCTTTTCAGTTTGCATGCTTTCAGGGAAACCCGTCCAGCAAAGGATTATGAGGAGCTTTCAGAAAAGGTAGTGGACTACTGCAAAGGACTTCCTTTGGCTCTTAAAATTCTGGGTTCTCATTTGTCCAAAAGAGACAAAGCTGGATGGAAAATTGATATTGCCCATTGGCAAAATATTCCGCATGATGATATTCAAGCAAAGCTTAGAGTAAGTTTTGATGCACTTGATGTGGATTCAAGCGAGATATTCCTTGATATTGCGTGTTTTTTTGTTGGGAAAGACAAGGACTATGTAGCAGATATAGTAGGTGAGCGTTACGATTGCCATCCAGAGGTAGCTTTCAGAGCTCTCATTGGAAGGTCTCTCATAGCAATTAACAATAGTTTATGGATGCATGATATAGTACGAGAGATGGGAAGGGAGATTATTCGTCAAAGGTCGCGTAACAATCCTGGAAATTGCAGCAGAATTGTGCTTCCAAAAGATGCACACATTGTTCTCTCCAAGGAAATGGTAAGAACTCATTACGTTGTATATTGATTGCTGTACTTTACACTCCATTATATTTGTCTTAATTTCATGTTAGATCTTAAATTGGTGTCGACATTCTCATGTTTATTGTCATGATATTTTAATGTTTCTTGGCTCTTTTCAGGGAACAGAGGCTGTGGAAGGTCTGGCACTAGATATACAGGGATCGTTCAGCACAAAATCATTTACAAAAATGAGACATTTACAGTTACTCCAAATCACAGGAGCAGTACATCTTGTGGGGAGCTACAGTCTTCTCCCCAGAGAGTTGATATGGCTTTATTGGCCTAAATGCCCTTTGAAATCTTTGCCTTCTGATTTTCACCTAAGCGAGCTTGTTATGCTTGACATGCAAGGAAGTAAAGTCCGAAAACTTTGGAAGGGGACTAAGGTAAAATATATGCAATAAGCCCTCAATAATTTCCCGAATTAGATTTAATGTAGAGTTACATTTTTTCACTTAATTATTTTTATTTTATTTTCTAATTGCTTTGACAGATTCTTAACAAGCTGAAAATCCTCAATCTCAGCTATTCCAAGTGCCTTTTTGAAACTCCTAACTGCCTAGGACTCTCTAGTTTGGAGAGACCCGATACTTGTAGATCGCTGCGGGTTTGGTTAAGGTACATCAATCTATTGGAAATTTGAAGAGCCTTGTTTTGTTGAATTTGGAGGGCTGCAACGACTTAAAGAGTCTTCCAGAAAGCATGGGCAGACTTAAAATCTCTTCAAACTCTCAACGTTACTAGGTGTCGGCAACTTGAGAAATTGCCGGGACAGTTTGGGTGGCCTAGAATCCTTAACAGAGTTGTTCGCAAAGGGTACTGGGATGAAGCAACTTCCTACATCAGCTAGATATTTGAAGAAGCTAACAAAGTTATCACTTGGTGGATGCAAAAATGTTTTCTGCTCACCTGATCCACCATCTGAATCTTGGTTTTCAAGATTTTCATCGTGGTTTTCACCGAAAAGCTGTTCTAGCTCTATAGTTATGCCACTAGCTTCTTTCACTAGTTTCAGCTCATTGAAAAATCTAGATCTAAGTTATACTGGTTTGGATGACGCAATAAGCTCCATTGATTTTGGGAGTTTGTCCTTTCTTGAAAATTTGAATTTGTCTGGAAACGGATTCTTCAATCTGCCTTCTAGCATTAGCCGCCTTACTAAGCTTTGGTGGTTTGCGGTTCAGAGATGCAAGAATCTTCTATCAATCTCAGAGCTTCCATCAAGCGTACTAGTCTTGTATATCAATGGCTGCACGTCTATTGAAAGAGTAAGTGCACAACTTCAACATGAAAGAATGATGGATCTAGTTGTAGCAGGGTGCCGAAATTTAATAGAGATTCAGGGCATGGAGTTTGCGGGCAATAGCTGGTCCTATTTTAACTCACGTGACTGCAACAATTTATCTGAAAACTCCAAGATGAGTCTTATTCAGGTTGTCTCTCTTTCTCTGTCTCTTAACATACATATAGTAGTTTTTCGAACTCAAATTTTAACTACTTTCCTTGAAACCAATAGGGATTTTGCAAAGGTAAACGTTATGAAATGTGCCTTGCTGGTGGCGAGATACCAGAATGGTTCAGCCATCGTGGAGAAGGAGCTGCATTATCATTTCATTTGCCCTCAGTTTCAGTCCCGGACGGTAATAAACTCCAAGCGCTTCTTTTTTGGGTGGTCTTTGCCACTCCAAAAACATCATCTCTTCCGTTTGATGGTAGCTGTTTCGCTACTTTCAAAAATAAGAGCAATGGTATGGTGGTATTGTTTCCCATGTCGGTGGCAATTTGTTATGACAGAAATTCCACTAAGCATTCTTGGATACGGCGTGTACCGTTGATCGAGTTAGAGGAATTGCTGCAAGGTGTAGAGGAATTGGAACTGAATGTCGAAGTAACCTTATTCCCAAGAATTGTTAGAGGAACTGAATGTCGAAGCTCAATAAAAAATAATGGAAAATGTTGGGTTGAAAAATGCGGGGTGCATTTGATAATGGAAAAAAGTAAAGCAGATTCAGATATTCATGTTGACAAAAAAGGAAAGTGGGATCATGCGATTGATCTTCATGCACTAGGCTCTTTAACTACTGATGATCAAGTTAACAAACCATAGCAACATTTTTTGCTACAGATGATCAGAGAAGATGTTTTTTTGATTTTTTTACCTTCTGCGTTGAGACCATATTTTTTTTTATCAAATTGTGTTAGAAACTTAGAATAGCTAAAGACTCATCTTTGTTTTATTTGAAATTTATTCTTTTTTTTTTTAAATACCAAAATATCCTTAGATTTTTTTTTCTTTCCCCCCTCTTCTCCTTCATATTCACAGTTATTTTTTGATGACGCCCTATTAATTATTTTATCTTACAATTAAAATTGTGTTATTTATGGCAGAAAGTTTACATTTTAATTAATTGTCATTCCCTAACTAGATTTTTAGTACATATTCGGAAGTGTAGTTGCGATTTTTTTTTAAAGTAATTTTTATTTAAAAATGCATTAAAATAATATTTTTTTATTTTTTAAAAATTATTTGTAATATCAATGTATAAAAATGATCTAAAATAACCAAAAAAATTTAATTTAAAATAAAAAATAAAAAAAATTATTATTATTATTTTTTAATTAATTGTCATTCCCTAACTAGATGTTTAGTATATATTTGAAAGTGTGGATCATATTGTTTTTTAAAGTGATTTTCGTTTAAAAATGTATTAAAATAATGTTTTTTTATTTTTTAAAAATTATTTTTAATATTATCTCATTAAAATTATTTTCGGTCCAAAGAATACAGCCTTGTACATTAAGAATACAGTATACTCTTTTTTGCCTTGCAGTTATCACTCATAGATTCATTTTAGATAAGGTTTTTGAGACCAAGTCTCATGGTCCCCTCATTCAACGAGCTTATCAATTAATTAATTAATATAGAAAATTCATTTTCGTGGCGCACTGATGCTCTTTGCCTGCTGCTTTGGCATTTATTTCCATATCACTATCAATTAATTAATTAGTTTGTTTTTGCATATTTTGTAGAGTCTACGACGGGCATGAGAGCATCAAAGACATTATAATTAATCTCGCAACCAATATTTGAAGCGAAATCTTTGACAACCTTGTCTGATACTTAATTTACAATTTTACTTGTCCCGTACAGTCTAATCTTATCTCCTGATTAAATGCATCCCTGTGATTTTATCATCAGCATATCCATGATCCTAAAGGACTAGTGTGATAATAAAATACTTGTGATCTGCTGCACAGTAGAACTCGAGTTCGAATCAGGGTGTGCACTTCTTGTACGAACCTGGGACAACTGAGATTTTATTCGCTCATCTGATCCATAAATTACACTATCCGGATGCTAGTTTACTCGCTTAAAAAAAATCCATAATGCAAAATCCATGTGCTGGAACAACTCCCATGCTGTACATGGAAATCGGCCTTCTTTAGTAATCAAAAAGTAATCAAGAAAACTCTTCCCCAAAGGCCAGAAAAGAGAATTTTAGCAAGACAAGTTTATAAAGCAACAGAGAAAAGACGGGGTAAGTATTAGCACCACAAATGCATGGTTTTTCGAGAGTGAATAGGTGTACATCCAGTTAATCAAAACTCACAAAAACACAGAAATATGTGTGTCAATCTGTTAATTTCATGCCAACATATAGTCATCCTGGAAAGAAATTATGTCCATTCATATAAGGAAAGAGGACATACCAGCAATGCGCCAAATGCAAGTGAAGCATGAAATCCAAATGAAAGCAGAATCGCAATTAAAAATACCAAATTGTAGGGATTATCATAAATAGAAATATTATGTACATGGAGTGAACCTGGTCATTATCCCTCAATCAACACAGAATGCTGTACGAGTTCGCATATTGTAGGGATATGATCAAAGTTGTGTTTGGAGCATTACAACAAGCTGCAAGCTTTTTTAATCGAAACAAAAACATGGAAAGTAAAGTTAAAAACAAGAGTTCATTACCACTATTACGGAGGAATAGTCGGGTTTCACCATCCTAAAGAGATCCTTTTGATCGATTATAAGCAAAAAAATCCTCACATAATTCATCATGGCCCTGTTTCCCAAATCAGAAATTTATCATTTCAGTATCTTCTTACCATGTTTTATACTTTTTGCTGCATTCCCAAAATCCTTGTAATCCTCTGAAACAGATTGAGTAGTATCGTTGTGGGAAATGGAAGCTTTTGGAAACAGGTCCTTGTTGCCGACGACATGGAGAAAGCAAGAATTCTTTTTCTGTTGTCCAAAAGCCACAAGGTAAATAGAGAAGCAACTGATCCTCCAATTGAGTGTCCAGTGACATTTAATGGAGTCCGCAGCAGTTCACCAGTCTTTAAATCATGGATCTAAAAGTACTGCTCATAATCAGGACCATGATAGAGTGAAACAAGCAGACAGGAACCTATTTTCGTAACATGATAATCTCCATGTTGGATTCTTCTCTTATTTTCGTCATTTAGCCTAGTCTCCTAGTCATGCAGTCATAAACTTTACGGACCAGAAGAAAATTTGGCATATGTGTTGCTTCAATATGTATTTTTCCTAATAATTATGGTCAATGTGTAGTTTTCAGACTCAATGATGTAGATTTAAATAATGAAACATGGCCAAAATAAAGCAGAGTAGAACGTAAATGAGATGATGAATGCGATGAAAACTGCCAAATGGCCAGCAGAAGTTCAAAAAATCACGAAAACAACCGGTTTTTCGTATGATATTTCTCAAGGATACCTTAGTTTTGAGCTGGGACAGCTCCTTAAAATGAGCTTTAAAAAGGGTGATTGCACTTCTATGAATTGAAAAAGACCTGTTTCTTTCAGTGCATAAGAAGTCAAAGATGTTGAAAATGCATGATCAAAGTCAACCAAAGTCAACTGATTCCAAACCTGCAGACATGAAGAACTGGTGCTGCGAAGATCATCAAGAAGCCCCGTCACCTTCCAATGCAAGTTCCGGCCACCACAGGCCACCATTTCCGACGCCACCACGACTAGAAGAACCACCATGACCTCCTCTACCCAACGGTATTAACAGGTACGCCTTTCGTCGCACTCCAAAAATCACCATGCTACTGTTCATCTTCTTCCTCACGAAGCGAGCCGGGGAGAGAATTAAGTCACTCCCGCGAGTCGGTTAGGGCAGACCCTTGCGCCCGACGACCCTAAAACATTGGGCTTTCAGCCGGTGGAGCCCAGTACGAGAGCTTTATGGGCTGAAGCCCGGTCACGGCAATAAGTGGTGAAAGCCCTTTCAAAATTACATAGGCACGAAACTTGGCCCGGCGCAATTCCAGGCCACCACGAGGCCATCATTTCAGCGCCACCACGACCATAAGAACCACCACGACCTCCTCTACCCAGCGGTATTAGCAGTGCATGCCTTTCGTCACACTCCAAAAATCGTCATGCTACTCGTTCATCTTCTTCCTCCGAAGCGAAGTCGCGGGGAGTGAATTAAGTCACTCCCCCAGCGGATCCCGGTCGGTAGGGCCTTGCGCGGCTGACTTTAAAAATGTTGGGCTTTCGGCCGGGGATGGAGCCCAGTAGAGGCTTCATGGGACTGAAGCCCAGTCGGCAATAAGTGGAGTCGAAAGACCCTTTCAAAATTACATGGGCTTGAAATCGGCCCGAGAATGATTAGATTTGAAAGTCTAGTAGGCCCAACCCAATCGATTGATGGTGTCGACCCATCCACGCGAGTGGGTGATAGCCCGACCCTAGCAATAATGAGGCGTGACTCACCCCAAATAAAATAATAATAATAAATATAAAAAAATAATAATATAAATATAAAAAAAATACAAAAATTTGCAAAAAAAATATTTTTATAAAAAAGACAAAAAAAAGTGTTGTTTTCTTGCATACGGCCAATACACTAGCATATTTTAAAAATTGTTTTTCTTTCGAAAAAATATATATATCTTGGGTTTTGAAGAGAAAATGTGTTTTAGCATTGATTTCACAAAGAAAAAAAATCATTTCTTGCATTTTTGGATTTTACAACATGTTTGTAAAACCCAAAGGGTATTGGCCAATATTTCAAAAAATATAAAAATCTTATTTTTGGGAATGTATTATTCACTATCTGTATTTGGATAAATAAATTCTAAGGGGTTAATATCCAAAATATTCAGCGGGAATGATATGCTATTGTTCATTGTCGGTATTTGGATAAATAAATCCTAAGGGGTTAATATCCAAAATATTCGGCAGGAATGATATGCTATTATTCACTGTTGGTATTTGGATAAATAAATTCTAAGGGGTTAATATCCAAAATATTTGGTGGGAATGATATGCTATTATTCACTGTTGGTATTTGGATAAATAAATCCTAAGGGGTTAATATCCAAAATATTCAGCGGGAATGATATGTTATTATTCACTGTCGGTGTTTGGATAAATAAATCCTAAGGGGTTAATATCCAAAATATTCGGCGGAGTAATATCCCATTCATCATTTAACCAACATATTCTTTGAAAGATCAAAATCATAACAAATCATAACCAAACAAAAACACCAAGCAGCTTACCTTAGGTAGGGCGTACTAGGGGTGCTAAAACCTTCCCTTTACGTAACCAGTCCCTTACCCTAGAATCTCTGAAAGACCAGTTTAGGTTTCCTAGTAACCTTAGGTGGTGACTCCCTTTTTCAAGAAAATAAAGATGATACCCCTGACATTAAATTCCCCCGCTCACGGGGAGGGTTGTCACGACGCCGCGCTCTCGCGATGGGGTGCGACACTTATCATTTAACTTTCGGAGTTCAACGCAGCGGAAATATCAAAGTAAACTTTATAACATAATTCAATTGTCTTTATACAAGAGTTGATTACATACTGTTATAATTGTGGAGCACTAACTAGACATATGAACAAAAGTGTTAATTACAATCAAAATAGAAGGTTCCGAGAGTACGAAAAAAAATGACACGCTAGCAAAGCTACGAGCACTGAAAATAATAAATAATGAGGGGATGAGTTCAACAACTCAGTGAGTAGATAACATCTAATATACACATACGAGATAATACAACAAAGAGAAGTATATTATCGAATCGACTCGAAGTTCTTACAAGTTTCTCAAATAAGTCATAACAAGAATTTAATAGGTAAAGCTCGTCAGAAAATCAAAATGCAATGAGCATGAGGCTCCGTACTGTGGGATGATCAGTCCACACAGGTTAGTGACTCCCCCGACCAACTAGGGTTTCAGATCCGATGTGCACAAAGGCTAACATTACCCTGTTAGCATGGGTATTGTGACTGGCATACCGTAGGTATGTATTATAATCAAACAGACATATTCATATCTCAAGGCTCAACTCATGGTATTAATCAAATGAGGAGCTATCAATTCACAAACAGATATAGGCTCGTATCAAGAATGTATATTCAACAATTGATTATGCTTTATCGTATCAAGAATAGTAATCAAGGTATATATTATCAAAAAGCATAATCCAATTCATACTAGCAAATTCAAATATTTATACTATTTCTCATGCATATTAAATATTATCCACTCACCTAACTCAAAAGCAAACAAGGTTCAAAAACAAAATGTTGACGAAATCTTACTGATGTCTCGCAGGCTAAATATCGAGATTATCTGAATATATAAAAGAAGATATACTCAAAAATGACTCAAAAGAAGTAAAATACCTTTAATAACATATCTAAGAGTTCAACTCATAATCCTACGTGTTTTTGAATCAAACTATCCATTTTTCGTAAAAACCTAAAACAAAGGTTTCTTCCGAAATCTAATTCCAAATACATAACTCATAAAATTGATAATAATTCATCAAATAAGCTTTAATTATCCATCAATCCAATCTGAAATACTATTACTTCACCTAGGGACCATTCTGAATTTTTTTTATATTTTTAGGGTCAAATTGTAATTTTATCAAAATGACTGACTAATTGAAATCCTCATAAAGACTCATCTTTGTTTTATTTCAAATTTATTCATTTTCTTTTTAAATTACCAAAATTTCCTTAGATTTTTTTTTCTTTCCCCCCTCTTCTCCTTCATATTCTTTCCCTTTTCCTCTCCCTCTGTATTCATCTCTTCTCTCTTCGTGCATCCCTCATCTCTTCTCACAGTGCTGAATCTGTGGTGCTTTTTTGTGGCATTTTGGACTGATAAATGAGCGACAAATATTTGCAAAGACTACTTCAGTGAGGACAATGGAACTGTATATTTATTTATCACCATTAATTTAGTACTAGTTGTCATGACTGGAGTGCTTGCTTCGAATCGTAATTGAAACCGTTCTCTTCCATGTATACGAATGAATGCATAGGTAAACCTGGTCCACCATCATTATGAACCGAGTTAATAAAAATTTTATACAATTATTTTTTGATGGACGCCCTATTAATTATTTTATCTTACAACTAAAATTGTGTATTTGGAGAATCAAAGAGAGAATCACAGTTTCTGCTAGCCATGATGAAAGCCTACTAAAAAATGAACAGAACATGGATTTTAAACTATGATTTATTCTCAATATGGAGAAGCCTCTATTCTGGGTGTGCAGCTGGCGCACTGGTGAAAGAAAACAATTACATTATCTCAACAACAGCTCTGCTGACAATTTTTCCCTGGTTGAGATCCTGGAATGCTTTGCCAGCCTCCTCAAAACCATATTTTCTCGTAACAGCATCAGCGAGATTGAATATACCTGATTCTGCAAGTTTGACCAACTTCGGAAGATCCTGCCTTGCCCTTCCTCCATAGGAGCCAATTACTTGAACCTGTTCCAGGAGTTAAAAAGGAGTCAAAAGATTTTCAAATATTCCAGAAAATAGTATGGATGTGCGAAGGATGCCATTAACTCAAGGGTGTTGGAAATAAAATTCAGTGAAGAACAATTACTGTTCAAATCACTGTCAGAATTTTGTATCTGACACAAGGAAACAAGCACTGTTCAAATCAGTGCTTATAAACCAAGAACTTGCCCAGAATTTTCCCAGAAATTGTAAAGTATAAAGACTAATAATTGATGCAAGAAACCACGGAACAAGGGGCGAGAACTTCTTGTTAGGGATACTCGCCATCCCTAAGCTTTTATTTATAGAAGAAAAACTGAATACAAAGATAGAAATTCCAGTCCATTACAATCACTCCTACTGAACTGGAAAATAGACAAAAAACAGGAAATAAATCTGCGAAAATAAAGCAACAAGATATGATCAAATATAATTTGATCTTACTTAACTAAAACATAAACTCTTAAATTAAAACATGATAAAAAACAATTAAGGAAAATACTTGATGATCTTCGCAGCTCAGGTTCTTCATTTCAGCGGACTTGGAATCGGTTGACTTTGGTTGACTTTTTGATTCCGAATTTTCAACACTCCCCCTTGATTCCAATCTGCTCATGCCGCACATTCTAATCATCCTTAGGGTTGCAGATTATAGTATGGACTCCCAAACATTCTCAAGTGTACTATGTTGGGTTTGTATCCATGCCATATTTCATAAGGTGTCTTCTCTCCCAAACCCTTAGTAACCATTTGATTTAGGAGGAAGAAAACTTTCTACGCCCAAATTTTTCGGGAGGCAATTTCTTCTCATATAAAATGGCATCTAGCCATCTCCACTAGAGTTTTATTTCTCCTTTCACTAACACTATTGTGTTGAGGTGTGTATGGAACTATAAGTTGATGCTTAATCCCCTCTCTTTCTAAATGTCCCTCAAGTTTATGAGTAGTGACCTCACTCCCATCATCAGAATTCAAACCTTTCATCTTGGTTCCGGCTTCCCTCTCGACTGCAACTTTGGTATGTGTCAAAGGTATCAAACACTCCCCCTTTTTTCTCCTTTTGCTCTTGAATTTTAGGTAATCCAATCACCATCTCTAAGTCTGTCATCTTCTTCATGGTAGCATAATTAGAATGCCCCAATCCCTTATGCCACAACACTGACTTTGCATCGTCGATTGATGTTCATGTTACGATGTTCATATTTTTAAACCGAGACTGAAAGCTTACGTTATACATTATAGCGAGAAAACAATATGACTCCTTTATCATCTCTAATTGTGCATATGCCATCAATAAAGGACAAAGAGTAACCATTTTCAAGCAATTGTCCAACACTCACTAAGTTTTGTTTAATTTCAGGCACATACAATACTTTATCAAAAGTTCTCATACCCGCCATAGTTTCAATGTCAACATCTCCTCGCCTTCCACATTAACATCTCGACCATTAGCCAATTTTACTCTAGATTCATAACTTGAATCTAAGGTATTAAACCTCCTCACATCTGCGAGTCATATGATTAGTGCATCCACTATCAACAAGCCAATCTGAATTTTTTTACCTCGTGTTGCTTTGCAAATTTGTTACGTCACAGACCATGAACAATTGTTCATCTTCCACTTCGAGTTCTCTCGCAATGTATGCTTGCTTTCCGGTTTCAAACTTACGCGCTGAGTTCGCGAGAACTTTTGAATGTGCCCATACTTGTTTGCACCTTCGCATTGAGCATTCTTGAGCCAACACCTTGACTCAAGATGATTAGTTTTATGGCAGTATTTGCAAGCGGGAAATTGATCATTTCTCTCCTCTCTTGCATTGAATTCGTTGGGATAGTTACGGTTATGTTGCCGGTTTTTGTTTTGTGAATTCCTTCCAATTTCTCTTCTGTCACCATGACCAAGCTGTTGGAAAATTCTGATTTCGAGATCTTCCTCTCGAATCACGCAACAAAGCTTCTTCACTGCACTTTCATGCCTAAAAGCTTGCCTTTGCTCCCATCGCTTGAAGAGCATTTATCAAGTCTTGAAGGCTCATCTCGGTGAAGTCTTTAGAGTCTTCTAAAGAGCGATTTTGTTCTCAAATCTTTCGAATGGCCCGGCGAGAACTTTTTCCACCACTCTAGAGTCCTGAACTTCTTCTCCCAAAATTCTCATTTGGTTGACTAATTTGGAGATTTTAGAGGAAAATTCTTTGATTGTTTCTGACTCCCTCATCTTCAACCCTTCGAACTCCCTCTTTAAGTTCAGAATCTGCATTCTTCTAGATTTTTCATCACCTTGAAATTCTGCTTTAAGCTTATCCCAAGCCTCTTTAGCAGTTTCACAAGCCATTATTCTTGTGAATATCTCTTCACTTACTGCATTATGGATGCAGGTAAGTGCTCTGAATTTCTTTGCCTTCTCTTCATTGTGATACTTGAGTTGATTCATGGTGGGATTATTGTGCAAGGGATATGGTTCCCTGTTAGTCTCCACAACTTCCCATAAATCAAAAGCCTTGAGGTATGTTCCCATCTTCACTCTGCCCATACGCCATAGTTGGTGCACGTGAAGAGAGGTGCTGAAAAAATTTCGAGAATCCATGAAGAAGAAGAAAATCTGACGATCCAGTGATACTCTTTTTGATTCTCTGAGCCCGATAACAATTGCTTTGTTTTGAGTAGGTTTGATCAGTAATAAAGAACTGGAGGGGTAATTGGCTGTATGTAGTCAATCACGTATCAAGCAAACACAAAATCAAGATGATTTTCTTGATTTGAAATTCCTCACTCGTGTTTCACTCCCCTTCCCTTCAAAGTTAATAACTTTGAAAAAATCTCTCAATTCTCTCGTGTTTCTCACAACCCTTCTAAGATCGAGAATCAGCTCACGATACCATTTGTTGGAAATAAAATTCGAGTGAAGAACAATTACTTGTTCAAATCAGCTGTCAGAATTTTTGTATCGACACAAGGAAACAAGCATTTGTTCAAATCGATGCTTATAAAACTAAGAACTTGCCCAGAATTTTCCCGAAATTGTAAAAGTATAAAGACTAATAATTGATGCAAGAAACCACGAGAACAAGAGGGCGAGAACTTCTTGTTAGGGATACTGCCATCCCTAAGCTTTTATTTATAGAAGAAAAACTGAATACAAAGATAGAAATTCCAGTCCATTACAATCACTCCTCTTGAGCTGGAAAATAGACAAAAAGCAGGGGAAATAAATCTGCGAAAATAAAGCAACAAGATATGATCAAATATAATTTGATCTTACTTAACTAAAACATAAACTCTTAAATTAAAACATGATAAAAACAATTAAGGAAAATATTTGATGATCTTCGCAGCTCCAGTTCTTCATTTCAGCAGACTTGGAATCAGTTGACTTTGGTTGACTTTTGATTCTGAATTTTCAACAAAGGGAACGACAATGAGAATAGTTTTTTTTTCATAATTTCACACGTTTCTATGTAACAGGGATCAACTAAATACGTTATATTTTACTTGTGAATAAAATCATAGATACATGGACAAGATCGGTTGATGTTATAGCATAGATACATTGACAGAGATGAGCTGGTTTTAGTGAAAAAGTTCTCCAAGACATTGACCAAAAATGCACAAGTAGACTTATGACCCCTATAGCACCAGCCTGTGCAAGTCCTGTGAAAATGTCTGTGGTTTGCCCAAGGCTTCCACAGCAATGTCCACTCCTCTTCCTCCAGTTATTTCCTGGCAAACATACACACTACATAATTTAACTTCAAAATATAGAAGAAAAGCATAAGAATGTTTCTTAATCTATTTAGACAGAATTCTCCATAAATACTTGAATGCCACAATTTGGTATGACAAAAAAAGCAAACCAAAACTGAGAACTGAGATTATGGCCGACCCTCAGTATCATAAGCAAATCGAAGAACTAAACAGTCAATGAGGGGTTATGAAGAAAGCATGAAATGCTAAACTTTCATATCTTTTACTCACCAGATACAGACAAAAAGCTTTGGTAGTGGCACTTTCATCATAAGTAGGGAACTTCTGCATCTCATTTAACAAAAAACTAAAGGACAAAGAACGCACCTTTATCCTTTCAATAGGATCTTCTATCTTTAAATTTATAGTGGTAGTGGCACCAAATGTTTTAGCTTTCTCTAGTTTTTCATCCTGAACATCCACAGCAATAATATCAGAGGCACCAAATGCCCTTGCTATCTGCAAACAACTGGAGCATCTTGTCTTAGTCATGGTTATGCAAGAGTTCATTGAAATAGAGTAACAAACACCATGACTGACTATGACTTTAATTTTGATAAAATAAATATTTCAGAAAAAACATCAACAACCTGAATTTCTGCTAATGTTTTATTATTATGATTATTGTCATGGTGTTGTCATGTTTCTCATTTTCATGGGTTCACTAGTTAGATAAGCAAAGTCACATTAAACCCCCATATATCTGTTTTTGTCGTAAAATTGGGGACCTTCCACTGTTTACATATTCATGAAGGTTAAAACCTAGAAGTCTAGAATTACGTGTGTGGCTAAAAGCACTGTTCAGGAAAGTCCAACGCAACCCTTCTCTGGACTCAAAAATACAAAACAAATAAGAAAAGGAAAGGAAATAGAAACTATGATGCATGAGAAGTCTAGAACTATGATCAAATAATTTCCCCTGTTTCTAACAATCAAAATGAAATTAGCTAAGCTGCTTGTTAGACCGACATCAAATGACCTTGGAAGTTGTTCAAATGAGAGTACATACCAGCAATGCGCCAAATGCAAGTGAAGCATGAAATCCAAAATTTATTTAGACTGGAAATGAAGAAGCGCTGCTTGGTATGGAGATAAAAGAAAGCATATAAAACAATTGAACACTAGAATTACACTGTCTACCACTTCATTGCAGACAAATACACAGCAATAAGAAATGGGGTGCCCATCACCGCATCCAGGCTCATTGATCTGGCAGTATAGTAGAATAGTACAAGTGGATGTGCTCAAACTAACATCAAGAGTAAATGTATTGAAATTAGTATAATGAATAATTATTCACATCAGAATACTATGAATCTAAAAATAATACGAATATAAAAATAATATGAATCTAGAGTAAATATTAAAAAATCTAATATTAATTAAGTACTTAGAAGATTGTAAAAGATATTTTATAATATTTATATGTATATTATATGAATTTAATAATAAAAAGTGTGAGAGTACTAACCTCTCCTCTGTTTTGGTATTGTTTTTTCTAGCAAATTTGGTATCAGAGCTTGAGATATAACATGAATATAGAAAATTGAAAAGGAATGTAGAATGAGAAATTAAAAATCATAAAGCCAGATTAGTATAATGAATAATCATTCAAATCAGAATACTATGAATCTAGAAATAATATGAATATAGAGATATTATGAAACTAGAGTAAGTCCTGAAAAGTCTAACATTAATTAAATACTTTGAAGATTATAAAAGATATTTTTTAATATCTATATATATTGTATGAATTTGATAATGAAAGGTAGAAGAGTATTATTATATAGAGTATTGTATTCCACCAAAATTGTGTGAGCAGTAACCCGTTCTACTGTTCTAGTATTGTTTTTTTTTCCAACAGGTTATGATCCACAATTACCACTTCTCAATAATATCGCTAGATAGCGATCGCAAGAAAGTAGATCTCTTTTTCATATTGAAGATATCTTTCATTCTTCATGAAGTCACTCGGGGAGAATCGTGGGATGCTTCTATAATTTCCTGAAAAAGTTTTTCCCACCATTTCATAAAACCGCTTTCTTTCAAGAAAATTTCGGAGATACTGGCATAGTTATTGATTTGGTTCAGGTGCATATTGCTCAAACATATCCGGATTCTCTTTTGCCAATCGTTTCTCCACGGAACTTGAGATTCCACACTTCAACAACTTGCATGAGATGAGATCATCCTCCACTTTTTTCCCTGAAACAAGAATCCTCCGTGGAGAATACCGACCACATTTTGTTTCTTCTTGTTATTTGGTGAGCTTTTGAGTTTCTCTCGCATCCTCCTCCCGCCATTTCTCCGAAAGAAATGTAATGTCTAGACCTTCCATGAGTTTGATAGTCTCTTTTATCACTATCTCTATAGTATTCAACAATATCAAGTGGTTCAACCATTCTTCTGTAGTTTCTTCCAGAATAAAGCCAAGTCCCCGTGATGAATCGCCTTCTTTCGAGGCTTTCTCTCCACGCCCTCCACAAAACTTTTCCAAGTAATTCTTGAGAAACTTCTTGAGCCCGGTAACTTCCCCGTCGCCGCTGCCGAAGTTGGTTCTTGTAACAATCATAGTAGCCTATCCCCTTAGTCTTGCAAATCTTATTATACCATTCAAGGTGGGCCATTTTTTATCTTTATCCGGTTTAATTTTTTTCTCGGGTCCATAGTCTGCACTTTTCGTTCGCCATCGGGATCTTTTCTCTTTCTTCTAGCTTGGAGATAAGATTATTGTTGTCCACCTTTTCTCTGTTGTTGATGAATTTAAAAGTGGATTAGACATTATGGACTGAAAGAACATAACAAAACACATGAATCTTAACGTTATGACTTCGATAAAAACACATGAAGTAATTACCGGGTGGTCATTTCAACTCCAATTGTCTGCAGTTGTAAGATTATTCCCGCCTTAAGTGGATGCATGTGAGATGGATCACGCTGAGAATCCCCCGATGATAACTTTAGATTTCGAGATCATTCACCATCTCAACATAATAATCAATCTCACGTGCTTCACAAGAATCTTGCCTTTGTGTGCTTTCAGGTAACCTTGGAAACAACCACAAGGTCATCAACACTGAGCACATCCCCTCTCGGAGCACAAGATAAATGTTCCAAAAAGCCTTGTATTCCTTTATGGCAGATTGAGTAGTATCGTTGTGGAAAATGGAAGCTTTTGGAAACGAGGTCCTTGTTGCTCGACTGACATGGAGAAAGCAAGAATTCCATGTTGAACATTCTAATATTGCTTGTCCAAAAGCCATAATAAGGTAAATAGAGAAGCAAATCGATCCTCCAATTGAGTGTCGAGTGACAATTAATGGAGTCCCGCAGCTAGATTCACCAGTCTTTAAATCATGGATCTAAAAGTACTTGCTCATAATCGGGACCATGATACAGTGAAACAAGACAGGAACCTATTTTCGTAACATGATAATCTCCATGTTGGATTCTTCTCTTATTTTCGTCATTTAGCCTAGTCTCCTATGTAAGGTTTTCATTTGATTTTCTATTTCTTGTAGAATCTTCAATTGATTGTTGGTTTGCAGATGTTCTGCTTTGGTTTTGGAAGGGAAGGGAGGATTTGCAGAGAGCTTTTGAGAAGGGATAGCTTTGCAGAGAAGATGAGTATTTTTCAGTGTCTATTGCAATTAACTTGTTTGATGAATTTCAAACTCATGCGTTACACATGTTTGTATTTGTAATAAACTTACAACTAGCTAGAAAAGTCAATTTAATCTTCTCTTCTTACAATGAGTTAGTTAAACTGAAAAGTGCATTACAGCAGTATCTATGCTTGTCAGCTCTGCTCCTTCTTTCTTCTTCTTCTCTTTATGTGTTGATATCCACGTAAGCAGCTTAATCATCAACATCCTAGTCATGCAGTCATAAACTTTAAGGACCAGAAGAAATTTGGCATGTGTGTTACTTCAATATGTATTTTTCCTAATAATTATGGGGTCTATGCGTAGTTTTAAGAATGATGTAGATTTAAATAATGAAACATGGCCAGAATAAAGCAGAGTAGAACGTAAATGAGATCATGAATGCGATGAAAACTGCCAAATGGCCAGCAGAGGTTCAAAAAATCATGAAAACTGTTGAAAATGCAGGGTCAAAGTCAACAAAAGTCAACTGATTTCAAGTCTGCACAATTGAAGAACTGGAGCTGCGAAAATCATCTAGTTTCCTTTATTGTTTTTATTGTGTTTTAATTTAAGAGTTTATGCTTTAGTTAAGTAAGATCAAATTATATTTGATCATATCTTGTTGCTTTATTTTTCGGGATATTTATTTCTGTTTTAAGTAGAAGAGTTATGTAATAGGTTTGAATTTCTATTCTTGTATTTTTGATTTTCTTCTATAAATAAAAGTGAAGGGATGGCAGTATCCTAAGATGAAATTCTGCCCCTTGTTGTGATGTTTATTGCTTAATTATTTGTCCAAAATTGTTAAGCAAGTTCTGAGAAAATTTCTGGAAAATTTTGCTTGTTCTTGACTTGATTTGAGCGATTAGTGCTGTTTGTCCTTGTCGAGGCAAATTCATGACGATGATCCGAGCGATGTTTGTTTGTTCATCAGAAATTTTTCCAACAATTGGTATCGAGCCAAATTGAATCTTTGAAAGGGAATTGAGTGAAACACGAGTGTATTGTGAGAATTTTTTCAAAGTTATTTAACTTTGATTGGGTGGAGAGTGAAACACGAGAGAGGATTTGTTTCTCGAAATTTCAAGCGATTTCTTCTAAATGGAATCATCGAATCTTACAAAGTCACACGTGTTCAATGGAACAAATTATGATGTTTGGGCAGTGAAGATGAGAACTTTTCTCAAAGCTTATGATTTATGGGAAGTTGTGGAAACTAACAGGGATCCATATCCCTTGAACAACGATCCCACCGTGAATCAACTCAAGTATCACAATGAAGAGAAGGCTAAGAGATTCAGAGCACTTACCTGCATTCATAATGCAGTAAGTGAAGAGATATTCACAAGAATAATGGCTTGTGAGCATGCTAAAGAAGCATGGGATAAATTGAAGGCTGAATTCCAAGGTGATGAGAAGTCAAGAAGAATGCAGATATTGAACTTAAAGAGACAATTTGAAGGGCTGAAAATGAGGGAAACTGAAACAATTAAAGAGCTTTCATCCAACATCTCAAAAATAGTCAATCAAATGAGACTTTTGGGTGAAGATGTTCAAGACTCAAGAGTGGTGGAAAAGGTGCTTGTCAGTTTACCTGAAAGATTTGAGAACAAAATCTGCTCTTTAGAAGACTCTAAAGATGTCACGGAGATGAGTCTTCAAGACTTGATCAATGCTCTTCAATCGGTTGAACAAAGGCATTCCTTTAGGCATGAAGTGTTAAGTGAAGAGGCCTTTGTTGCTGGTTTCAAAAAGCAGGCCACGATCCCGAAATTTTTGCCAAAGACAACTATGAAGGTAGAAGGGAAAATGGGAAGAAGCTGGCGAGACCAAAAAAGTGGCAAGGAAATCGAGAATTCCCCTAGCGGTTCAAACACAAGGGGAAAAAGAAAAGAAGAGCAATTTCCACCTTGTAAGTATTGTCACAAAACAAGTCATCAAGAAGCATGGTGTTGGCTGAAAAAAAATGCACAATCGCGAGGGAGATGCAAACAGTTTGGCCATATTCAAAAGTATTGCAAATCAACCTCGAGGGATCTGGAGCTGGAAAGCAAGCATATGTGGCAAAGAACACTGAAGAAGAAGATGAACACTTGTTCATGGCTGTGGCAGAGGAAAATTGCTGCAAAACTGAGGTAACAAATTCCAATTGGCTTGTTGATAGTGGCTGCACCAATCACATGTCTGCAAACATAAATCTGTTTAAAGCCTTGGATACCAACTATGAGTCTAAAGTAAAAGTTGCAAATGGGCAGTATGTTGATGTAAAGGGCAGAGGTGATGTGGATATAAACACCTTGGCTGGAATAAGAACTTTTGACAATGTTTTGTTTGTGCCTGAAATTAAACAAAACTTAGTGAGTGTTGGTCAATTGCTTGAAGATGGTCATTCATTATCCTTTGTTGATGGCATATGCACAATTAGAGATGGTAGTGGAAGTGTTTTGTTTGCTGCCAAAATGACTAATAGAAGTTTTAGTCTCGGCTTGGAGAATGAACACATGAATATGAGCATAACAAGTAGCTCAAATTCAGTGTTATGGCATAAAAGGTTGGGGCATTTTAATTATGCTACCATGAAGAAGATGGCAGACTTAGAGATTGTGATTGGATTACCAAAAATTCAAGAACAAAAGGATGTTTGTGAAGCATGTCAATTAGGCAAGCAAACTAGAATTGCTTTTAATGACAATGCATTTAGAGCCACTTGCAAGCTTCAATTGGTGTATACGGATGTGTGTGGACCAATGAGGAATGAATCCTTGAATGGTGCTAAGTATTTTCTATTATTCATTGATGACTATACTAGATATTGTTGGGTGTATTTTTCTTAAAACAAAAGGGGAAGTGTATGAAGAATTCACGAAATTCAAAGGCTGCAGTGAGAGGGAAAGCTGGTTCAAAAGCTGAAGGCTTTGAGGTCCGACAATGGGGGGTGAATTTACTTCCCACAAACTTGAAGAACACCTAGCAAAGAAGGTATAAAACACCAACTTACGAGTACCTTACACACCTCAGCAAAATGGTGTTAGTGAAAGAAGAAATAGAACACTAATGGAGATGGCAAGATGTCTCTTGTATGAGAAGAAAGCGCCACTTGAAATTTTTGAGTGGAGGGCATGTGTGCATGACATCATATCTTCTCAATCGTATGGTGACCAAGATTTTGGGAGAAAAGACACCATATGAAATGTGGTATGGGTTCAAACCAAATTTGGAACACTTAAGAGTGTTTGGCAGCCCTTGTTATGTTCTACAACCAGAAATTAAAAGGGGAAAGCTTGACCAAAAAGCTGAGGTGGGAATCCTACTTGGATATAGCATGAAGTCCACTGGATACAAAGTGTTTGATCTGAAATCAAACAAGGCTGTAATTGCTAGAAATGTCAAAGTTGCAGAAGACAAGGTGTGGAATTGGGAAGCTGAAAGTGTGGAAGAATCTGGGCTTGAAATTCAAAAGTGAGCTGAAATTGATGAGACTATTGACATGGATGAAAATGAAGATGAATCTGTGAGAGGTTCTAGACTGTTGAGTGACATCTATAGCAGGTGTAATCTAGCTGAAACTGAACCTAATGATGTTCAAGAAGCCATGGATTCAAACACATGGATGGCAGCAATGAAGGAGGAGCTGATGATGATCGAAAAAAAATGGAACATGGCGAGCTTGTTGATGAGACCTATCAATAGAAAGGTCATTGGTGTTAAATGGATCTTCAAAACCAAATTGAATGCGAGATGGAAGCATCAACAAGCACAAAGCAAGGTTAGTAGTTAAAGGCTACTCCCAAGAACCCGGGTATTGATTATCATGATACATTTGCACCTGTTTCTAGGCTTGACACCATTAAAATGCTATTGATGATTGCTACACAAACTGGTTGGTATGTGTGGCAAATGGATGTTAAGTCAGCCTTTTTGAATGGAACTCTTGATGAAGAGATCTATGTTGAGCAACCTGAGGGGTTTGAAAAAGAAATCTCAGCAAACAAGGTGTATCTCCTGAAGAAGGCCTTGTATGGATTTGAAACAAGCTCCTAGAGCTTGAGTACGGTCGGCTTGATGAATTTTTGCTTTGAGTTTGGGGTTTGAGAAAAGTTTGAATGAAGCTACCTTGTATGTAAAAAAAGGGTTGAAGACCATATTTTGATTGTTTTCGAGTCTATGTTGATGATTTACTCATTCATGGAAACATGGAGAAAATGGTGGCTGAGTTCATGATGAATATGAAGAACAAGTTCGAAATGAATGAACTTGGATTGCTGTCTTATTTTCTAGGAATGGAAATAATGCAATCAAAATTGAGATGTTTCGTGTGTCAAAGGAATTTCACTATGAAATTGTTGAAGAAATTTGCTATGGAAAACTGCAAGCCAGTTAGTACTCCTATGGTGGCAGGACAAAAACTGATGAAGGATGATGCAGCCCCTAAGGCTGATGGAAGAATGTATAGGAGCTTAATTGGGAGCTTGTTGTATTTGACTGCCACAAGACCTGACATTGTGTTCACTGTGAATTACTTGTCTAGGTTTATGCAAAATCCAAGTCAAAATCACTATGTTGCAGCCAAAAGAGTCTTGAGGTATTTAAGGGGAACTCAGGATTTTGGAATGGTGTTTGATAAACTTGAAACTATCAAATTGGTTGGATATTGTGGCGATGGTCGGGCTGGAAGTGATGAAGACATGATGAGCACTTCGGGCTACTGTTTTTCAATGGGAGGTAGTGTGTTTTGCTGGAACTCAAAGAAGCAAAGTGTTGTAGCTCATTCTACAGCTGAAGCCGAGTACATTGCAACCTATGTTGCTGCAAAACATCTTGTTTGGCTGAGGAAGATGATGGAAGATTTGAATTTTGTTCAAGTAGAACCTACTGAGTTATTTTGTGATAATATGTCAGCCATTGCTATTTCTAAAAACTCAGTCTTTCATGATAGAACCAAACACATGAAGATCAAATTTCATGCAATTCGGCAGTTTCAACTTGAAGGTGAGCTGGAGATGAAATATTGTTGTTCTAAGGAGCAATTTGCAGATTTATTCACTAAGTCCTTAGCCAAAGAAAGGTTTGAAGAACTGAGGGAGATGATAGGCATGAGTAGACTTGAATCAAGGGGGAGTGTTGAAAATGCAGGGTCAAAGTCAACAAAAGTCAACTGATTTCAAGTCTGCACAATTGAAGAACTGGAGCTGCGAAAATCATCTAGTTTCCTTTATTGTTTTTTATTGTGTTTTTAATTTAAGAGTTTATGCTTTTAGTTAAGTAAGATCAAATTATATTTGATCATATCTTGTTGCTTTATTTTTCGGGTGTTTATTTCTGTTTTAAGTAGAAGAGTTATGTAATAGGTTTGAATTTCTATTCTTGTATTTTTGATTTTCTTCTATAAATAAAAGTGAAGGGATGGCAGTATCCTAAGACGAAATTGTGCCCCTTGTTGTGATGTTTATTGCTTAATTATTTGTCCAAAATTGTTAAGCAAGTTCAGGGAAATTCTCGGAAAATTTGCTTGTTCTTGACACTGATTTGAACAGTGTCTGTTTGTCACTGTCAGAGGCAAATTCCTGACAGTGATCTGAACAGTGTTTGTTTGTTCATCCGAAATTTTCCAACAAAAACAACCATGAGTATGATATTTCTGAAGGGTGATTGCACCTCTATGAATTGAAAAAGACCTGTTTCTTTCAGTGCATGAGAAGTCAAAGATAGGCAGCTCGAGCTCCTTGAGAGTTTTTGATGAAACCAAATCTCCTCCCTGTCGAAGAAGTTCTTTCCTTGATAAAGTAGAAGTGGTGAAGGCTATGAGGGTATACTTCGATTTCTTATCGAGCTTGTATCTTAGGGAGATACTGCTAGAGCCTTTATCGCACCGCATGATAGCTCAAGCAAACCAGAGTTGCATGAGTAGTGATGCACTCTTCATTGTTCATGCATTACATGAACAATGCAAACAACAGAGAAAGAGGAAGGGGAAGGAAGCTAACTAGCAACAGAGGTGGTTATTGGCGATAAGGTGGTATGGATGGTGGCGCAGGAGGTACTGGCGGAGAGAAAGGTGGATGGTGTTGGTTGTAAGAAGAGGAAAAAGATGCAATGGGAAATAAGGAAGTTGTTGTTGCCGGTGACAGTGACTCTTAGAGGAAGCTACTATTGGTGGTCTATGGTGGAGAAGAAAGTGTTGTCGCTAACGCCCGTGGAGGAGGAGAAGGTGTTGTCACTGTAGCTGTTGTTGAAAAGCGTAGAAGAAAAGAGGAGGAGAACGCCATTGTTGGAGAGGAGAAGCTCATGGTGGAGAAGAAAAGAAGAAAACATTGCAGCAGGGAGAGAGAGAGAGAACGCCATTATTCTCTGTATCGCCCCTACTGTTTTTTTCCCCTTAGTTCCTTTGTTTCTTGTCAACACATTGTAGTTTTTGCAAGTCATATTTTCCACTTCTGACGAATACGCAATGATGGAGATGATGACATATATGCACTGATACAAAACTTAGAATTGGCTACCTTTTAATTTTGTAGAATGGTGTCATTTCTTGACAAAGTTTTATTTGGTCTCTCAATTTATAATTGATCTAATTACGTTCTTAATTGATCAAACTAAATATGAGGTAGCATGCCTTGATAGGAATAAGAAAGTAATAGAAACTGCCATAGTGAGCCGAAATGATCTGATATGGAAGAAATCTCCTTTCAGTAGGAACAGTTTGAAGCCTTTTATTCGGAAATCTACATACCGAAGTTTTCCTTGGGTGCTTCATGACAAGCTAGCAGAAAAATATCAAATCTCAAGGGATCCACCACAGGATTTAGAGGGCAAAGTTTTCATTCAGGATGGAATAGTCTATAATAAAAGAAAGAAAGATGCCACGGTAAATATACTGTCAAATTTTCTTCGTCTTTAGAGTTCATCATACATCATGTTGGTTTATATGCATCATGTTGGTTTATATGCATCATGGAGTAATGAATGGGCACAGCGCGGATATCATAGGAAACAATCAACATTTGTTGGCAAATGGGAATCACATTGGCCAGAATGGGCAGGTTGCAAAAAAGAAGGGAGTGGTCTTCTCAGCCAGACCAAACAATCCATCAAAAAGAAGGTTTCATTTTTTATTTTTTTTGTATGTCAGTGCTGCACAAGTTCACACGCACTCACAGAGGAATATGGACTTGAGAAAAATAGTGAACTTGCCTGACTTGAACCTCATTGCAATTTGGACAGTGAGAGTAGCCATTCAAACATAAAATCAAAGAAAACAGGCAAGAAGAAGAATATGAATGCGGAAAGCCAAGCAGAGAATGCGATGGATGTAACCAAAAAGGAAGCGATGATACTTTTGAGGGATGAAAAAAATACTGCGGCAAAACGGAGCGGCAAAGAGCAAAGGGTTATTAACCTTCTACCATTCTTGCTCTCATTTTTGTGTGACTGCAAATGTTTATCCTTCCTCTTGTTGCTTAACTCATTTTTTTTTGATGTTGTGTATATCCTAGAGAGAATATTTTGAACGCGATATTGATTCCAAGCAATGGGGCTATTATTGTTGCAAGGAAGAGGTAGCGGGCACTGAATAATTGTTGTCCATTCACTTATTTTCTTTTCCTTTCTCCAATCACTAATAGTTTTGTTGAACAGATTGATTTATTGATGGGCTCACTGAACCCCAAAGGTGAGAGAGAGAGGGCTCTTCAAAAACAGGTGGAGAGATTCTACAGCAGAATATGGTGAGTTATTGTTAATATGCATGTGAAGTTATTCCCGTTTCTGTTTTTGTGGTCTTCTGTATAAGAATGAAACTTCGACAAATCTGGTGCTCCATACAAGTTACTAAATATAAAGAACATTTTGTATTCTACAATTAAAACCTAGGACTAAAGTGAAATATCTTATAAACAAAAATATATGTATTGAAAACCAAAATTAAGAAAAAATAAATAAACATTTAACATACGGACGTTAAAGTACCAAAATTAAATAAGATGATAAGCTTATAATATCCATCAGCCCATCTTCTCCCTTTTCCTTTTTTTTTTCTTTTCTTTTCTTTAAGATTATAATAACCCTCCCGAAATTGAAGAATTGTCAATTGCTTAGCTAACAAAAATCAAATCTTAACGGAGTTATGAAGAATGAAATCCTAATTAGATCGGAAGTAATTTATCTAATCTTGATGGATCATAATTGGTAACCGATCTAATCCTCTATATAAAAATAATAATTTTGAAATCTTTTAATTGATTCATAATATAAACCTATGAGGGAAATTTAAAAGATATCAGTTTAAAATAAACTTATAAGATTCCGAATCTCTTTAGGATATACTTCAACTTTAAAAAATTAACCAATACAATGTTTGTTTTTCTATTGGGCTATGTTCTTTAATTTTTTTAGTTTCAAATTAAAAAATATTTTTTTTATTTTTGAATCGTTTTAATGTTATAATGTCAAAAATTAAATTTAAAAAATAAAAAAAATATTATTTTAATTTATTTCCAATCTGAAACGGTAAAAAAATAGTTATTTGCATTTTTTTTCTATATATTAAAATACCTTTTTTGAAATTTTCTGCTAATCTTGTGAAGGCTTCTGGCGTGGTTCCTGATATGTTAAGAATTTAGCAGCTTTTCTCAACACAGCTATGGAACTTCTTTTTTTCTCTATAAATTTGCGCCTAACCCGTTAACCGATCTCTTACAAATCCTTTTACCAGCATGGAACTCCAGAAGAGATCAAAGTACTTGGCTAACAGAATTGCATTGGAGGAGGCTATGAAGAGGAGATCTACTCGTGTTCGGGCTCTACCAAGAGAGAATCCTGCCAATGCTTTCCTCAATTATGTTAACAAGTGGAAAGAAGACTAGGTTTATCAGTTAGTTATACTTGAAGGCTCAATCTCTGGTCGAGTTTAGCTTAGAAACTATACCAATATTTTAAGACCGTGATGTTTTTTATGCGAGAGTAGGAGATTCTTACAACGTTATTGCCAATTCATTATTTTGTTGGTCGGGAATATCCATGGAATCCGGGGATGATGAGCCAGGTAGGGCAGTGATCTTCAAGATAAGAGGCATGGAAGAGTTTTATCTAACATTTGACAATCTTGTATCAGCACTTGCCTCAAATTTTTGTAAATGGCATGGTTGCCATGTTAGACCATTACTTGTACTCATTGTTACATGCTCCTGCAGTTAGTTATTTTCTACGTTTTTCTCCAGGATAAAAATAAAATAATTTAATTTTTTAGATCATTTTCATAAAATAATTTTTTTAAAAATAAAAAAAATATTATTTTGATATATTTTTAAATTAATATTATTTTCAAAAATAATCTCAAATATATCGCGGAATGGACACTAAATCTGACAAGTTCTTTAATTCATGGTCTTCTCCAAACCGTATCAAGGCTTGTCTTCTAGATTTTTTTTTAATTAAACAAATGTTCCATAACATTCCTCCACTACCAAAAAAAAAAAATGTTTACACTATTTTATTTGTAAAATTAATTTTCCAAGAAGCCTCTGAATATATATAACCAGTAGAAATTGCCTCTCAAGCTGCCTCTCTCTTTCAGGTATGCTTTGGTCTTTCCACTCTATCACCCACCCTCCTGCTCGTATTTCTAGCCGAGTTACACGCTGCGGCTCGAATAAAAAAATAATAATGTTAAAATTGAAAAAATTACTGTTGTTAAATCTGATTAAATTTCATTCGATTTCAAATTAAATATAAAAAAATATTTATCATTTTTATTAAATCTGATTAAATTTACAACTCAGATAATAATATTAAATCTGATTATTTTTATCATTGATACGTTAATAAATTAATCAAATGATAAGATTTATATCATTATAATTGAAAGCTTTTTAGGCAAATGGGAATGAAAATAATAAATTAACGTAAATTATGATCAATAGTCTAGTAATGTATTATAATGATAATAACACTAATTTTATCTTTGTCCTTTAATTTTGTTTTACAGTTATTTTAATTTGCTCTTGATATAAAAAAATTTCAATGTTGCTAATATTTTGTTTCTTTTTTTTACTTTTAATCATAATAATAACAATGAGAATAATAATTCAAGTAATTTATGATTCGTTTTTGTATTTATTAAGAATGAAGTTGTAGAATTTTTCTACATATAATGTTTCAAATCAAATCTAGCACCATTCTGCCTGGAGTTATGTTTTTCTTTAATATTTTTATTAATATTATTTAAATTATAATCAATATTATTATTATTATTATTAATTATTATCATTATACTATCAAACGCTACAAAATTTTTTAAAAATAATTATTATTACACTATGAAACCACAACCAAAATTTCATTAAATATGTATTTATTAAATCCATATTTGTTAAGTGAAAAAATAAAATAATTAATATCTTTGACTTTGATGATTGTGGTTTTTTATAGAGTGCTGGAAAAAAATATTCTAAATAATATTATTTTAATATCCATGAAAAGAGAAAGTGAATGAAAATAAATGATATCTTTTAACTAAATCCCATATGGCTCCTCTTGGAACGTGTTAGATGAAGTTTAAGAACTTGGCGGCAAGTGGGTTCACATCTAAATTACAACTATTTATAAAGAAATCATTTATAATAAAGAAATTACAACTATCCAACTATTTAGATATTGTAATAAAGAAATTGAAACTAACTAAAGCTGCTAATCTAAATTACTTATTCCAACTATTTATTTATTTAAAATGAAACAAATAATCCAACTTGAGGTGTAACCATTGCTTGCTACATGCATTGCATTGACCAAGTTATTATTTGTCATTACGATTCAAAAGTATTTTTGTAAAAAATTAAAAAAAGTATTTTTATTTTTTATTTTAAATTAAATTGATATTTTTAAATCATTTTCATGTGTCTATATTAAAAATAATTTTCAAAAAATAAAAAAAATTATATTAATATATTTATAAATAAAAAATATTTTAAAAAACTACCTTAATTACCGTTGTAAACAGGCAATAATTCTTAGATGAGAAAGCAGATCCCTTTTCCAAGAGTGAAATAAAAAGTTGAAAGCTTGTTTACCCTTTCCAATTTGAAGCATAGACTGCTGATCTCTGTATCTTTCCATGGCTTCCATGCCTTTAGAGTCTCATTCCTCTGAATATTTGATGAACATAAAGAACATATTTTTATTTCAAGAAAACGGGGAAAAACCTGAAGAAAAAAAACAAGATTTTTCATGGGAGCACTGGAATTTACTGCCTTGCAAGTTTGAGAATTGACTAGTGAAATTTCCAAGTTCTATCACCATCGCTTTTGATTACAAACGGTATTGACTTGTCAACCAAATGGAAGCGAATTAAAATAAAAACCAAAAAGCAGGCGTTGCAAGGAAAACACAGATAGATTGCATGGTAATTTCCCAGCATGTGATTGAAATTTGCGTGTGCTGTGCTGTTGACCTGTTCAATCTCTGGCTTTGTCAATAAATACAATCACTACTCCAATTCTATTCCTTCAATTTTGTTCCTTAGCCAATCTAGGAAAGCACAAATCAGAAATGAGCCAACTTCCCATGTAAGCAGAAAGTTCTATCTATATTGTTTCCTATGTCGAGGCAAGATAAAGAAAGCAATGATTTGTTAGATTTAACGTCCTTATATTTAAAATTGTTACTTTGTGTGTGTCCTTTGTTCTTGTTTGGAGATTTATCAGTGGAGTAGATTTGGGAAACTTAGTGATGAACTCTGATTTGCTCCAGATTTCATGCGCGGCAATTAAGGATCTTCAGGCAGAATCCAGCTCAGATCAGCAAGATTCTTGCCGTCTCTCCCTAAGATACAAGGTTGATAAGAAATCAAAGTATACCCACATAGCCTTCACCACTTCTACTTTATCGAGGAATGAACTTCTTCAACAGGGAGGAGATTTGGTTTCATCAGCAACTCTCAGGGAGCTTGAGGTGCAATCACCCTTTTTAAGTCCCATTTTAAGGAGCTATCTCGGCTCAAAACTCAGGTACCCTTCTGAGTCGTTTTTTAACTCGGCGTGTACACCCTCGTCCAATATCATTACCATGGTTGTTTTCATGATTTTTAGACCTTCTGTTGGCCATTTGGCGCGCAGTGTTCATGATTTCATTTGCCATAGACTTTCTACTCTGCTTTACTTTGTCCATATTCCACCATTTAACTCTTGCTAAAATCAGCCGTAAAATACGAGAGAGAAAAGGTCAAAGATTCACTAGTCCATTGGAATTTCTCAACGTTTCTTGTAACACAAAGTTAGCAAAATCAATCACAAAAATATAAATTATAACCAACTTGGCTAACAGAATTGCATTGGAGGAGGCTGTGAAGAGGAGATCTACTCGTGTTCGGGCTCTACCAAGAGAGAATCCTGCCAATGCTTTCCTCAATTATGTTAACAAGTGGAAAGAAGACTAGGTTTTTCAGTTATACTTGAAGGCTCAATCTCTGGTCGAGTTTAGCTTAGAAACTATACCAATATTTTAAGACCGTGATGTTTTTTATGCGAGAGTAGGAGATTCTTACAACGTTATTGCCAATTCATTATTTTGTTGGTCGGGAATATCCATGGAATCCGGGGATGATGAGCCAGGTAGGGCAGTGATCTTCAAGATAAGAGGCATGGAAGAGTTTTATCTAACATTTGACAATCTTGTATCAGCACTTGCCTCAAATTTTTGTAAATGGCATGGTTGCCATGTTAGACCATTACTTGTATTCATCATTGTTATATGCCCCTGCTGTTAGTTTTTTTTTTCTTTTTTCTCCAGGATATCCATTTTCCCACTAACTGGGAGCCTTTTTCTCTTGGATAAAAATAAAATATTTTTATTTTTATTTTTATTTTCATTTTTATTTTTATTTTTTAATTTAAATTAATTTTTTTAGATCATGCCATTTACAAAAAAAAAAATATTTTTATTTTTATTTTTTTATTTAAATTAATTTTTTTATTTAAATTAATTTTTTTATTTTTTAATTTAAATTAATTTTATATATTGTCAAAAATAATTTTTAAAAAATAAAAAAAAATATCATTTTATGTATTTTAAAAAAAAGTTTTAAAAAATATATTTTTATTTTTATATTTTATTTTAAATTAAAAAAAATGGTGTTTTAAAAATGTTTTTTTAATAAAGTTGTAAAAAATATTTTTTTATTTTTATTTGTTATTTTAAATTAAAAAAATCTGGTGTTTTTTAGATATTTTAATGTGATGATATAAAAATAATTTTTAAAAAATAAAAAAATATTATTTTAATATATTTTTAAACAAAAAATATTTTAAAAATATTTTAAAACCGGCCCTAAATCTGACAAGTTTTTTAATTCATGGTCTTCTCCAAACTGTATCAAGGCTTGTCTTCTAGATTTTTTTAATTAAACAAATGTTCCATAACATTCCTCCACTACCAAAAAAAATATAAAAAATGTTTACACTATTTTATTTGTACAATTAATTTTCCACGAAGCCTCTAAATATATATATAACCAGTAGAAATTGGCGGCAAATTCATGTATCATTGCTTCCAGGAAATCACCTCTCAAGCTGTCTGTCACTTTCAGGTTTGCTTTTTCTTTGTATTTCCCTTTCTCTATCGCCCGCCCTCCTGCTCTGTTTTCTAGCCGAGTTACACGCTGCGGCTCGAATAAAAAAAATAAAATTAATGTCAAAATTAAAAAAATATATTGTTGTTAAATCTGATTAAATTTATGATTCAGGTAATAAATTTAATTGGATTTCAAAGTAAATTATTTAGTATTATTATTAAATATTAAATTTACAATTCAGATAATAATTTAATTTGCATCCATAGGCAAACCATACGTTCCCTTTTCATTTATGGTGTCGAAGTATTTCTAAAAACAAATTGTGAGTCAAAATTCGTCAAACATGATACGTTACATTGCTGAAAAGTGCTTTCTGATAAATTATGTGAGCAAGTCTAATTTTTATATAAAATATTATTTCAAAAGAATAAAATGATTTTCTAATTATTATTTTTTGATTTATATATAATAACTTGATTTATTTGTGAAATCAAATCAAGATTTGTGTTTTGCAAGATTACGAATTTGGATGTATGCTATGGATCGAGATTTAGTGATTTGCTACATGGAAAATATCTTTTATTTTTTTTTAAAAATTAATATTATTGAATAACTCTTATTAGAGCATTTAAACATCTCGTTGTTTGTAGATTTTAAGTGTAGATGAAAGAGACTTGATAGAGCTTTCTTACCTAAAGTGCTTCTCTCGAAGAAGATTGGGATCTTTTATTTATAAAATTTTCAAGGCTCTCTTGATATTTTTTAGTGACTGTTTGACAATATAGTTGATGTTGTTTTTTAAAATATTTTTTGTTCAGAAATACATTAAAATAATATTTTTGAAATTAACATATAAATATGAACTAAAAACACCAAAAAAAGTTTAATTTAAAATAAAAAAAAAATCAATATTTTTCAAATAAAAATACAATATTTATTTTTTAAATATTGTATTTATGACAAGATATCTTAAATATCTCATCTCATGAATCAATTTTTTATTGGCAAACAAATAGATGAATACCTATTTAGTTTTTCATGTCATTTATTATAAATTTACTTTATTTTTTCTTATAAAAATAAAATTTAAAAGACACGTGACAAGTTTTGATTGGTAAATCTTTTTTTGTTTGTGTAGTAATAGGGAGAAATTGAACTCGTATTGCTGTAAAATTAATCTTCAATCTATAGAATCTTTCATCAAGTTTAAGATCTTGGCGGCATGTGGGCTCACATCAACTAGTAGTAAAGAAATTGAAACAAACTAAAGCTGCTAATTTAAATTACTTATTCCAACTATTTATTTTCTTAAAAAAAAAAAACATATAATCCAACTTCATGCATTGCATTGACTAAGTCACTCTTTTGCGCATTATGTTTTAGAGTATTTTTTTTGTAAAAAGTTAAAAAAAAATTATTTTTTATTTTAAATTAAATTGGTATTTTTAGATTATTTTCATGTGTCGATGTTAATAATAATTTTTTTAAAATAAAAAAAAATATCTTGATGTATTTATAAACAAAAAAATATTTTCAATAACAATTACAAGTACATGCAATAGCTCTTAGATGAGATCCCTTTTCCAAGAGAGAAATAAAAAGTTGAAAGCTTGTTTACCCTTTACAATTTGAAGCATAAACTAATAAAATTATTATTATTATTATTATTATTATTATTATTATTATTATTATTATTATTATTATTATTATGATTGCGCTAATAATGAAAAAAAACAAAATTAAATCAAAGACTTAAAAAAACATAAAAACTTGAATAAAAGAACAAATAAAAAATATAATACATGATAAAACAAAAATAAAAACTATTAGCTGAAAAAAATCATTTAACTTGAAAATTAAGAAAATTGTCCACCCTATATTGCAGACTGAGCAAACAATTTTTATAAAATTTGCTGGATCAAAATTAAAATATAATATTTATATATGTAAACTTTAATATAAGAAAATAGATTAACATACTCCAGCAAAATGTAAAGTCTAGATCTTCCATGAGTTTGATAGTCTCTTTTATCACTATCTCTATAGTATTAAGAAATATCAAGTGGTTCAACCATTCTTCTGTAGTTTCTTCCAGAATAAAGCCAAGTCCCCCAGATGAATGCGCCTTCTTTCTGAGGCTTTCTCTCCACGCCCTCCACAAAACTTTTCCAGTAATTAGTGAGAAACTTCTTGAGCCTAGTAACTTCCCTTTCGCTGCTGCCGAGCTGGTTCTTATTTACTTTGCAAAAATAAATTTAGTCACCCACAAATTTGTATTTTTCTTAATTTATTTGGCAGAATACGGCCTAAATTTGTAAAAAAAATCTAGCTTAATTTCTCATTACACACACCTCTTATTTTTATTATTTTTTGGAATAATCCAGAAATAAGCTATTACAAAATGCACAAGCAACAGCTAAGACTTGAAATCAGAGAACCATGATTTTATTTCTTTTTTTATTTTTTTTTTATTTTTCTTTTTGATAGATTTTAAACCAAAATGCTAGCAACAAGAAAAGGCAAGGATAAATTATTTGCTAGAGATGGAGCCAAAAGATTTCGAAATCTTGTGGAATTTCCAAAAAGTCTATTTTGGGTCAAATAATATATCCAAAATAATGATCCACTTGAAAGATGTGAGAAGTTGGAGTCGAAGTTTCCAATTTCACACCTTCCCTCTGCAAATTCTACTATTACTATCAAAATTGTCAATATCTTTTCGTTTCTATTAGTGTTTTATTTTTTCAATTGAAAAGAAATATTTTAGTTTTGGAGTGTTTCAGTATGTCATTTCAAGATTCTATTATTTTTATATATATAATGAAATATATTAACTCAAAAAAAATTAGTTCAAATTCAAAAATAAAATTATTTAAAATTATAAAGTTTCATATAAAAAAAGACACAATAAAATGATTTTTCTGAAAAAAATTATGAACATGTATAATATTTATATTTTTCTTCAGTTTTTTGGCAAAATATGGTTACAATTGAGCCCCTAAATTTGTCAAAAATTTCTAGCTTGATTTATCATCACACCCACCCCCTTTTATTTTTATTATTTTTTTGGAATAATCCAGAAATGGGTTATTACACAATGCACAAGCCTTAGAGAAGACTTGAAATCAGAGAACCATGATTTTCATTTCTTTCATTAATTTGGTTATTTTTGTTTTTGATAGATTTTAAACCAAAATGCTGGCAACAAGAAAAGGCAAGAATAAATTATTAGCTAGAGATGGGGCAAAAATATTTGGAAATCTTGAAGATATTTGGCCATGTTCTCGTATATGTTTTATAGTGGAAAAGTCTCTTTTGGGTCAAATAATTAACAAAAGAGCTAAAACAAACTTTCGGGAGTCGACTCGTGCATTGTGAGTAAAATCACCGTGGATCTGGACTTTTTTGTCCGCCCGTAGCGTCAGCTGAAGTTCGGTCCACCTTTTTCTATTATGAACGAGTGTAGAGGCGATATTAGCCCGGTAATAGGGACAAAAAAAAGCCAGTCGGTCGAGGGGTAAATACCCGGTTAGGCTCGGTAGCGCGGACGTAATTGCAGCGCTGCGGACCGGTCCGGTCCCGGTCCGGTCGGTCCGGGTCCGCCCATAACCCTTTTTAATATTTTTTTGAAATGGCTAAAGGCGGTTATAGCCCCAAATAAGACAAAATAGCTTATTTACGGGCGGGGGACATAACAATGATCGACCATTATTATTTATATATTTTTTCGAGCTGTCGGTGGCGTGCGTGACACGCGGTCGACGGTGCCCCCGACGCCCTTTCAAGCGGCGCGTGCGGTATGATACGGTGGTCGAAAATGGTCAGCGAGTCTAATCCGGGTGCGCCGACGCTTGGGTCTTCCTCCCGGTGCGGTGGCGTTGTACCACACTTTGTGTCCGGTAATGCATGGGCGGAGGCGGTTGAAGACGGCGGCAGCGTTTCTCTCCCCGCATGCGTAAAAGTGCGGGGGAGTCCCCGTGTTTATGCATTCTTCAATTCGGTCCCTCAACTTACAATTTGCTTCCCCGCACCTTGCACTTTTGTTACAGTAGTTTTCATTTTTCTTCGATTTCGTCCCTTCCGGTTGAAATTAATTAAATGGGCACCTTTCACTTCGGTCCTCGAACGTTTTATTTCCGGATTGGGTCCAAATTGGTCAATAAATTCGGTACACAGGTTTGAATTTATTCAATTTTGTCCTTCGATTAAAATTGATAATAAATGTGATTTTCATTTCAGCCCTTCAACTTTTGATTTATGATTTAAATCCCTGTTTAAATATTTAATGCTTATCAAATAATTGCTACATTTTTGCTAATAATTTTATTTTCCATCGATTTTTTTTCTTTGATTTATTTTTGCCACTTTCATGCATTAGGATAATAATAATAATAATAATAATAATAATAATAATGATAATAATGATCATGATCATGATGATAATAATAATAAAAAATAATAATGATAATAATAATAACAATAAAAAATAATAATAACAATAAAAATAATAATAATAATCATATAAAAAAAATATAATTACAATAATAATAATAATAATAATAATAATAATAATAATAATAATAATAATAATAATAATAATAATAATAGTTTTACTTTTTGATTTTAATCCCTTGATAAATTGATATTTGTGTTTTATTTTCCATTATAATAATAATAATTATAATAATAATAATAATAATAACAATATTTTTTTCCCTTACTCTTTTGTTAATATGTTTAGGTTTTTTTCTCTCAATAAAAATAATGATGATGATGATGATAATAATAATAATAATAATAATAATAATAATAATAATAATAATAGTAATGATAATAATAATAATAATAATAATAATAATAATAATGATAATAATAATATTTTTTTCCCTTACTTCTTTGTTAATGTGTTTAGGTATTTTTCTCTCGGTATAATTTGATAATTTTTATTGCTTTAACAGTGATAACAATGATAAAAAAAAAATTGTTTTATCTTCTGTTGAGGTTTTTAGGATTTTTTTGACAATAATAATGATGATAATTTTTTTACAATAATAATAATGATAATTTTAAAATTTAAGACTTCGATATCATTGTTATTATAATAGACATTGTTCATACCTTTTAGTAAAACAAGTTTTATATATTAAAATATTATATTTTAATCTTATTTCCATTCTAATAATAATAATAATAATAATAATAATAATAATAATAATAATAATAATAATAATAATAATAACAATAATAATAATAACAATAATAATATTTTTTTTCCTTACTCTGTTGTTAATGTGTTTAGGTTTTTTTCTCTCAATAAAAATAATGATGATGATAATAATAATAATAATAATAATAATAATAGTTATAATAATAATATTATTATTATTTTTTTCCCTTACTCCTTTGTTAATGTGTTTAGATATTTTTTCTCTTAGGATAATTTGATAATTTTTTATTGTTTTAACAGATGATAACAATGATAAAAAAAAATTGTTTGATCTTCTGTTGAGGTTTTTTTGGATTTTTTTTGACAATAATAATAATGATGATTTTTTGACAATAATAATAATGATAATTTTAGATGTTGAAATTTCGATATTATTGTTATTATAATAGACAATGTTAATACCTTTTAGTATACCAAATTATCTTAACAACTGTAAAAATTATTTTTTTCGCCCGCACTACACCCGCAACGTAGTGCGGGCAGTTGACTAGTATATCCTAAAAAACACCCGTGATGATCCAGATCCAGACTTGAGAAGGGATAATATTATTTAAAGTAGACTCTGGGTCAATGGTTTTGTTAGCAAGTGACTTTAAAAGAAAGAAGAAATCGCCTTCTTGGAACTTGCTATGGCTATTAGTCAATGCAATGCAGAGGAAGAAGACAAGTTCAACGTAACTTCCTTTTCTTCAATGATTATCTTGGTTCAACTTAGCTCTTGATGTAAGTTTATGTTTTCAAATTTTATTCTAAAATATTTATTCAATTAAATATTAAGTTTTATTATTATTTTTTCTATAAAAAATTATATTAGTTTTCAAAAAAAAATATCCAATCGCATATTTCAATATTGATTGGTTAAAAATTATTTTTTTAGTTTCATCCTTTAAAATTGGAGATTTTTTACATGGAGCTTTATAATTTTTTTTAAATTATTCATTCATCAAGTCTTATAACTTAAACTATATATTTGGCGTGTTAAGTTGGATTCATTGGAGTTTTTTAAGATGATTTCTAAAGCTTTAAATATATTTTAGTGTTTCGTCATCTAACATTAATTGTTTTATAATTAAACTTTGCAATTATTTTATTTTATTTTTTTATAGTTTTCTCATTCGCATGATCCAATAATATAATTTGGGTTATCTCATTCTTATTTCACATGCTCTCCCTCTCTCTCTCTCACACACACACACATATATATATATTTAAAAAAAGACTTATATTTAAAAAAAAAAGACTTGAGCCATTATAGCAGACCTTCCTGATAAGATTCTTTCAATGTCTTTATCTTCAGGTTCAAGCCCAGGTTTGAGCTCCATCATTTTCTGCATTCATCTAAACAAGTGTTCTTAAACTTTAAGCTCGATGCAGGCACAGCAATGGATTGCTTACTCTAAACGGGGACTCGTGATTTGCACAGGAAACTCACCCAACTCTTACTGCTCCATGCAAGGGTTAAACTGTTGAAGTCCATGTCCCTTCCCTGTTGATATGGTGTCTATGGGGGCTTGGAATGGATACGCGTCCCACTGACAACAAGAATATTTGGGTTTCGGGCCTGTTTGGGAGTGCGATTGCGATAGCTTTTCAAAGTATTTTTTGTACCGAAATATATCAAAATGATGTTTTTTATTTTTAAAAATTATTTTTGACATCAGCACATCAAAATGATCTAAAAATACCAAAATATATTTATTTAAAATTAAAAAAAAATTTATATTTTTTGGAAACGCCGGTTGAAACGCACTCCCAAACAGGCCGAAGGTCTCCCACCGAAACAAATTAAAGGCTGCTATCACATAGTAAAATCCCGTTATATTAGTTGAGTTGCTCGTAATTACACAATAATACGACAGAGAAATAAAAATAGGGGTAATGAAGGATCCTAATCAAAATAGGGGTCCAAATGTGATTAATGCCTGCATGGGCTCCACATTGTTTCTCTATCAAGCAGGGAAGGATCCACTTCATCTGTATTTTTCTTCGAAGATAAAGCTCTTAATATGGTCCCTGGTTTGAGTCCTAATTTGTCCCCAGATTTGAATGCCTAGACAGTGAATGTTTTTTTAGCAGATGCGTATGTAATATGAGCACTCTTATTATATATTCCTAACCTTAAAAAAGACATGATGAAATAGGGTGAGTATATTCAATTCGACAACCTTGGTAGGTGTTTGAAATTTTGACTCCCCCCTCCTTAATTAACCCAGTTGATTAAGTTAAGAACTATTTTTTTTTATTATTATTATTATCTTGATGATGGATAAAATATTCATGCACGTCTAATTAAACATTAAATATCGTGATAAAATTTTCTAAGTCAATTAAATTCGACACATTGACAGACAAAAAGACTTCACGTAAAAAGATCATGTGGAAAATATATTTGATTTTCGATGGAAAATATCACGGGTAGTTTCTTCAAATTAATTGACTAGACTTGTAAGCCACCAGAATAGTCAGGCATAGGGAAATATATACTGGTCAGATATTTTGATATATATTTGCCCGGGGTTGTCTATGGGCCAATTATAATCGACAATATCTCCTTTTCCTTTGTCGTTTTGTGGGGTACATTTTCAGTATTTTTCGAATTCTCGATTTCATAAAAATTAGATAATATTTGAAAAATCGAAGGTGACCATTAAAACATTCAAATTATAAACCATCATATCATATTCTTCATGCATCCCAAATCGTAAGAAAAGAGTTCGCCGATAACCCTAGATAACCCAATTAAAAGATTTTTTTTTGTGATTTTTTAGTTTGAATCCTATAATTATTAATATAATAATTATTAAAAAATTTTATATAATTATTAACTTTATAATTAATGAGATTAATATAAATATATATAAATTGGCTTGTGCAACCATGTTAATCAAATAGTTCCTCCTCGCCAACACGAAAAAATAAAATACGCTTAAGAGATAAAGATAAAGATCTGTAAAAAAATAAAAAAATAAAAAAAGGAAGTGGAGATGGACAGCAGTCACATCTCTAGGATAAATGGGGGTGAAAGCTTTCCAAAGTGGGTTTGCCCAAATTGGATTTGCTTTACAGAGAGGACTCATTATTGTCCACATGGTCTATCCGCAGATCCTGGGGTTTTCCAGAACCAATGTTTCCAAAGTGATTTCTCTGTGTTTCGATTACAATGTTTTTTTTTAGAAAAAAATTATTTTTATTAGATTTTATTATTATAATTTTACTAATTAAATATTAAAATAACCATAAAAAAACTCTGCACAGCGCTCAGTCAGATTACCTCGTATATCCTAAAAAACACCCGTGATGATCTAGATCCAGACTTGAGAAGGGATAATATTATTTAAAGTAGACTCTATGATCCAGACTTTGATGACGGTAAGATGTGAGAAGTTGGACTCGAACCTTCCGTAAAACTTTACAATATTTTCACTGATAACATTCTTAATTATTTCAACTACAATCATTATTATGTGAATGAACTGTATGATTTTTTTATTTAATGGGAGAAGAAAAATCAGTTAATAAATTGTGAGAGAAGTATTTGATCTACTTATAAATATAGTTTATATAATTTCATCTACGGTTAATGATAGTCATAAATCAAAAGATTTCTATTAGATAAATTTATTTTAGAATTGCTTGAAATTATATATTAATTATATTGAAAATCTTTCTAAACTTGAGCAAGGTATTTATAACTTAAATTTTTTATTGTTATATATATTTAGCATTTAATTTTATAAAATATTTAACACTTTCAAATTTCACATCAAGGGACAGTGAAAAAATCTCTACCAGTTCCCTCTAGAAACTCAACGATTACTACCTTTAAAAGAAAGAAGAAATCACTTTCCTGGAACATGCTATGGCTAATAGTCAATGCAATGCAAAGGAAGAAGACAGGTTCGACCTAACTTCCTCTTCAATGATTATCTTGGTTCAACGTAGCTCTTGATGTAAGTTTATGTTTTTCCAATTTTATTCTAAAATATTTATTCAATTAGATATTAAGTTTTATTTTTATTTTTTCTATAAAAATTTATATTACTTTTGGGAAAAAAAAATCCAATAGAATACTTCAACATTGATAGGTTAAGAATTATTTTTTTCTTCAAAGTTGGTGATTTTTGACATCGATTTTCTTGATTTTTTTTATTTTGTTTTTTATTCATTTACCAAGTCTTATAACCTAAACTATATGTTTGGTGTGTTAGGTTCGGCTAACTTGAGTTTTTTAGGATGATTTCTAAAGCTTTTAATATATTTTAGTGTTTCGTCAACTAACATTCATTGTCTTGTAATTAAACTTTGCAATTATTTTATTTTGTCTCATTCGCATGATTTGGGTTATCTCATTCTTATTTTATATTTGGTTATTTTTTTAATTGGATATATATATATATTAATTATTTTTCTTATATATTTCACATGCTCTCTCTCTCTCACACACACAGATATATATAAAAACAAAGACTTAAGCGAGTGTGTTGACGTCAACGTCACCGGCTGGATGGGATGTCAATTTATATCACTTGAACGTAGAAGTTGTTGCTACCTTTTCAATTCACAATCTCCGACTACCATTCCAATTTGCTATAGACAGTGCCTTTGTATGGCTTACTCTGAGTCTCCGTTCTCATCCTCGTCTTCATCCTCTAGACATAGATGGAACTATGATGTTTTTCTAAGTTTTAGAGGAGAAGACACTCGCAAAACAATTACAGATCATCTCTATTCTGCCTTAATCCAAGCCGAATTCATACTTTTAGGGGACGATAATGAACTCCCCTAGAGGAGAAGAAATCTCCCCGCAACTTCTCGTAGGGCAATCGAAGGATCAAGGATTTCTGTAGTGGTCTTCTCAGAAACTATGCTTCCTCTAGATGGTGTCTTGACGAACCGGTAAAGATTATTGAGTGCAGGGCAAAAAAAATTCACCAGGTTGTTCTTCCAATATTCTATGATACTGGATCCTTCAGATATCCACGAAAACAAACCCAGTAGCTATGCAAAAGCTTTTGATGAACATGAAGAACACTTCAAGGAAGAAATGGAGAAGGTCAACAAGTGGAGAGAAGCTCTTGCACTGGGCTGGAAAACTATCTGGATGGGGTTTAAAACAATGAGACAAATGGGTATATCTTTATCTTCTCCTGTCAAAATCCACTTTGCACATATCAACAGTAAACAATCTTTTTATTATTATCGTTTTGATCTTGATATTTCGACTTCAATTAAATATTAGTTTTTAATTGCAATATATGTAGATGTAGCAAATATCTTCTTTTTTTCAATATAATTGTCCAACTAGTAGGGTTATTAAATTTAATAAGTTCTTTTTGAATAATCATTATTATTCTCAAGCTTTCCTCTAAGTGATAGATGTGTAAACACTCTACTTTTTCCATCAATTTTTTTTATTTCATTTTATCTTTTACTCTTATTTTGATTTATAATTTAGAGTTAATAATTTGTTTCAATCTAATATGCTTTTTATATGGTTATTTGAGTAAAAACCAAATTGGTATTGGGTTGGAATCCATGATAAGTTGAAAATAAGAATTTTTTTCATAATTGAAAATAAGTTGAAAATTGAGGTTTTTAGGGGCAGTGGGGGATATGTTGAATAGAATACTCCTCCAAACTCCGCATTATATCTAAAGTTCTAGAACACGAAACTAAGTGATTCTAGTCCCATATGAAACATAACATCCTCACTCACAACTTTTATGGAGGATCTCATTTTCAATTCATTCATTTTTGAATTTTAAAGTTCAAAACAACATTGAACAACAATTTATGTTGTTTTTAAACTCATCAAGTTGCCCGTGTTACATTAGATCAATCATCATATGGTTTAATTTAACTCAAGTTAGGTATGAATTTAAGTTATGAAGTTTTAAGATTGACCAACTAAAATAGGTTTTGAGTTAATATTTAAAAAATTTCTTGCTGCCGAAAATCATGTTAACAACATTAATTTTTACTATGAAATTTTTTTTGGTGTTGACTGGTGTTAACTAATGATCTTGTATTTAACTAATGTTGGACAAAGGCTCGGATAAATAGTGATTATAAAAGAATTTTGTACAAATTAAATATTGATACTTGGACACCAACTAATGTGTATACATTGATCACACACTAGACGCTCTTGATCATAAAGCTCACACTTGGACAGCATGCTTATTTTTTCATTGAATCTCACTCTGCACACACAACTCTTTCTCGCCTCACATGCACACTGCACTAACTTTCTCATGTATAAAATTGCTTGGTTGTTTCTTGTTCTTTCTTTACACTCACACTACCAACAAGGGATAACTTGATCTTGTTTTTTTAAGAGAATTCTAGAGATCGATGAGCTAGATTTTCAAGATCGATCCACTTCCTTGATAGTTCTAGAGAGGCATAGGCTGGAAAATTCTGGATTAATATCCAACAACTTATACGCCATTGATGTCTTTCTTTCTCTATGAACAGATATGAAGCAGAACTCATTAAAAGGGTTGTCAATGATGTAGCTTGTAAATTGGGAAACAAAACCTTGCACGTAGCCAAGCACCCAGTTGGCATTTCTTCCAGAGTTCAGGGTGTTATTTCTTTGCTAAGAGGTGCAAGAAATCATGTTGGCATCGTGGGGATCTATGGGATAGCTGGAATAGGGAAGACAACAATAGCAAAAGCTGTGTTTAACAACCTTTATTCTAGATTTGAGGGAAGCAGTTTTCTTTCAGCGTCAAGGAAATATCGATGATTTCTAATGGTCCGGTTGAATTACAAGAGCGTCTTCTTCATGATATTCTAAAACCAAACATTTGGAAGATCGACAATGTTTATGAAGGAATGAATTTGATCAAAGAACGACTTCATCAGTAAAAAAACATTCTTGTTGTTTTTGACGATGTGGACAAATGCAGAGAACAAGTAGAGGCATTGATGGGAGATAGATGTTGGTTTGGTGATGGAAGTAAAATAATCATTGTAACTAAAAACAAGCATCTGCTAACAGAAGTCGAGGTTGATGGGATTTATCATGCTATGGAATTGGATCGAGATCGGGCCTCTTCAAACTTTTCAGGGCTTGGCATGCTTTTAGGGAAACCAGATCCAGACAAAGGATTATGAGGAACTTTCAAAAAAAGGTAGTGGACTCACTGCAAAGGACTTCCTTTTGGCTCTTAAAATTTGGGTTCCCATTTGTCCATAAGAGACAAAAGCTGGATGGGAAATTGATATTGCCCATTGGCTAAATATTCCGCATGATGATATTCAAGCAAAGCTTAGAGTAAGTTTTGATGCACTTGATGTGGATTCAAGCGAGATATTCCTTGATATTGCGTGTTTTTTTGTTGGTCAAGACAAGGACTATGTAGCAGATATAGTAGGTGCTCGTTATGGTTGCCATCCAGAGGTAGCTTTCAGAGCTCTCATTGGAAGGTCTCTCATAACAATTGACATTAGTTTATGGATGCATGATATAGTACGAAACATGGGAAGGGAGATTGTTCATCAAAGGTCACGAACCATCCCTGAAATTGCAGAGAATTGTGCTTCCAAAAGATGCATACATCGTTTCTCTGCAAGGAAATGGTAAGAACTCATTACGCTAGTATATTGATTGTCAGTATCTTTTACACTCCAATATATTTGTCTTAATTTCTTATGTTTATTGTGATGATATTTTAATGTTTCTTGGCTCTTTTCAGGGAACAGAGGTTGTGGAAGGTTTGGCACTAGATGTACAGGGATCGTTCAGCACAAAATCGTTTACAAAAATGAGACGTTTACAATTACTTGAAATCAGAAGAGCACATCTTATGGGAGCTACGACCTTCTCCCCCAGAGAGTTGATATGGCTTTGCTCGGGCTTGAATGCCCTTTGAAATCTTTGCCTTCGATTTTCACCTAAGCTGCAGCTTGTTATACTAGACATGCAAGGAAGTAAAGTCCGAAAACTTTGGAAGGGACTAAGGTAAAAATATATGCAATAAGCACTCAAGATTTTCCCCGAATTATATTTAATGTAGAGTTACATTTTTTTCACTGAAATATTTGTATTTTATTTTTCTATATTCTTTGACAGATTCTTAACAAGTCTGAAAATTCTCAATCTCAGCCTATTCCAAGTGCCTTTCTGTTAAAACTCCAAACCCATTTAGGACTCTCTAGTTTGAGAGACTCGATACTTGTACATAATCGCGACGAGTTTGGTTGTGGTACATCAATCTATTGGAAATTTAAAGAGCCTTGTTTTGTTGAATTTGGAGGGCTGCAATAGCTTAAAGAGTCTTCCGAAGCATGGGTAGCTTAAAATCTCTTAAAACTCTCAACGCTACTCGAGGGTCGCTACTCTGAGAAATTGCCGAGAGTTTGGGTGACCTAGAATCCTTAACGAGTTGTTCGCAAAGGGTACTCGGGATTAAGCAACTTCCTACATCAGCTAGATATTTGGAGAAGCTAACAAAGTTATCATTTGGTGGATACAAAAAATGTTTTCTACTCACCGATCCACCATCTAAATCTCTGGCTTTTCAAGATTTTCATCGCTGTTTTCACGAAAAAAGCTATTCTAGCTCTATAGCTATGCTACCAACTTTCAGCTCAATGAAAGAACTAGATCTAAGTTATGCTGGTTTTGTCCGACTCTATAAGCTCCATTGATTTTGGGAGTTTGTCCTTTCTTGAAGATTTGGATTTGTCCGAAACGGATTCTTCAATCATACCTCCGGCATTAGTCGCCTTTTCTAAGCTTTCTGGCGCTTTAGGGTTGAGAGATGCGAGAATCTTCTATCAATCTTAGAGTTTCCATCAAGTGTAACATCCTTGTCTATCAATGGTTGCACATCCATTGAAAGAGTGAAGTGCACCACATCACATGAAAGTAGTAGCGCACGACGTCACTCTAGATCCGATCGTAGGAGGGTGCCGAAATTTAATAGAGATTCAGTAGCTGGATTTTATGGCAAATCACTCGAGCATTCGAACTTAGAAGACTCGCAACAATTTATCCGAAAACTATAAGATGAGTCTTATTCAGGGTTGTCTCTCTTTCTCTTTCTCTTGAACTTGAACAAAAACATTTAGCATGTACATAAGGTAGTTTTCTTTTCGAACTCAAATTTTAATTACTTTCCTTCAAACCAATAGGGATTATGCAAAGGTAGAATTTATGAAATTGGCCTTGTTGGTGGTGAGATACCGTAATGGTTCACCCATCGTGGAGAAGGATCTCGCATCATCATTTCATTTGCCCTCGGTTCAGTCCCTGATGGTAATAAACTCCAAGCTTTTCTTTGTTTGGTGGTCTTGGCCTCCCACCAATAGCAAAGCCCTCAAGCTTTGGTGCTGAAGGTTTCGCTACTTTCAAAAAAATAAGAGCAATGGTATTAAATTGTTTCAGCATGTATGGGATACTTAGTTTTGACGTAAATTCCACCAGGCATTCTTGGATACATCATGTACCGCTGATTGAGTTAGAGGAATCACTGCAAGGTGTAGAGGAATTGGAACCGAATGTCAGAAAGTAAAAAACATAGGGAATATCAAAGATATTGGGTTGAAAAACATGCGGGGTGCATTTGATAATGGAAAAAGTAAAGCAGATTCAGATATTCATGTTGAGAAGTGGGGATCATGAGATTGATCTTCATGCTCTAGGCTCTTCAACTACCGATGATCAACGGTTGGAAAGTAGCTTTTGATTTGAGCGAGCTGCAAAAGTGGAAAATCAACGCTACAAAAGTATGATCAGCGGCTGACGTAGTTTGATGAGCGAAAGTTGCAAAGTGGAAAATCACCGGGTTGCGCAAAGTGGGATCGTGGTGGGGATATCAGAGCCAAATCGCGAAGTTTCACAAATATATGCTCTAAGACGACGTAGGGATGAACCGCTTTGTCATGCTTTGATCGGAAGACTAAGCCCATTTGAGCCCATCTCATTGTCTCTTTTTATTTTATTTGAATTATTGATGTAAACATTTTATTTGATGGGCTGAGCCCACAACTATATGTTTTACGGTTTACTATTTATATGCCTCTATGTCATTTTGGAAGGAACTTTGATGAATATTGATGAAAAATGCAGACTTTGCAATCCTCCAATCCCTCTTTTTTCTGTCTCTCTTAAGCTTCTTCCTTTCTCTCTAATCTTTTGCTTCTTTCTTTTCTAGCTTCTTTCTCTAAAGTTTCGTTCTTTTTTTATTGCTTATTTCGTATTGTTTTTCGTGTTCCGCATCAGATTTGGTATCAGAGCATGGCTTTTAATTGCTCTCACATTAAACAATCTAGAACTTAGATCCCGGCTTTTGATTCTATTCTATTCGATCGAGAAAATACCGATCCGGAAAGTATTATTCAGATCGGATACAAGAACGGTTTCACCGTTCCGATCGAAGAAAAACAATTGTGCACCGCTTCATCACTGCTTTCCCAAAGTAATCATCGTTTCCAGCAAGGCGCCAAATTACAAAACACCTGGCCGCTGCCATGACACACGCATCGGCAGCCCATCAGCGGGCATTGAATCACCACCGGTTCTCACTCCAGCCAGGCAAGACCATCCACGACGCCTCGACATCAGCGAAGCAACCCATCCGGCCACTACGTTGTGCATCAACGCTTCCGTCTGCCGAAATAGCACATTGCACTGACCACCTCCCTTCCTCGTGATTGCCAGCGCCCAAAGAAGACGACGCCTCTTCGGCCGATAAGGGAGTGAAGAAAGCAAGACGACCGTATGAAGAAGAAGGCGACGGTAGAATAAGAAGAAAGAATAATTTTAAGCAACCCGCCACGCCATCGACACGCCAGACTTCCAGCAGCAGTGCACGGAGTCATCACCACATAAACCATAGCACAGCCCAGCGTCAGCTCTAGCAGCAACAGAGTCAGGAGCATGCCATCTCCCGACGCCAGAAACATAATCGCCACGCCGCCAGTGAGTTAGCATCCGAGGGCAACGACCACGTCGTCCCATACCACGGGATCCATGTCGAGATACAGCGCCGGCGCCACATCGCGCACACGTCGACCCTCACTGCCACATCACCGGTCGAAATTCTACCCATTGTATATCATCATTCTTGGTATATTTTTTTACACTTGTTGATCAAGTTTAGCATTAACTAGCGATATGCCAGCTGGCATATAGCCTGGACTTTATCTATGTAGAAAATTGATTTCTTTTATATGTATTGTATTTGTTATTTTAATATTTAATTAGTAAAATTATAATTGATAAAATCTAGTACAATCAAAATGGAAAGTGGTTTGTATATTTTGTAATTGCAGATAACTTGCGAGGTTTAGGGTTTTTTCAATGTAGAAAAACTAATTGATTTTTTTACATGCCGTAATTAGTTGTTTAAATATTTAATTAGTAACATTATAATAGATAAAATATGTAACAAATTAAAATTTTCCCCGCCCTAAAAGGAATAGTGTAATCAAAATGGGAAGTGGTTTTATATTTTTTAATTGTAGATAACCTAGGTAAATTTTTTCAAAAAAAAATTAATTTTTCCCCGATAATATTACACCGACACATGAGAAAAATACACATATTGTAAATTTCTGAAAAAAACATACTTAATTTTTGTGCTATAATGACTTATGTGCCGATATAAAAAGAAACAGCGATGTAATCGATCACGGAAAGTGACTTTCAGTATATTTTTTTTAATTGTAGATAACCTAGGTAAATTTGTCTATTTTTTTTAGTTGTTTTTTTCCCGATAATATTACATCCATTACTATTAAAAATAAAAATATTGCAAATTTCTGAAGAAATAAACTTAAATTTTTCTGTCGCTATAATGACTTATTTGCCGTGATAAAAGGAATAGTGAAATCGAAACGGGGAAGTGATTCAGTATATTTTTTTAATTGTAGATAACCTAGGTAAGTTTTAAAATATTTTTTTTAGTTGTTTTTTTCTCCCCGATAATATTACATCGACACATTAAAATAAAAATATTGCAAATTTCTGAAGAAATAAACTTAATTTTTTTATTGTGGTATAATGACTTATTTGTCAGATAAAGGAATAGTGAAATCAAAGCGAGAAGTGATTACGTATATTTTTAATTGTAGATAACCTAGGTAAATTTGTCAACTTTTTTTTTAGTTGTTTTTTACCCCCAGTAATATTACATATGACACATTAAAAATATAAATATTGTAAATTTCTGAAGAAATAAACTTAATTTTTTTGCGTGCTATAATGACTTAGTTGTCGATATGAAAGGAACAGTGTGTAATCTAAACGGAAGTGACTTCATATTTTTTAATTGTAGATAACCTAAGTAAATTTGAAATTTTATTTTTGAGTTGTTTCTTTTTCCCAGTAATATTATATTTCAAATATTAAAAATGAAAATATTGTAAATATTTTTTAAGAAATAAACTTAAACAAAAGAGTATCAAATTTAAATTCAAAGCCAAATTTTTTTTATATAAGATTTATTAATCATATTATTATATTAAATGTATTTAAGAATATTGATATTAATTTTTTTTAAAAAAAAAATTCTAGGTCATTTTTCTCTCTCTCTATATATTTTTTTAGGCGATAATATTCAATAAATATGAAAATATATATAATTAGTGTCACATACCTTTTATAGAGTAGTCGAAAAGGAAGTGGTTCAGATACTTTTTTAATTGTAGATAACCTAGGTAAATTTGTTAATATTTATTTCTTTATGAGCCGCTCTCTGTTCTTAAGTAATATTCGATCCGACACATTAAAAATAAAAATATTAATGTGATTTGTATAAAAAAATAAACTTAAATTTTTTTATGCGTGTTATAATTATTTATTTGCCGCATCTAAAAAGAACAGCCTAATTGAAACGGGAAGTGACTCGTATATTTTTTAATTGTAGATAATGTAGGTAAATTTGTCTACCTTTTGTTTTTTTGAGATGTATTTTTTTTCCAACAATATTAGATCTACAATCTTAAAAATTAAAGCATGGAAATTTTTGTAAAGAAATAAGCTTAAACAAAAGAGCACAAAATTCAAATTTCTGAAGCCAATATTTTTTTTCTTTATAAGATTTATCCATCATATTATTATATTAAATGTATTTAAGAATATCGACATGTTTCTCTTTCTCTATATTTTGTAGCGATAACATTCAATATTATCGATTGTTCGGAAAAATACTGAAATAATGCAGGAAATATTCCTAGAAAGCAAAGTTAAGCACCGACGTTGTACTGTTATTCTTGACTTTATCAAAATTTCCAGAATTTAATTAATCTCTGAATTCAATTAATACTATTTCCATTCTAAGCATTCATGCTACATCGATGATTCCGAGCGTGATCTCACGCCACTGTGAAGAAAGTAAGCAGAAGTAACTTTGTTACCAAGAAATTGATCTTCACTGAGAGATAGAGAGATGGGGAACAGACAGTTGCTTTCCAAATAAAAAAAACGTATTTCGAGAAAAAAAAACCAACCACAATCAAATTTGTTGGTCGAGGGTTTCAAACTCCTCGCCAGCTGAATTTTCTAGCACGCCAGCGAAACCGCCGCCACAGCGCTTCTTTGTCATTTCCACCATAGAAATTTTAAAAAGAATCTCTGCGCATCAAAAAAACAGGTGCACATACATGCGCTAAGCGAAAAGCCGAATGACGTTGCACATGAGCAGTATGTGCAGTCAGATGTCGGGTCAGAGCTCTTTTAGCTCTTTTACTAATATTATTTTTTTTGTGCTTTTCCCATTGCACAAAATTCACCTTACAAGTTTAATTACCTTAATTTTGAGCTTTTATTGACATTGAGTACTTTGATCTTTTATTAATTGTGGAGCTTAGTTAAAATTGTGGGGAAAAATTTAAATATTGTGTCCCAATTACTTGTGTCGCTTTAAGAGGACCTACATTTCTTGTTTCAGAATTTTCCTGGTTTAATTTGTTATTACTTAGTCTCCAAGAAAACAATAATAATAATAAAAAAAATTAGCTTTAATTTTATTTTATGTTTTGCTTGTAAGAATTATTCGCGGATCTCAGCCTTAGGACTAGTTTTGCTTGCATTTACATGAGTGGTCATTTAGTACACAATCTAGAAGTCATAGCTACCATGGACTCGAGCTCTAGTAATGTTCTTAAAAATATTCATGAGCAACTAAAACATATGCTGAACCGGGATGTGAGCAACATGTCCAATCAAGTTAATAATCCTTTTCGAAGGATGGAGTCCATAGAAACTTTGCAAGTAAGACCGATCTAGTGGGGAGTGAGACTCTAATGACAATCCTAGTGAACCCTCAAAGACCAATTCATCATAGGAACCGCCAATCATCAACAGTAATCAAGGTCATCAGCGACTACGATGACTCACGACGAGCAAGTCATGAGAAATATCGCTGCAGAAGCCCAACTTTTAAGGGTCCAACTTGACCGCGGATTTTGATGAGATGGATCCGTGACATGGATCACTTCTTTGACTGGTATAATCTATCCGGAGAGTAGGAGGGTAAGATTTGCAAAGATGAAACTTAGAGGAACCGCCACTCTATTGGGAAAGTGTAGAAAGAGTCTTTGATTAGAGAGGTCAATCTCCATTACTCGATTGGGTTGAGATGAAGATTGTTAGAAAGAGAAGTACTTGCCTGCTCTTATAAGAGGAAATCTTTTGGACCCGATTGGAATAGCTTGAGGCAAGGAGACAAGTTTGCCAATGAATATGTGGTACAATTTGACGAAAGTATAAAATGAGGAGTGCGATAGGGAGGATGAAGTGATGACCCCTAGTAGGTTTCAAAAAGGCCTAAATGATGACCTTAGAAGAGAGGGTTATACTTAGAGGTGTTTCCACCCTTGATGAAGCTTTATGCCTTAGTACAAAGATTATGACTTGGTCACAAAGCCCGATGTGGGATCTAAACGTCAAGATGCTACTCGTAGAGACTTTTTAGTCCTCAACCCGGAAGTAATAACTCAATATTGGGTGCCCCACCTCGTAAACCCAATCCTTTGGTTTCCCAAATACCTAGGGGCTGACAAAGGGTAAGGGTATTTTTCATGAAGCACCTAAGATGACCTCAAAGTAAATCGGTGTTTTAAGTGTTAGGGTTTTGGTCATCATTTCCTCTAGTTTGCTTGAAATAAGACTTTGCTCATCAAGGGGAAAAGAGGATATGAGTGAAGAAGATAGTAGTGATAATAAGATATATGAACCCAACCCGATGATTTTCGCGGATCTAAATGATGAGGAGGATGAGTCCAACTTGCTAGGATGTGTTAGGTCGATATCCCTACAAGACAAAACATTCAAGTTAAACATAGTTAGATGTGTTTTAACACAAACCTAGAGGCATCGAGGATTGGAGAAACTAATTGCTATCCCTTTAAACTTACATTAAATATGGAGATAAAGGGTGTAAGATCATAATCGACAATGGTAGTTGCATTAATGCAATTTCCTCGGGTAGTGTATCCCGCTTAGGCTTAAAGTCTGTTCCACACCCTAAACCCTATAGTGTGTCCTGGGTTAATGATGAATCTATAGCGGTCAAAGAGAGATGTGTTTTTCCTATAAAGATCTTAGACTATCATGATGAAATTTGGTGTGATGTCATTTCCATGGATGTAGGGCAAGTCATTTTGGGGTAGACCTTGGTTATATGATTTGGACGTCACAATCTTTGGGCAATCAAATTCTTGTTCATTTTATTTTCAAGGTAAAAAAATCCAACTTATTGGATTACCCCCAAGATCTAATGATAATAATCTGAAGAAGCATAAAGTGAAACAAAAAGAGCTTAACATAATAAGGAAATTTGATAAGAAGGTGTGTGTAGGTAGTCAAGTTATCAATAGGTCAATAGGCATGATTCCTTTTAAAGTTATACATGGTTACAAGCCTAGGAAACCTTTAGATCTTCTCCCCATGTCCATTCATGCTAGAGTGTTTGAGTCGACTAAGTATTTTTGCACGGAGAGTTCATGATTTGCTTTACTAAGATCACTAAACAAATTCAAGCGAGTAATACATAATATAAACTTCTGAGTTGATTTATATAAGCTGGCATAATGAGTTTAATATGGGAGACTATGTTATCATCACCGGATTAGACCCGAGTGGTTTCCTTCGGGAGTTAATCGAAAATTGCATGCAAGTAGTGTTGGGCCCTTCAAAGTGCTACAACGGGTTGGTCCAAATGCTTATGTTCTTAATTTACCACATGATTTAGGCATTAGCTCTACATTTAATATTGAGGATCTAGTTGCATACCACAAATCACTTCTTATTTCAAATGATCCTTTGAGATGCCATTTAATCCCCTTTTTAATGACCTCATTGAAACATTTATCATTTTCTACCCTTGACATCAGCACAAAAAAGATAATATTAATGCTATTTTGGATGAGCAAGTTGTTTTAAACAGGAATGGTGAGGTTCAATGGTTTCTAGTTCACTGGTAATTGACTCGATCCAGATTGCACTTGGATCACTAGAGATACTTTACATGCCAGCTGCTCCATATCTTTGGGAGTGCTATTAGAGTCGGCTAGCATTACACTGACTGAGAGTCGAAGTTTCTCCAACCCCGGAGAGTTGGTGGGGACACCAGAGCCACATCGCGGGAAGTTACACAAATATATGGTCACAACTCGATGTAGGATGACCGCTTGTCATGCTTTTGATTGGAAGACTAAGCCCATTTGAGCCCATCTCATTGTCTTTTATTTATTTGAGAATTATTGATGTAAACATTTTTTTATTTGATGGGCCGAGGCCCCAATAACTATATGTTTTAGAGTTTTACTATTTATATATGCCCTCATGTCATTTTTTGGAAGGAACTTTTGATGAATATTGATAAAAATGCAGACTTTGCAATCCTCCAATCCCTTTTCTCTCTCTTCTTAAGCTTCTTCCTTTCTCTCTAATCTTTGCTTCTTTCTAAAGTTTCGCTTCTTTTTTTATTGCTTATTTCGTATTATTGTTTTCGTGTTTCAGATTAGATCGCTTTATTGATATTCAGGAGTGTTTTGGATGAAAATAGAGAATATGTTTTTGATCGTTAGAGTGCTGGTCTGGTGTGGCATTTTGGACTGATAAATGAGCGACAAATATTCGCAAAAGACTACATTTCAGTGAGGACAATGGAAATGTATATTTATTTATCACCATTAATTTATTAATAGTTGACATGACTGGAGTGCTTGCTTCGAATCGTAATTCAAACCGTTCTCTTCCATGTATACGAATGAATGCATGGGTAAACCAAGTCCACCATCATTATGGTCCGAGTTAATATAAATTTTATACAATTATTTTTTGATGGACACCCTATTAATTATTTTATCTTACAATTAAAATTGTGTTATTGATGGTCGAAAGATTACATTTTAATTGTCATTCCCTAATTAGATGTTTAGTACATATTTGAAAATATAGTTGCAGTTATTTTTAAAAAAAAATTCATTTAAATATGCATTAAAATGATTTTTTTTTAAATTATTTTTGATATCAACACATAAAAATAATCTATAAACATAAAAAAAATAAATTTAAAATAAAAAATAAAACAAAATTTTTAATTTTTTTTGAAAATCACTTTTAAAATACAGTGTTAAACATCTCCTAAACAATTTATCCCTAAAGTTATCATCAAAGAAAATCTATTATGTACAAGCCACTATTTTGAAGCACCTTTCGGCCTCCTAATTGTATTGCGGTTCAAAGAATTCAGCCTTGGTATACTCTTTTGCCGCCAAACATTCAGTAAATTTCAACACTTCCAATTCCTCAAAATATTATGGTACCTCAAGAATGACTATCAATGCTTGCCCTCGGACTCACTTCAAAAGGGAGAATTAAGAGAGAATCACAGTTTCTGGTAGCCATGATGAAAGCCTACTAAAAAATGAACAGAACTTGGATTTTAAAGTAGTGGCTGAAAGAGGATTGTAGCAAGACGGCATTCCAGTGACAAAAAGGGTGTGCAGAGAACTATGATTTATTATGCTGCACAGATTATTCTCAATATTCTGGGTGTGCAGCTGGCACTTACATTATCTCCTTGAAATAAAGCAATTATTACATTATCTCAACAACAGCTCTACTGACAATTTTTCCCTGGTTGAGATCCTGGAATGCTTTGCCAGCCTCCTCAAAACCATATTTTCTCGTAACAGCATCGGCAATATTGAATATACCTGATTCTGCAAGTTACACCAGCTTCGGAAGATCCTGCCTTGCCCTTCCTCCATAGGAGCCAATTACTTGAACCTATTCCAGGAGTTAAAAAGGAGTCAAGATTTTCAAATATTCCAGAAAATAGTATGAATGTGCGAAGGATGCCATTTACTCAAGGGAACGACAATGAGAATAGTTTTTTTCATAATTTCACACGTTTCTTTGTAACAGTGATCAACTAAATACGTTATATTTTACTTGTGAATAAAAACATAGATTAAAACATAGATACATGGACAAGATCGGTTGATGTTTATGTTGAAATCTGTTGAAAAACTGTAAATTTCGTAAAGAACAGGTACTATTCAAATCAGTACTTAAAATCTGCTAAAAAACCTGAGAACCGCTACTGTAGCGATCAAGAACTGGGAATGGAAAATTTCCAGAAAATGAAGAACACAAAACTCTGTAATTTGAGTAGAAAGGAACGTGAACATGGGCAGAATTATTTGTATGGTTACTGCCATCCCATTATCTTTATTTATAGTAAACAAGAAACATTACAAAGATTAAAATTGAATTCGGTTACAAAATTCACCTTATCCACTAATTGACTTTTTAACTGAAATTAACTAAATTGTTGACTTATTGACTATAGGATTTTAATCATCCTGAATACAATGTAAATTTAAACGAAACAACAATGCTTAGAATACATAATCTTCAATTCTTCAGCTTCTCCTCTTCCTGTCAGCTTGCAGGCCTGGAATCAGTTTTCAACACTCCTCCTTGATTCCTGGGCTGCGCATCCCCACCATTCTTCTCAATTCTTCAAACCTTTCCTTGGCTAGAGATTTTGTAAACAAATCAACCAATTGTTCTTTAGAGCTGCAATACGTCGAGGCCGTTTGGCATTGTGATGCCATCGGCGTTTGGCATAAGCAGATTCAATTAAGTGTTTCGTTACATAACAAACGGTGGTTTGTGTTATGGGTCCCACATGAATTTTGCATTGAAACGCCGGTGCAAGAAAAGCAGCAATTTGCTTCTTTTCTTGCATCGCATTGCCTGGGCGTGGTAAAAGGGAAACGACGATTGGCTGGCTTTTTTTTAATGCCTGGGCGTGTGTTTATATATATGCATGTGCGTGTGTTTAGCTATATATATATATATATATATATATATATATATATATATATATATACACACACACACGCCCAGGTATATATATATATATATATTAAAATAAAAATAATTTAAAAATTAATTAAAATATAAATAATATTTACATAATATATATGTATTAATATAAAAAATATATTTTTACCAGATATTGTAGCGCGCTAAAATAGTCAGGGATTGCAGAGGCCTTCACGTATGGATATTGTTCGTGATGGCATTGCAAATAGTTTGATGAGAGAATAAAAAGAAGTGTTCATTTTACGTGAATTATTCCTTACATTATGAAATTATGATTATTAATACAATATAAATATATACATAAATATATAAATAAATATGTGTGTATATGTCTATGCCCTTTGAAGTAATTTCAAAAGTTAAAAGCAATATGAAAAGTTTGGTAACCAAACACCCAAAATTGCTTTTTTTCCAACCTCCAACTCAACCACAGTTTTAACCAAATATTTCACAACTTATTTTGAACCGCAGTAAAAGCGCTTTTTTTTAAACTGCTTTTTTTCAACCTCAATCGCAAAAGCAAAAGCAATGCCAAACACACTCTTCATCTCCAATTCACCTTCTTACTGGAATTGCCGAATTGCATGAAATTTGATTTTCATGTGCTTTGTTCTATCATGAAACACAGAATTTTTGGAAATGGCAATTGCAGACATATTATCACAGAAGAGCTCAGTAGGTTCTACTTGATCACAGTTTAGATCCTTTAGAATTTTTCTCAACCAAACTAAATGGTTTGCAGCCACAAATGCAGAAATGTATTATGCTTCAGCAGTTGAATGTGCAACTACTGATTGCTTCTTTGAATTCCAACAGAAAATGCATTCCCCCATTGAAAAACAATACCCTGAAGTGCTCATCATCTCTTCATCACTCCCTGCCCAATCACTGTCACAAAATCCTTTCAATTTGACAGTGTTCATCTTGCTAAAATACATGCCAAAATCCAGTGTTCCTCTTAAGTATCTCAGCACCCTTTTGGCTGCAATATAGTGTATTTGACTGGGATTTTGCATGAATCTTGAGAGGTAATTGACAGTGAACACAATGTCAGGTCGAGTGGAAGATAAATACAACAAACTTCCAATTAAACTTCTATAAATTCTTCCATCTGCACAGGGAGCACCATCAGTTTTTGTCAACTTCATTCCCAGCACCATTGGTGTGCTAACAGGTTTGCAATTTTCCATTGCAAACGTGTTAAGCATCTTTGTTGTGAATTGTTTTTGACATACAAAGCATCCTTCCTTTGATTGTGATATTTCCATTCCAAGAAAGTATGCTAATAATCCAAGTTCATTCATCTCAAACTTGTTCTTCATGTTCATCTTAAATTCATCAGCAAACTGCTCATTATCACCCGTAATCAACAAATCATCCACATAAACTGATATTATTAAAATGTGATCATCAACCTTCTTCACATATAGAGTGGCTTCATTCAAGCTTTTCTCAAATCCCAAGCTTGTCAAATATTCATCCAATTTGCTATACCAAGCTCTAGGGGCTTGTTTCAACCCATACAAGGCCTTCTTTAGCAAATATACTTTGTTCAAATTGGATTCATCTTCAAATCCCTCAGGTTGTTCTACATATATTTCTTCACTTAGTGTTCCATTCAAAAAAGCAGATTTGATATCCATTTGCCAAACCAGCCACCCGTTTTGTGCAGCCAACATGAGCAACAGCTTGATTGTGTCCATTCTTAAGACAGTGGCAAATGTATCATGGTAATCAATCCCTTGTTCTTGTGAGTAACCTTTCACCACCAGTCTTGCCTTGTTTTTATTGATACTACCATCAGCATTTAGTTTTGTTTTATAAATCCACTTAACCCCAATGACTTTTCTATGCCTTGGTCTGTCAACTAGCTGCCAAGTATCATTTTTATCAATCATCATTAGCTCCTCCTTCATTGCTGCCACCCATATTTGAGAATCCATAGCTTCTCCAACATTAGTTGGTTCAATTTCAGCCAAGTTACATCTATTATAGATGTCACTTAGCAGCCTAGTTCCCCTCACAGGTAAGTCCTCTTCATCAATTTCTATTTGTTCATCTATTTCGGCTACAAGTTCATGACTTGTTTCTTCAACTTTATCATCTTCCCAATTCCATATTTGACTCTCAGCCACCTTTACATTCCTTGCAATTACTGCTTGGTTTGTCTTTAAATCAAAAACCTTATAGCCATTTGACTTTGAACTATAACCAATCAAAATTCCCACCTCAGATTTCTGGTCCAGTTTTCTTCTCTTAATTTCAGGCTGCAATACATAGCATGGACTACCAAATACTTTCAAATGATCTAAGTTTGGTTTGTAGCCATACCATTCTTCAAAAGGTGTTTTATCTCCTAATGATCTCGAGATCATTCTATTCAAGAGTTAAGAGGCTGTGCTCACAGCCTCTGCCCAGAATTTTAAGGGCAATTTCTTCTCATAGAGAAGGCATCTTGCCATCTCCATTAGGGTCCTATTCCTTCTCTCACTCACAGCATTTTGTTGTGGAGTGTAAGGGACTGTTAATTGATGCTTAATACCTTCTTTAACTAAGTACTCTTCAAATTTATGGGAGGTAAATTCCCCCCCATTATCAGATCTTAAAACTTTCAAGGTGCAGCTTGATTCCTTCTCAACTGCAGCCTTGAACCTCAAAAATACCTCAAATACTTCACCCTTGGTCTTAAGGAAATAAACCCAACAAAACCTGCTAAAGTCATCTATAAACAACAAAAAATACCTTGCACCATTCAAGGATTCATTATGCATTGGGCCACACACATCTGTGTGCACAATCTGCAACTTAGTTGTTGTTCTAAGTGCATTTTTACTGAATTTAATCCTTGATTGCTTTCCTAATTGGCATGCTTCACACACTTCATTTAGTTCATGAATCACAGGTAATCCTTCTACCACATGCAAGTCTGCCATTTTCTTCAAAGTTGCATAATTAAAATGCCCCAATCTTTTATGCCATAGTACTGAATTTTCAGTTGTATTGATGTTCATGCTTATGTGTGATAATTGTTCTTCAATACTAAAGCATCTATTGATCATCTTAGCATTGAATAAAGGAGTTCCTTGATCATCTTTAATTGTGCAAATACCATTTATAAAGAACAATGAATATCCATCTTCAAGTAATTGACCAACACTAACAAGATTTTGATCAATTTCTGGTACATACAAGACATTTTCAAAATTTCGTGTACCAGCCAAGGTTTCAATTTCAACTTCCCCTCTGCCCTCAACACCCACATACTGTCCATTAGCTACCTTAACTTTTGATTTGTAATTTAAATCAAGGTTTTCAAAAATACTCAATTCTGGAGACATATGATTTGAACATCCACTATCAACTAACAAGTTTTGATTACTAACCTCAGTTTTGTTGCAGCTGTTGTTGCTACCCAAATTTTGACCTACTTATTTTTAGGTTTCGAAAGAAAAAGAAAAAAATAGAAAAAAAAGACAAAAATCCAAAAATATTTTTAGGGGCAAAATTGAATAAATTGAGAATTTAACAGTCAATGCAGGGTCAAATCGCACAAATTGGAAATCAAGGACCAAATTGAGAGAAGCGTGCAAGCTGAAGGTTACTTTTGAAATTTTACCTATGACAAACTCTATAAATAGAGTTGTGCACCAACAAAATAATAAACCAAGAAATATTGACACACCCGAAAACCCTAAAAACTAAAGAACCCTAGTTTTTTCTTCTTCTCTCTCGGGCTGCAGCCGCCGCTGCCGCTGCAGCCCCAAGAGTTTTTTCCCTTCCATCTCCCATAGCAGACCGGCCACTTCCCCGACAAAATACCTCTCTGCCTTCTCTTTTTTTTTTTCGTTCATCTCTCCTTCCTCACCAAGCCTCAGCCACGATCTCCCTTCCACTCACTCTCCTCTGCCTCCCATCAACCACGGTCCCAACTTCACTCTCCCTTCTTCCCCCAACATTTCCCCATTTTCTCTTTTTGCCCTCTCACTTTCTCCTCCAATCAGCCATCGTCTCCCGATCTCCCCCACGCAGCCCTTCCTCTCCATCTCAGCCTTGCGTTTAGCCCTTAGTGGCAGCCCCAACCTTTCTTCTTCTTCTCCAAGACACCACTGCAGCAGCCTCCACGGTCTCATTACTCAGCCTCTACGGTCTCAAATATACACTCTCCCTGTCAGATCTGTGCTCCGGCCACATGGAAGAGGGAGAATAGACTGGAGGAGAGCAGATCCGAGAAGAACAAATCGCAGAGAAAGAGCCAAGATTTGAAGAACTAAACTGACTGATTTCCCTTGTGTTTGTGTCTGTGGGTTTTTTTCTTTGTTTTGCAGGTCATCGAGACACCCTCGTCGGCGAGAAGAAGAGGAAAACAGAAGGAGAAGAAGAAGATTGAGCCGAGAAGAATAGACCTCCGATCTGAAGGAAGAACGAACTAGCTGCCTTGTTTGTTGTTTTTTTGTGCGTTTTTCTGTGTTTGCACGTGACCGGGAATGTCACCACCGGCGAGGGAGTGAAGAGAAGAGGCAGATCTGTCGGTTCCTCCCCATTGTTACTGTTCACCGGCGGCTGCGCGTGGAACCACTATCCCGTCACTGTTCATGAGCCTTTTTTTGTAATTTTCTTTGTGTTTATGTGTTTATTTGAATTTTTATTGTATTTTTAATTATTTTGAAAAAGGAAATGAAAAAGACAATGTGTGTGTGAGTTGTATTTTATTTTTAAAATGTGATGAAAAAGGAATGAAAAATAGATTGTGTGTGTGTGTGTGTTGTGTTTTATTTATTCAATGTTATGTTGTTTTGTTAAGGAAAAAAAAATATAAAATGAAATAAAAAATGTGTTTTCTTTGTAAAAATCAAAAGGGTATTGACCAATATTTCAAAAATATAAAAATCTTATTTTTTGGGAATTTATTATTCACTGTCGGTATTCGGATAAATAAATCTTAAGGGGTTAGTATCCAAAATATTTGAGGGGAATAGTATGCTATTATTCACTGTTCGGTGTTTGGATATATAAATTCTAAGGGGTTAATATCCAAAATATTCGGTGGGGATGATAATAATCAATAAAATTCATAGGATTATTCTAAGCGGTGACCAATTTCTTTTTCAATCAAAACATTTTTTTTGTGAATAAATACGACCTATTGAAGCATTCAAAATCACATCGAAATAAACAATGCAGCTTACCCTAGGTAAGGCGTACTAGGGGTGCTAATACCTTCCCTTTACGCAACCAGTCCCCTACCCTTGAATCTCTGACCAGACTAGTACAAATCGGGTGTTCCTAGCGACCCTCAACAGCCAGGTGGTGACTCCTTCTCAACTCTACTGCGAGAGCCAGGATCCCTCCCGGGACACCGCGCGGCGACGTGCGACAGCTGTGATCTATCATAGCAGTGAACAATTGTTCATCTTTAGGCTCCAAGACCTCTGCAACATGTGCTTGGTTTCTAGGTGTTGTGTTGTTCTTGCAAAATTTTTGAATATGTCCAAATTGCTTGCATTTTCGACATTGAGCATTCTTGAGCCAACACCATGACTCAAGATGGTTTGTTTTTTGACAGTTTTTGCAGGTGGGAAATTGTTCTCTCTTTTCTTTCCCTTTTGTATTAAAGTTGTTGGCAAAATTTTGATTACTCTGCCAATGTTTGTTCTGCCATAGTTTTCCAGAATTTGTTCTTATTTCTGGGTTCTTGAAGAACACCTGGGAATTTTGAGACTTTGATCTTCCTTTAAACCCTGCAGCAAAGGCTTCTTCATTCGAATTTTCTTGTCTGAATGCTTGCCTTTGTTCCACAGCTTGCAAGGCATTAATGAAATCTTGAAGACTCAATTCAGTGAAGTCTTTTGAATCTTCCAAAGAACATATCTTGTTCTCGAATTTTTCATGTAGGCTGACAAGGACTTTTTAAACTACCCTTGATTCTTGAACTTCTTCTCCCAGTAAGGTCATTTGATTCACAATCTTGGATACATTTGAAGAGAATTCCTTGATTGTATCTGAGTCTTTCATCTTCAATCCTTCGAATTGTCTCTTCAAATTTAAAATCTGCATTCTTTTTGATTTTTCATCACCTTGAAACTCAGCTTTTAATTTGTCCCAAGCTTCTTTTGCAGTTCGACAAGCCATAATTCTTGTGAAAATTTCCTCACTTACTGCATTATGAATGCATGTAAGTGCCTTGCATCCCTTTGCCTTTTCTTCATTGAAAATTTTGATCTGTGCAATTGTTGGATTTGTAGTCAAGGGATTTGGCTGCTTGTTGTTTTCCATAATTTCCCACAGGTCAAATGCTCTGAGATAGTTTGCCATTTTCACAGCCCAAACACCAAAGTTTGATCATGTAAAAATTGGAGATTTTGACGAGAATGATGATGAATCCATTTCTGTCAAATTGAATTTTCCTTTGCAATCCTTTTCTTCTTCAAGACTCACAGAACTGAGAACTAAGATAACAATTGATAGTCTCTTCAATTGTTGATCCTTCAAAGAACAAATCAAGATTAATTTCTTGATTGAATTTCTAGTTGTTTTTTTTTTCGACAAAGATTTCACCCTTCCCTTTCAAGGCCAATTAACCTTGAATAATTCTCACTTTTGATTCACTCGTGTTTCTCTAAAAATCCCTTTCAAAGACCTAATTCTGCTCTGATACCATGTTGAAATTTGTTGAAAAACTGTAAATTTCATAAAGAACAGCTACTGTTCAAATCAATACCAAAAACACTGTTCAAATTCCTGAGAACCGCTACTGTAGCAATCAAGAACTGGGTATGAACAATTTTCCAGAAAATGAAGAACTTAAAAACTCTATAATTTGAGCAGAAAGAAACGTAAACATGGGCAGAATTTTTCGTATGGTTACTGCCATCCCATTATCTTTATTTATAGGAATCAAAAACATTACAACAATTGAAATTCAAATTCGGTTACAATTCCAACTGATCCACTAATTGACTTTTAACTGAAATTAACTAAAATGTTGACTTATTGACTAAAGGATTTTAATCATCCTGAATAGAATGTAAATTTAAACAGAAAACAACAATGCTTAATTCATAAATCTTCAATTCTTCAGCTTCTTCATCCTGTCAGCTTTGCAGGCCTGGAATCACATTTCCAGTTTTCAACAGTATCTACGAATAAACACAAAATTTCATTCCCTAAAAATTGCAACCTACCCCAAGGAGGAAGTTGGCCAATTCATTCTTTCCTGCCTCAGGGCTTTGCACTCCTTCTTTCCGTGCTCGCTTTTTTTTTCATATGACGAGAGGGCTAGGAGAGTTTAATGCTATCGGGCAGTGTCGTTGCTTTCCTCGGGTCTCATCGCTCGAGCTCTAAACCCTAGTAGATTTGCGTTGGCAAGAATCAAGTCCAATCAAATGGGAACGTTGGATGCCGAATGATGCGTAGTATTTGGATAGATGCCCTCGCCAATCCAAAGAGAAGAATGGTAATTAACATTCGAAGTTGATGAGAAGTTTCATAGGAGTTGGGGTTCGGGAATTTCTCGACGCCATAGATTTAGCGATACCTTAGCCCGCCATGGCGAGACATGATGAGTTGAAGATAGCGCATTAGTGCTAAGAAACCAAAGCTGAACATACCGTAAATTAGTATGTTACCACTACCCTGGGGAAAAAGAGAAGTTTTTTGTGGATTTTAGCAAGAAAAAATATAGGTTAGCACATAGAGATTGCGTTGTAATTTCCCAGTATGTGATCGAAGTTTCGTCCGTGGTGGAAGAGCTGAGTACAATGTCAAAAGTCAAATGTGTACTTTTATTGACCTGTTCAATCTTTGCCTTTTACTCTTCCTATCTTATTCTTACAATTGTGTTCCTGAGCCAATCTAGCCTTTTGTTCTTGTTTGAAGATTTATCAGACATAGTGGTGAACTCTGGTTTGCTTGAGCTATCATGCGGTGCGATAAAGGACCTTCAAACAGAAACGAGTTCAGATCAACAAGGCTCTAATAGTCTCTCCCTAAGATACAAGCTCGATAAGAAATCGAAGTATACCCTCATAGCCTTCACCACTTCTACTTTATCAAGGAAAGAACTTCTTCAACAGGGAGGAGATTTGGTTTCATCAAAAACTCTCAAGGAGCTGGAGCTGCCTATCTTTGACTTCTTATGCACTGAAAGAAACAGGTCATTCTCAATTCATCGAGGTGCAATCACCCTTTTTAAAGCCCATTTTAAGGAGCTGTCCCAGCTCAAAACTCAGGTATCCTTCAGCAATATCATACTCATGCTTGCTGAAGGATGAACTCGTTTTAAGAGACTATTAGAGCCTTGTTGATCTGAACTCGTTTCTGTTTGAAGGTCCTTTATCGCACCGCATGATAGCTCAAGCAAACCAGAGTTCACCACTATGTCTGATAAATCTTCAAACAAGAACAAAAGGCTAGATTGGCTCAGGAACACAATTGTAAGAATAAGATAGGAAGAGTAAAAGGCAAAGATTGAACAGGTCAATAAAAGTACACATTTGACTTTTGACATTGTACTCAGCTCTTCCACCACGGACGAAACTTCGATCACATACTGGGAAATTACAACGCAATCTCTATGTGCTAACCTATATTTTTTCTTGCTAAAATCCACAAAAAACTTCTCTTTTTCCCCAGGGTAGTGGTAACATACTAATTTCTGGTATGTTCGCTTTGGTTTCTTAGCACTAATGCGCTATCTTCAACTCATCATGTCCTGCCATGGCGGGCTAAGGTATCGCTAAATCTATGGCGTCGAGAAATTCCTGAACCCCAACTCCTATGAAACTTCTCATCAACTTCGAATGTTAATTACCATTCTTCTCTTTGGATTGACAGGGCATCTATCCAAATACTCTGCATCATTCTGGCATCCAACAGCCCATTTGATTGGACTTGATTCTTGCCAACGCAAATCTACTAGGGTTTAGAGCTCGAGCAGTAGACCAGGAAGCAACAGCACCTGGCCCGATAGCATTAAACTCTCCCTAGCCCTCTGTCATATGAAAAAAAACAGAGCACGGAAAGAAGGAGTGCAAAGCCCTGAGGCAGGAAAGAATGAATTGGCCAACTTCCTCCTTGGGGTAGGTTGCAATTTTTAGGGAATGAAATTTTGTGTTTATTCGTAGATACTGTTGAAAACTGGAAATGTGATTCCAGGCCTGCAAAGCTGACAGGATGAAGAAGCTGAAGAATTGAAGATTTATGAATTAAGCATTGTTGTTTTCTGTTTAAATTTACATTCTATTCGTGATGATTAAAATCCTTTAGTCAATAAGTCAACATTTTAGTTAATTTCAGTTAAAAGTCAATTAGTGGATCAGTTGGAATTGTAACCGAATTTGAATTTCAATTGTTGTAATGTTTTTGATTCCTATAAATAAAGATAATGGGATGGCAGTAACCATACGAAAAATTCTGCCCATGTTTACGTTTCTTTCTGCTCAAATTATAGAGTTTTTAAGTTCTTCATTTTCTGGAAAATTGTTCATACCCAGTTCTTGATTGCTACAGTAGCGGTTCTCAGGAATTTGAACAGTGTTTTTGGTATTGATTTGAACAAGAGTCGCTCTTTATGAAATTTACAGTTTTTCAACAAATTTCAACATGGTATCAGAGCAGAATTAGGTCTTTGAAAGGGATTTTTAGAGAAACACGAGTGAATCAAAAGTGAGAATTATTCAAGGTTAATTGGCCTTGAAAGGGAAGGGTGAAATCTTTGTCGAAAAAAAAAACAACTAGAAATTCAATCAAGAAATTAATCTTGATTTGTTCTTTGAAGGATCAACAATTGAAGAGACTATCAATTGTTATCTTAGTTCTCAGTTCTGTGAGTCTTGAAGAAGAAAAGGATTGCAAAGGAAAATTCAATTTGACAGAAATGGATTCATCATCATTCTCGTCAAAATCTCCAATTTTTACATGATCAAACTTTGGTGTTTGGGCTGTGAAAATGGCAAACTATCTCAGAGCATTTGACCTGTGGGAAATTATGGAAAACAACAAGCAGCCAAATCCCTTGACTACAAATCCAACAATTGCACAGATCAAAATTTTCAATGAAGAAAAGGCAAAGGGATGCAAGGCACTTACATGCATTCATAATGCAGTAAGTGAGGAAATTTTCACAAGAATTATGGCTTGTCGAACTGCAAAAGAAGCTTGGGACAAATTAAAAGCTGAGTTTCAAGGTGATGAAAAATCAAAAAGAATGCAGATTTTAAATTTGAAGAGACAATTCGAAGGATTGAAGATGAAAGACTCAGATACAATCAAGGAATTCTCTTCAAATGTATCCAAGATTGTGAATCAAATGACCTTACTGGGAGAAGAAGTTCAAGAATCAAGGGTAGTTTAAAAAGTCCTTGTCAGCCTACCTGAAAAATTCGAGAACAAGATATGTTCTTTGGAAGATTCAAAAGACTTCACTGAATTGAGTCTTCAAGAGTTGATTAATGCCTTACAAGCTGTGGAACAAAGGCAAGCATTCAGGCAAGAAAATTCGAATGAAGAAGCCTTTGCTGCAGGGTTCAAAGGAAGATCAAAGTCTCAGAATTCCCAGGTGTTCTTCAAGAAACCAGAAACAAGAACAAATTCTGGGAAACAATGGCAGAATAAAAATTGGCAGAATAATCAAAACTATACCAACAACTTCAATGCAAAAGGGAAGGAAAAGAGAGAACAATTTCCCACCTGCAAATACTGTCAAAAAACAAACCATCTTGAGTCATGGTGTTGGCTCAAGAATGCTCAATGTCGAAAATGCAAGCAATTTGGACATATTCAGAAATTTTGCAAGAACAACACTACACCTGGAAAGCAAGCACAAGTTACAGAGGTCTTGGAACCTAAAGATGAACAATTGTTCACTGCTATGATAGATCACAACTGCAACAAAACTGAGGTTAGTAATCAAAACTAGTTAATTGATAGTGGATGTTCAAATCATATGTCTGCAGAATTGAGTATCTTTGAAAACCTTGATTTAAATTACAAATCAAAAGTTAAGGTAGCTAATGGACAGTATGTGAGAGTTGAGGGCAAAGGGGAAGTTGAAATTGAAACCTTGGCTAGTACATGAAATTTTGAAAATGTCTTGTATGTACCAGAAATTGATCAAAACCTTGTTAGTGTTGGTCAATTGCTTGAAGATGGATATTCATTGTTCTTTATAAATGGTATTCGCACAATTAAAGAAGATCAAGGGACTCCTTTATTCACTGCTAAGATGATTAATAGATGCTTTAGTATTGAAGAACAATTATCACACATAAGCATGAACATCAATGCAACTGAAAATTCAGTGCTATGGCATAAAAGATTAGGGCATTTTAATTATGCAACTTTGAAGAAAATGGCAAACTTGCATGTGGTAGAAGGATTACCTGTGATTCATGATCTAAATGAAGTGTGTGAAGCATGCCAATTAGGAAAACAATCAAGGATTAAATTCAGTAAAAATGCACCTAGAACAACAACTAAGCTGCAGCTTGTACACACAGATGTGTGTGGCCCAATGCACAATGAATCCTTGAATGGTGCAAGGTATTTTTTGTTGTTTATAGATGACTTTAGCAGGTTTTGTTGGGTTTATTTCCTTAAGACCAAGGGTGAAGTATTTGAGGTATTTTTGAGGTTCAAGGCTGCAGTTGAGAAGGAAAAAAAAAGAATCAAGCCGCACCTTGAAAGTTTTTGGTAGTCCATGCTATGTATTGCAGCCTGAAATTAAGAGAAGAAAACTGGACAAGAAATCTGAGGTGGGAATTTTGATTGGTTATAGTTCAAAGTCAAATGGCTATAAGGTTTTTGATTTAAAGACAAACCAAGCAGTAATTGCAAGGAATGTAAAGGTGGCTGAGAGTCAAATATGGAATTGGGAAGATGATAAAGTTGAAGAAACAAGTGATGAACTTGTAGCCGAAATAGATGAACAAATAGAAATTGATGAAGAGGACTTACCTGTGAGGGAAACTAGGCTGCTAAGTGACATCTATAACAGATGTAATTTGGCTGAAATTGAACCAAATAATGTTGGAGAAGCTATGGATTCTCAAGTATGGGTGGCAGCAATGAAGGAGGAGCTAATGATGACTGAGAAGAATGATACATGGCAGCTAGTTAATAGACCAAGGCATAGAAAAGTCATTGGGGTTAAATGGATTTATAAAACAAAACTAAATGCCGATGGTAGTATCAATAAAAACAAGGCAAGACTTGTGGTGAAAGGCTACTCACAAGAACAAGGAATTGATTACCATGATACTTTTGCTCCTGTTTCAAGAATGGACACAATCAAGTTGTTGCTCATGTTGGCTGCTCAGAAAGGGTGGTTAGTTTGGCAAATGGATGTCAAATCTGCATTTTTGAATAGAACATTAAGTGAAGAAATATATGTAGAACAACCTGAGGGATTTGAAAATGAATCCAATTTGAACAAAGTTTATTTGCTAAAGAAGGCATTGTATGGTTTGAAACAAGCCCCTAGAGCTTGGTATAGCAAATTGGATGAATATTTGTCAAGCTTGGGATTTGAGAAAAGCTTGAATGAAGCCACTCTATATGTGAAGAAGGTTGATGATCACATTTTGATAATATCAGTTTATGTGGATGATTTGTTGATTACGGGTGATAATGAGCAGTTTGTTGATGAATTTAAGATGAACATAAAGAACAAGTTTGAGATGAATGAACTTGGATTATTAGCATACTTTCTTGGAATGGAAATATCACAATCAAAGGAAGGATGCTTTGTATGTCAAAAACAATTCACAACAAAGATGCTTAACAAGTTTGCAATGGAAAATTGCAAACCTGTTAGCACACCAATGGTGCTGGGAATGAAGTTGACAAAAACTGATGGTGCTCCCTGTGCAGATGGAAGAATTTATAGAAGTTTAATTGGAAGTTTGTTGTATTTATCTTCCACTTGACCTGACATTGTGTTCACTGTCAATTACCTCTCAAGATTCATGCAAAATCCCAGTCAAATACACTACATTGCAGCCAAAAGGGTGCTGAGATACTTAAGAGGAACACTGGATTTTGGCATGTATTTTAGCAAGATGAACACTGTCAAATTGAAAGGATTTTGTGACAGTGATTGGGCAGGGAGTAATGAAGAGATGATGAGCACTTCAGGGTATTGTTTTTCAATGGGGGAATGCATTTTCTGTTGGAATTCAAAGAAGCAATCAGTAGTTGCACATTCAACTGCTGAAGCAGAATACATTTCTGTATTTGTGGCTGCAAACCATTTAGTTTGGTTGAGAAAAAATCTAAAGGATCTAAACTGTGATCAAGTAGAACCTACTGAGCTCTTCTGTGATAATATGTCTGCAATTGCCATTTCCAAAAATTCTGTGTTTCATGATAAAACAAAGCACATGAAAATCAAATTTCATGCAATTCGGCAATTCCAACAAGAAGATGAATTGGAAATGAAGTACTGTAGTTCTAAAGAACAATTGGTTGATTTGCTTACAAAGTCTCTAGCAAAGGAAACGTTTGAAGAGCTAAGAAGAATGGTGGGGATGCGCAGCCCAGGAATCAAGGAGGAGTGTTGAAAACTGGAAATGTGATTCCAGACCTGCAGAGCTGACAGGATGAAGAAGCTGAAGAATTGAAGATTTATGAATTAAGCATTGTTGTTTTCTGTTTAAATTTACATTGTATCCAGGATGATTAAAATCCTTTAGTCAATAAGTCAATATTTTAGTTAATTTGAGTTAAAAGTCAATTAGTGGATAAGCTGGAATTGTAACCGAATTTGAATTTCAATTGTTGTAATGTTTTTGATTCCTATAAATAAAGATAATGGGATGGCAGTAACCATACGAAAAATTCTGCCCATGTTTACGTTTCTTTCTGCTCAAATTACAGAGTTTTTAAGTTCTTCATTTTCTGGAAAATTGTTCATACCCAGTTCTTGATCGCTACAATAGCGGTTCTCAGGAATTTGAACAGTGTTTTTGGTATTGATCTGAACAGTACCTGTTCTTTATGAAATTTACAGTTTTTCAACAAATTTCAACAGATACTGTATTGAAATTTTGTGTTTATTCATAGAGGATGTTAGTATAACATCATAAAATATAAATCAAAATAAAATTATAAAAATTATTTTTTAATAAATCTAATATTAAAGTATAAAATTAAACTAAAAATCTCAAATCAATCGGCTTAACTGCAACCCAAGTCATAGTACCATGATAACTACATAAAAACAAAAAATAAAATTACAAATCTTAATCCTTAATCAGCCCAATTTAAAAGATAGAATTCAAATAAAAATAAAAAAATATAAAATAACCCGAATTAACTTGTCAAACCCTAGTTAAAAAATATGTATAACTCATAGAAAGTGATTCAAAACATTATAGAATCTGATTCTTAATCATTTTAAAATTAAAGGATAAAAAAAGGGGGGGGGAATATAATAGTCAATACGGTTAATCCATAAAATTCATAATAAAGTTTATGAAAATGGAATGATTTTATGAAAGTAAATCAAAATAAATTATGAAGTTCTATATATGATAAATTTAATATTAAAAAATAAAATTAAAAATAAATATATTTTGAGGAATAAATAAAAAAGATATTGACTTTTTACTATTCATTGAAAAACCCAGACTTTTTATTATATGTTAATGATAGTGTCAACATCTGATATGGGGACTCAAAAACATGAATCCTATGACTTTTAAATAGAAAAATTAGAAAAATATAATAATTCTGAACAAAAAAAAAATAAGCTGGAAAAATAAAAAAACTACAGAAAAAAAAGTTTTTCTTAAAAAAAAAATATTTTTGTGGCAACATCAATGGCTTTTATTGAAGGAAGCTTTCTGCAACAAGGTTCAAAGTTATCTGTCTTTTCCTTCACTCGGTACACCATTTACATTGCACAAAAATTCTGTGAGGTTATCGTGGGAAATGAAGCTAACTAGGAAGTCGAAGAAACGAACTAGAAACTACGAGAAGAGGCACCCCAGTTCAGAACTCCACCACTAGATGGGACGCTACCATGATCGGAGCAACCGTGGTGGCGGATATCATTAAGGGAACCTAACGATCTAGATGTATTTCATAGCGGAGCTTACTTTTTTCGTTCTCTTTATTCTCTGTATCACCTTTACTTTTTTCCCCTTTAGTTCCCGTTTTTCTTGTCAGCACACTGTAGGTAATTATAGCAATGAAGGTGGCTTCCACTATGATGGAGATGATGACATGAATGCACTGTATAAGATCAAGATACAAAACTTAGTGTGGAGACTGCCTTTGAATTTTGAATTTTAGTAATTGGTTTTGGATTTATACAATTTGACTCTTAATTGACCATAAAATTTTGATTTTTTTGTAATTTTCCTTCTAATTTCAATCAATTAACTTTGCAAAAAAAATAAATTAGTAACCTAAAATTTGTATTTTTCTTCAGTTTTTTGGCAGAATACAGCCTAGATTTGTAAAAAAAAAAAAAACTATGTTAATTTCTCATTACACACACCTCCTTTTTATTTTTATTATTTTTTGGAATAATCCAGAAATAAGCTATTACAAAATGCACAAGCAACAGCTAAGACTTGAAATCAGAGAACCATGATTTTCATTTCTTTTTTTATTTTATTTATTTTGCTTTTTGATAGACTTTAAACCAAAATGCTAGCAACAAGAAAAGGCAAGAATAAATTATTTGCTAGAGATGGAGCCAAAAGATTTCTAAATCTTGTGGAATTTCCAAAAAGTCTCTTTTGGGTCAAATAATATATCCAAAAAAACACCCATAATGATCCACTTGAGAAGGAATAATAGTATTTAAAGTAGACTTAATGATCCAGACTTGACGAAGTCAATTATTCTTGACAGATGTGAGAAGTTGGATTCGAAGTTTCCAATTTCACACCTTCCCTCTGCAAATTCTACTATTACAATCAAAATTGTCAATATCTTTTCGTTTCTATTAGTGTTTTATTTTTTCAATTCAAAAGAAATATTTTAGTTTTGGAGTGTTTCGCATGTTATTTTAAGATTCTATTATTTATATATATATAATTAAATATATTAACTCAAAAAAAAATTAGTTCAAATTCAAAAATAAAATTATTTAGAATTGTAAAGTTTCATCTAAAAAAAAATACAATAAAATAATTTATTCTGAAAAAAATTATGAACATCTATAACATTACGAGAATGTTATTATCAATCTCACAAGGTCATTATATTCTCTTTCTCTAATATTTTAACATAATATGTACAAATATGTCAAGAGACTCCTCGTAAAATTTCATCTTAATCTAACGGTCGGATTAAGAGATATGATTAATATTGTAAAATTATTCATTATTTAAAAAAAATACTATTTGGACAAAACAGAACAGGCGAAACAAAACCGATATTTCGACTGGTATTTGGATGAAAAATCTAGAACGGACAATCGAGATAAAAACGATATCATTTTGTCTTGTTTTTTTAACTGATACAAAATGTTTCAGTCATTTCAGCTGAAACGAAACAAAACTGACAACTATGATTACTACCACTGGCTCAATGGTTTTGTTAGCAAAGTAGCTTTAAAAGAAAGAAGAAATTGCTACTATTTTTCATCACTTTCTTAGAAAATGCTATGGCTATTCGTGATTGCAAGACGTAAATTTCCACCTGTAAAGGAAGAAGACAGGTTCAACGTAACTTCCTTTTCTTCAATGATTGTCTTGGGTTCAACGTAGCTCTTGGTGTACGTTTATGTTTTTCCAATTTTATTCTAAAATATTTATTCAATTAGATATATATATATATATATATATATATATATATATATATATATATATATATCACTCGAACATAGAAGTTGTTCCTACCTTTTCAATTCACAATCTCCGACCACCATTCCAATATGCTATAGACAGAGCCTTTGTATGGCTTACTCTGAGTCTCCGTTCTCATCCTCGTCTTCATCCTCTAGACATAGATGGAACTATGATGTTTTTCTAAGTTTTAGAGGAGAAGACACTCGCAAACAATTCACAGATCATCTCTATTCTGCCTTAATCCAAGCCGGAATTCATACTTTTAGGGACGATAATGAACTCCCTAGAGGAGAAGAAATCTCCCCACAACTTCTCAGGGCAATCAAAGGATCAAGGATTTCTGTAGTGGTCTTCTCCAAAAACTATGCTTCCTCTAGATGGTGTCTTGACGAACAAGTAAAGATTATTGAGTGCAGGCAAAAAATTCGCCAGGTTGTTCTTCCAATATTCTATGATACTGGATCCTTCGGATATCCGCAAACAGACCGGTAGCTATGCAAAAGCTTTTGATGAACATGAAGAACACTTCAAGGAAGAAATGGAGAAGGTCAACAGGTGGAGAGAAGCTCTTACACAGGCTGCAAATCTATCTGGATGGGGTTTAAACAATGAGACAAATGGGTATATCTTTATCTTCTCAGTCAAAATCCACTTGCACATATCAACAGAAACAATCTTTTTATTATTATCGTTTTGATCTTGATATTTCGACTTCAATTAAATATTAGTTTTTAATTGCAATATATGTAGATGTAGCAAATATTTATTTATTTATTTTTTTCAAAATAATTCTACAACTAGTAGGGTTATAAAATTTAAATTCTTTTTGAATAATCATTTTCGACCATGGTTCCTTAACAATGTGTGTAAACTGATCACACACTAGACGCTCTTGATAAAGCTCACACTACCCGCTGATCACCGCGCACACTAGGACAGCATGCTTATTTTTCACTGAATCTCACTTGCACACACAACTCTTTCTCTTCTCACATGCACACTGCACTAACTTTTTCATGTATAAAATTGCTTGGTTGTTTCTTTTTCTCCTTTACACGAAAGGATAACTTGATCTTGTTTTTTTAAGAGAATATCTATAGATTGATGAGCTAGATTTTAAAGATCGATCCACTTCCTTGATAGTTCTAGAGGGGCATAGGCTGGAACACTCTGGATAATATCTAACAACTTATACGCCGTTGATGTCTTTCTTTCTCTATGAACAGATATGAAGCGGAATTCATTAAAAGGGTTGTCATTGATTTAGCTTGTAAATTGGGAAACAAAACCTTGCACGTAGCCAAGCACCCAGTAGGTATTTCTTCCAGAGTTCGAGGTGTTATTTCTTTGCTAAAAGGTGCAAGAAACAATGTTGGCATCGTGGGGATCTATGGGATAGCTAGAATAGGGAAGACAACAATAGCAAAAGCTGTGTTTAACAACCTTTATTTTAGATTTGAGGGAAGCAATTTTCTTTCGAGTGTCAAGGAAATATCAGATAAGCCGAATGGTCTGGTTGAATTACAAGAGCGCCTTCTTCATGATATTCTGAAACCAAACGTTTGGAAGATCAGTAATGTTTATGAAGGAATGGACTTGATCAAAGAACGACTTCATCGTAAAAACGTTCTTGTTGTTTTTGACGATGTGGACAAAAGAGAACAACTGGAGGCATTGATGGGAGAGAGATGTTGGTTTGGTGATGGAAGTAAAATAATTGTTGTAACTAAGAACAAGCATCTGCTAACAGAAGTGGAGGTTGATGGGATGTATAATGCTATGGAATTGGATCGAGATCAGTCTCTTCACCTTTTCAGTTTGCATGCTTTTAGGGAAACCCGTCCAGCAAAGGATTATGAGGAGCTTTCAGAAAAGGTAGTGGACTACTGCAAAGGACTTCCTTTGGCTCTTAAAATTCTGGGTTCTCATTTGTCCATAAGAGACAAAGCTGGATGGAAAATTGATATTGCCCATTGGCAAAATATTCCGCATGATGATATTCAAACAAAGCTTAAAGTAAGTTTTGATGCACTTGATGTTGATTCAAGCGAGATATTCCTTGATATCGCGTGTTTTTTTGTTGGTAAAGACAAGGACTATGTAGCAGATATAGTAGGTGCACGTTACGATTGCCATCCAGAGGTAGCTTTCAGATCTCTCATTGGAAGGTCTCTCATAACAATTGACACTGAGAATCAGAATAGGTTATGGATGCATGATATAGTACGAAAGATGGGAAGGGAGATTATTCGTCAAAGGTCGCGTGACCATCCTGGAAATTGCAGGAGAATTGTGCTTCCAAAAGATGCATTCACTGTTCTCTCCAAGGAAATGGTAAGAACTCATTACAATGTATATTGATTGTTGTACTTTACACTCCAATATATTTGTCTTAATTTCGTGTCAGATCTTAAATTGGTATCAACATTCTCATGTTTATTGTGATGATATTTTAATGTTTCTTGGCTCTTTTCAGGGAACAGAGGTTGTGGAAGGTCTAGCACTAGATGAACAGGGATCGTTAAGCACAAAATCGTTTACAAAAATGAGAAATTTACAATTACTCCAAATCACAGGAGCACATCTTACGGGGAGCTACAGTCTTCTCCCTAGAGAGTTGATATGGCTTTGTTGGCTTGAATGCCCTTTGAAATCTTTGCCATCTGATTTTCACCTAAGCGAGCTTGTTATACTTGACATGCAAAAAAGTAAATTCCGAAAACTTTGGAAGGGGACTAAGGTAAAATATATGCAATAAGCACTCAAGATATTCCCGAATTAGATTTAATGTAGAGTTACATTTTTTTGCTGAAATATTTTTATTTTATTTTCTAATTGCTTTGACAGATTCTTAACAAGCTGAAAACCCTCAATCTCAGCTATTCAAAGTGCCTTGTTAAAACGCCAAACTTCTTAGGACTCCGTAGTTTGGAGAAACTGATACTTGTAGGAAGCACGAGTTTGGTTAAGGTACATCAATCTATTGGAAATTTGAAGAGCCTTGTTTTGTTGAATTTGGAGGGCTGCAACAGCTTAAAGACTCTTCCAGAAAGTTTGGGTGGCCTAGAATCCTTAACAGAGTTGGTCGCAAAGGGTACTTCGATTAAGCAACTCCCTACATCAGCTAGATATTTGAAGAAGCTAACAAAGTTATCATTTGGTGGATACAAAAATGTTTTCTGCTCACCTGATCCACCATCTAAATCTCGGTTTTCAAGATTTTCATCGTGGCTTTCACTAAAAAGCTGTTCTAGCTCTATAGCTATGCTACCAGCTTCTTTCACTAGTTTTAGCTCATTGAAAGAACTAGATCTAAGTTATGCTGGTTTGTCTGACGCTATAAGCTCCATTGATTTTGGGAGTTTGTCCTTTCTTGAAAATTTGGATTTGTCAGGAAACGGATTCTTCAATCTGCCTTCTGGCATTAGCCGCCTTTCTAAGCTTCAGCGTTTTAGGGTTGTGAGATGCGAGAATCTCCTATCAATCTCAGAGTTCCCATCAAGTGTAGAATTCTTGTCTATCAATGACTGCACGTCCATTGAAAGAGTAAGTGCACCACTTCAGCATGAAAGAATACAATATCTGCATGTAAAAGGGTGTCGAAATTTAATAGAGATTCAGGGCATGGATTTTGCGAGCAATATCATTTTGTACTTAGAAGACTGCAACAATTTATCTGAAAACTATAAGACGAGTCTTATTCAGGTTGTCTCTCTTTCTCTGTCTCTTTAATTGAACAAAAACATTTAGCATGTACATATGGTAATTTTTTGAACTCAAATTTTAATTACTTTCCTTGAAACCAATAGGGATTTTGCAAAGGTAAAGAGTATGACATTTGCCTTGCTGGTGGCGAGATACCAGAATGGTTCAGCCATCGTGGAGAAGGATCTGCATTATCATTTCATTTGCCCTCAGTTTCAGTCCCGGACGGTAATAAACTCCAAGCGCTTCTTTTGTGGGTGGTCTTCGCCTATGAAGCCCCTCCAAAAACATCAGATCTTCCGTGTGCTGGTATCTGTTTTGCTAGTTTCAAAAATAAGAGCAATGGTATTGAATTGTTTGCCACGTCGACAAGAGTTACTTATGACAGATATAATTCCACTATGCATTCTTGGATACAGCGTGTACCGTTGACCGGGTTAGAGGAATCGCTGCAAGGTGTAGAGGAATTGGAACTGAATGTCAACTTACGCTTATTCGATGTTCGAAATTGGTGGGTTGAAAAATGGCGGTTTGAAAAATGTGGGGTGCATTTGATAATGGAAAAAAGTAAAGCAAATTCAGATATTCATGGTGAGAAGTGGGATCATGAGATTGATATCAATGCCCAATGCTCTTCAACTACTGATGATCAGCGGTTGGAAAGTAGTTTGATAAGAGAGTTGCCAAAGTTGAAAATCATCAGGTCAATGAAGTGTCACAACCCGATTCTCGGATCCGTGACCTGCACATAGGCATGGTCCCCCTCCAAGGTTGCACACCTATGCGAACCCAAACTTACACACAAACTTATTGTTGCTACCCAATTTTTGACTCATTAGTTTTATGTTTTGAAAAAATATATCCAAAAATATATATCTTGGTACAAGGGAAAAATTAAACAAATTGAGAGTTTAATAGTCAATAAAGGGTTAAATCATGAAAATTAGAAACTAAGGACCAGAATTAAAAGATCGCGCAAAGTTAAGGTTGAGATTGAATTTTTGAGGGGACACAATTGTGCAAAATTAAAAGCTTAGATCCAATTGAGGTACAATCGGAGAAATTATAAAATGAGAGAGCAAACAATACTTTTACCTTCTTAAATATTCTTGAAAATTGTACAGCATGCATTGTTCCGGCGTATTCTTGAAAATTGCGCTGCGAGCATTGTCCCGGCCTTAAATGTGCAGGAGCGTCCTGCATTAAAATTTCAACGGCGCAGCACTTGCATTCAAATATTGGGCAGCCGAAGCGTTAGTTTTGTTCAGCTATAAATAGCAGCACGAAGAGAAAGACAGAAAGAAAAGAAAAAAGAACAGAGACAGAGGAAGGGAAGATAGGAAAAAAAAACAGAAGAAGAAGAAGGAAGAACTCATGTAAAAACTCTAGTTTTTTTACATCAGCCCAGTATCACCAGCTTCTTTCTTTCCTTTTCTTTTCCCTCCTTTTTTCTCTTTTCTCTCTCGGTCGACGACAACAGTCTCTCTCTCTCAAGAAAAAAAACAGAAGAACCGCCCTCTCTCTCTCCCTCTCGGTCCAGCAATTCAAGTCATCGACTGCCGCCACCTTGTACCACTACTTCGTCACCATCATCTCCGCCTCCACTCCAGCATCACAGCCACCTCCTCCGGCGAGGTAGCAGACCAGCAGCAGCGTCACCACAGCACAGCCCCGTCACCTTCCGACGCAATTTCCGACAACCACAGGCCACCATTTCCGACGCCACCACGACCAGAAGAACCACCACGACCTCCTCTACCCAAAGATATTAACTGGCACGCCTTTAGCACTCCAAAAATCGCCATGCTACTGTTCATCTTCTTCCTCTGAAACGAAGCGCGGGAGTGAATTAAGTCACTCCCGCGGCTCAGTTGGGCCGGGCCTTGAGCCCGGCCTGACCCTTAAAAATGTTGGGCTTTCAGCCAGACTGGAGGCCAGCCGAGAGGCTTCATGGGCTGAAGCCCAGTCTGGAAATAAGTGGGCTGAAAGCCCCTTTCAAAATTACATGGGCTTGAAACGTAGCCCGAGAATGACTGGGCCGGAAGTCTAGTAGGCCCAACCCAATCGGTTGATGGGCTGTCAGCCCATCCCTGCGAGTGGGCTGACAGCCCAGCCCTAGGCAATGGTGCTGGGCAACAGCCCACCCCAAATAAAATAATAATAAAAAATATAAAAAATAATAATAAAAATATAAAAAAATACAAAAATTTGCAAAACAAAATATTTTTATAAAAAATACAAAAAAAGTGTTGTTTTCTTGCATACGGCCAATACACTAACATATTTTAAAAATTGTTTTTCTTTCGAAAAAATATATATTATCTTGGGTTTTGAAGAGAAAATGTGTTTTAACATTGATTTCACAAAGAAAGAAATCATTTCTTGCTTTTTTGGATTTTACAACATGTTTGTAAAACTCAAAGGGTATTGGTCAATATTTCAAAAAATATAAAAATCTTATTTTTGGGAATGTATTATTCACTGTCGGTATTTGGATAAATAAATTGTAAGGGGTTAATATCCAAAATATTCAGCGGGAATGATATGCTATTGTTCATTGTCGGTATTTGGATAAATAAATCCTAAGGGGTTAATATCCAAAATAATCGGCGGGAATGATATGTTATTATTCACTGTTGGTATTTGGATAAATAAATCCTAAGGGGTTAATATCCAAAATATTTGGGGGGAATGATATGTTATTATTCACTGTTGGTATTTGGATAAATAAATTTTTAAGGGGTTAATATCCAAAATATTCAGCGGGAATGATAAGCTATTATTCACTGTTGGTGTTTGGATAAATAAATCCTAAGGGGTTAATATCCAAAATATTCGGCGGAGTAATATCCCATTCATCATTTAACCAACATATTCTTTGAAATATCAAAATCATAACAAATCATAACCAAACAAAAACACCAAGCAGCTTACCTTAGGTAGGGCGTACTAGGGGTGCTAAAACCTTCCCTTTACGCAACCAGTCTCTTACACTAGAATCTCTGAAAGACCAGTTTAGGTTTCCTAGTAACCATAATACTAGGTGACGACTCCTTTTTTCACGAAAATAAAGATGATCCCCCAACATTAAATTCCCCCGCTCATGGGGAGGGTCGTCATGACGCCGCGCTCTCGCGATGGGGTGCGACACTTATCATTTAACTTTCAGAGTTCAACGCGGCGGAAATATCAAAGTAAACTTTATAACATAATTCAATTGTTTTTATACAAGAGTTGATTACATACTGTTATAATTGTGGAGCACTAACTAGACATATGAACAAAAGTGTTAATTACAATCAAAATAGAAGGTTCCGAGAGTACGAAAAAAATGACCTGCTAGCATGCTACGAGCCTGAAAATAATAAATAATGAGGGGGTGAGTTCAACAACTCAGTGAGTAGATAACATCTAATACACACACACGAGATAATACAACAAAGAGAAGTATATTATCGAATCGACTCGAAGTTCTTACAAGAAGTTTCTCAAATAGGTCATAACAAGAATTTAATAGGTAAAGCTCGTCAGTAAATCAAAATGCAATGAGCATGAGGCTTCGTACTATGGGATGATCAGTCCACACACGTTGGTGACTCCCCCGACCAACTAGGGTTTCAGAAACGATGTGCACAAAGGCTAACATTACCCTATTAGCATGGGTATTCTGACTGGCATACCGTAGGTATGTATTATAATCAAACAAACATATTCATATCTCAAGGCTCAACTCATGGTATCAATCAAATGAGGAGCTATCAATTCACAAACAGATATAGGCTCATATCAAGAATGTATATTCAACAATTGATTATGCTTTATCGTATCAAGAATAGTAATCAAGGTATATATTATCAAAAAACATAATCCAATTCATACTAGCAAATTCAAATATTTATACTATTTCTCATGCATATTACATATTATCCACTCACCTGACTCAAAAGCAAACAAGGTTCAAAAACAGAATGTTGACGAAATCTTACTGATGTTCCGCAGGTTGAATATCGAGATTATCTGAATATATAAAAGAATATATACTCAAAAATGACTCAAAAGAAGTAAAATACCTTTAATAACATATCTAAGAGTTCAACTCATAATCCTATGTGTTTTTGAATCAAACTATCCATTTTTCGTAAAAACCTAAAACAAAGGTTTCTTCCGAAATCTAATTCCAAATACATAACTCATAAAATTGATAATAATTCATCAAATAAGCTTTAATTATCCATCAATCCAATCTGAAATACTATTACTTCACCTAGGGACCATTCTGAATTTTTCTTATATTTTTAGGGTCAAATTGTAATTTTATCAAAATGAGTGACTAATTGAACTCCTCATAAAGACTCATCTTTGTTTTATTTCAAATTTATTCATTTTCTTTTTAAATTACCAAAATTTCCTTAGATTTTTTTTCTTTCCCCCCCCTTTTCTCCTCATATTCTTTCCCTTTTCCTCTCCCTTTGTATTCATCTCTTCTCTCGTCCTGCATCCCTCATCTCTTCTCACAGTGCTGAATCTGTGGTGTTTTTTTTTGTGGCATTTTGGACTGATAAATGAGCGACAAATATTTGCAAAGACTACTTCAGTGAGGACAATGGAACTGTATATTTATTTATCACCATTAATTTAGTACTAGTTGTCATGACTGTAGTGCTTGCTTCGAATCGTAATTGAAACCGTTCTCTTCCATGTATACGAATGAATGCATAGGTAAACCTGGTCCACCATCATTATGAACCGAGTTAATAAAAAATTTATACAATTATTTTTTGATGGACGCCCTATTAATTATTTTATCTTACAGCTAAAATTGTGTAATTGGAGAATCAAAGAGAGAATCACAGAACTGAGATCATGGCCGACCCTCAGTATCATAAGCAAATCAAAGAACTAAACATTCCATTGGGGTTATGAAGAAAGCATGAAATGCTAAACTTTCATATCTTTTACTCACCAGATACAGCCAAAAAGCGTTGGTAGTGGCACTTTCATCATGAGTAGGGAACTTCTGCATCTCATTTAACTAAAAACTAATGGACAAAGAACGCACCTTTATCCTTTCAATAGGATCTTCTATCTTTGAATTTATTGTGGCAGTGGCACCAAATGTTTTAGCTTTCTCAAGTTTTTCATCCTGAACATCCACAGCAATAATATTAGAGGCACCAAATGCCCTTGCTATCTGCAAACAACTGGAGCATTTTGTTTTGCTTGACGATCAAATAATTTCTCCTGTTTCTAACAATCAGAATGAAGTTGTTCAAATGAGAGGACATACCAGCAATGCGCCAAATGCAAGTGAAGCATGAAATCCAAATGAAAGCAGAATCGCAATTAAAAATACCAAAATTTATTTAGACTGGAAATGAAGAAGCGCTGCTTGGTATGGAGATAAAAGAAAGCATACCAAACAATTGAACACTAGAATTACACTGTCAACCACTTCATTGCAGACAAATACACAGCAATAAGAAATGGGGTGCCCATCACCGCATCCAGGCTCATTGATCTGGCAATATAGTAGAATAGGACAAGTGGATGTGCAAACTAACATCAAGAGTAAATGTATTGAAATTAGTATAATGAATAATTATTCACATCAGAATACTATGAATTTAAAAATAATACGAATATAAATATAATATGAATCTAGAGTAAATATGAAAAAATCTAATATTAATTAAGTACTTAGAAGATTGTAAAAGATATTTTATAATATTTATATGTGTATTATATGAATTTAATAATAAAAAGTGTGAGAGTACTAACCTCTCCTCTGTTTTGGTACTGTTTTTTCTAGCAAATTTGGTATCAGAGCTTGAGAGATAACATGAATATAGAAAATTGAAAAGGAATGCAGAACGAGAAATTAAAAATCATAAAGCCAGATTAGTATAATGAATAATCATTCAAATCAGAATACTATGAATCTAGAAATAATATGAATATAGAGATATTATGAAACTAGAGTAAGTGCTGAAAAGTCTAATATTAATTAAATACTTTGAAGATTATAAAAGATATTTTTTAATATCTATATATATTGTATGAATTTGATAATGAAAGATAGAAGAGTATTATTATATAGAGTATTGTATTCCACCAAAATTGTGTGAGCAGTAACCCGTTCTCTGTTCTAGTATTGTTTTTTTTCCAACAGTTACCACTTCTCAATAATACTGCCTAGACAGTTGCTGCAAGAAAGTAGATCTCTTTTCATATTGAAGATATCTTTCATTCTTCATGAAGTCACTCAGTGGAGAATCGCGGGACGTTTCTATAATTTCCTGAAAAGTTTTCCACCATTTCATAAAACTGCTTTCTTTCAAGAAAATTTCTGGAGATACGGCATAGTTATTGATTTGGTTCAGTGCATATTGCTCAAACATATCCAGATTCTCTTTTGCCAATCGTTTCTCCACAGTTCTTGAGATTCCACACTTCAACAACTTGCATGAGATGAGAGCATCCTCCACTTTTTCCCAGAAACAAGAATCCCCTGTGAGAATACCAGCCACATTTTGTTTCTTCTTGTTATTTGGTGAGCTTTTGAGTTTCTCTGCATCATCCTCCTGCCATTTCTCCAGCAAAATGTAATGTCTGGATCTTCCATGAGTTTGATAGTCTCTTTTATCACTATCTCTATAGTATTCAGCAATATCAAGTGGTTCAACTATTCTTCTGTAGTTTCTTCCAGAATAAAGCCAAGTCCCCCGGATGAATGCGCCTTCTTTCTGAGGCTTTCTCTCCACGCCCTCCACAAAACTTTTCCAGTAATTAGTGAGAAACTTCTTGAGCCTGGTAACTTCCCTGTTGCTGCTGCCGAGTTGGTTCTTGTAACAATCATAGTAGCCTATCCCCTTAGTCTTGCAAATCTTATTATACCATTCAAGGTGGGCCATTTTTATCTTTATCTGGTTTAATTTTTTTCTCGGGTCCATAGTCTGCACTCGTTCTGCCATCAGGATCTTTTCTCTTTCTTCTAGCTTGGAGATAAGATTATTATTGTCCACCTTTCGCTGTTGTTGATGAATTTAAAGTGGATTAGACATTATGAACTTAAAGAACATAACAAAAACACATGAATCTTAACGTTTAAAGTGGCTTGCGAAAAACACATGAAGTCATTACCTGGGTGGTCATTTCAACTCCAATTGTCTCCAGTTGTAAGATTATTCCTGCCTTAAGTGGATGCATGTGTGATGGATTACGATGAGAATTCCCCCTGATGATAACTTTAGATTTCAGATCATTCACCATCTCAACATAATAATCTATCTCATGTGCTTCACAAGAATCTTGAAACAACCACAAGGTCATCAACACAGGCACATCCCCTCTCAGAGCACAAGATAAATGTTCCAAAAGCCTTGTATTCCTCTATGGCAGATTGAGTAGTATCGTTGTGGGAAATGGAAGCTTTTGGAAATAGGTCCTTGTTGCCGACGACATGGAGAAAGCAAGAATTCCATGTTGAACATTCTAATATTGCTTGTTGTTGAACAATAAGCTTGCTTACTGATTTTGTCACAGAGGGAGAAGAAGACAGTTCTTGTACTGTCAACACAAAAGTGAAGAATAAGGCAGACCGTGAACTGTCATCACAGAGAAGAAAAGGCAGTGCATGTATAGACTTAGCTTACATTGATTGTTTGTTAATTCAGTTGTAACAATCTAAGAAGAGAAGTATAAATTGACTTGTCTAGATAGTTAGTTACAGAGCATGTGAAATGCATGATTGCTCAAACTATATAAGTGAAGCATTGTATCAAACACAGACAAGGCAATATACAAGAAAACAGATTCTTATCTCTTCTCTGCAATTTACGTTCCCAGCTTTCACAAAGCCTTCATCTCTCTCAAATAAATCAAACCACACAAAACACAATCAATTCATAAAATCCAACACTTGTCAGAGGCCTTGATTGCCAATAAATGGCGAGCCAAAAGTGATGCAGAGGGGGAACTTCGGAGGGGGGTGAATTTTTTTTATGTTGTCCAAAAGCCATAAGGTAAATAGAGAAGCAACTGTTCCTCCAATTCACCAGTCTTTAAATCATGGATCTAAAAGTACTGCTCATAATCAGGACCATGATACAGTGAAACAAGACAGGAACCCTATGACTTTTAAATCGAAAAATTAGAAGAAGAAAAATATAATAATTCTGAACAAAAAAAATAAAAATACAAAATTTTTAAGCAGGAAAAATAAAAAACTATAATTTTTTTTTTTTAAAAAAAAAATCTTTTGTGGCAACATCAATGGCTTTTATTAAAGGAAGCTTTCTGCAAAAAGGTTCAAAGTTATCTGCCTTTTCCTTCACTCGGTACACCATTTATATTGCACAAAAATTCTGTGAGGTTATCGTGGGAACTGAAGCTCTAAGTGTCCTATTAATGGTGGAAGTGGAAGAAACTAACTAGGAACTACGAGAAGTGGCACCCCAGTTCAGAACTCCACCACTAGATGAGAAGCCATCATGATCGGAGCAACCATGGTGGCGGAAGGACAGGTCATGTTATTGCAGCAAAATCACGTACAGGGATAGCATTAAGGTGAGTGACATGGCGAGTGAATGGCTAATTGTTTATATTTAACATCATTATGACTTGCCTAATATCACTCCCATTATACACATTACATGTATGGACAAACCGACACTTTAAAAAAACCTCTTTGCATATGTTTAGCTTCTCTTCCAAATATGACTTAATTTTGCAATGAACAGGTATGAATCCAAATTTATTCAAAAGATTGTTGAAGATGTGCCAGGTATCCGGTAGGTATTAAGTCTCGTGTTGATTATATTATAGACCTGCTAAGCATCCACTCAAATGATGTGCGAGTTGTGGGTGTGTATGGGATGCCAGGAATTGGTAAAACAACAATAGCAAAAGCTATATCTAATCAACTAAGCCATGGAGTTGAGGGAAGCTCTTTTATTTCGAATGTCAAAGAAAAAACAGAAGAGCAATTACAAGAACAGCTTCTTTGTGATATTTTGAAGCCAAACACTTGGAAGATCGATAATGTTTCTAAAGGAGTCAATTTGATGAAAGATCGTTTTCGTCACAAAAGAGTTCTTATTGTTCCCGATGATGCTGATCAACTTAAACAACTAGATGCATTTGTGAGTGAGAGAAATTGTTTTGGTCCAGGAAGTAGAATAGTCATTACAATGAGAGATGAACATTTACTAACTCAAATTGAAGTGGATGGAAAATATCATGTCAAGGAATTGCACCATCAGGAGTCCCTTCAGCTTTTTAGTTTGCATGCCTTTAAGGACTCTCATCCAGTGGAAGATTATGTGGAGCTTTCGAATTCTATCGTTGAGTATGCTGGAGGGGTTCCCTTAGCTCTTGAAGTTTTAGGTTCTTATTTGTTCAGAAGAAACATATCTGTATGGAAAAGTGCTATTAAGAAACTACGGAAAATTCCACACAAACAAATTCAGAAAACACTTAGAATAAGTTTTGACACCTTGGATGATGATAAAGTGATGGTTGTGGCTTCTTTCCTGATATTGGTATTGATATTCTCATCCAAAGGTCATTCTTGTCAATTAATGATGAAAATGAGTTAAGCATGCATGACCTCATAAGAGACATGGGCAGGGAGATTGCTCGTGAAGTGTCATATGTGTTGAATTTCGATGGAAAAACTGGAATTTTTGTAAAGAACAAGTACTGTTCAAATCAAATTCAAAAACACTGTTCACAATCCTGAGAACCGCTACTGTAGCGATCAAGAACTAGGCAAGGGAAAAATTTCCAGAATTGAAGAGAAAATTTCCAGAATTGAAGAACTTTTAAACTCTGTAATTTGAACTAAAAGAACGTGAACATGGGCAGAATTTTTCGTGTGGTTACTATCATCCCATTGTCTTTATTTATAGTAATCAAACACATTACAACGATTGAAATTCAAAAATCTGTTACAATTGAAACTTATCCACTACGTTGACTTTTAACTGAAATTAACTGAAAATGTTGACTTATTGACTAATGGATGTTAATCATCTTGAATACAATGTGAACTTAAACAGGAAACACTAAAACTTGATTCTTCAATCTTCAATTCTTCAGCTTCTTCAACCTGTCAGCTTGGCAGGCCTGGAATCAATTCCAGATTTCAACACTCCTCCTTGATTCCTGGGCTGCGCATCCCCACCATTCTTCTTAGTTCTTCAAACCTTTCCTTTGCTAGAGACTTTGTAAATAAATCAGCCAATTGTTCTTTAGAACAACAATACTTCATCTCTAATTCACCTTCTTGCTGGAATTGCCGAATTGCATGAAACTTGATTTTCATGTGCTTTGTTCTATCATGAAACACAGAATTTTTGGAAATGGCAATTGCAGACATGTTATCACAGAATAGCTCAGTAGGTTCCACTTGATCACAGTTTAGATCCTTTAGAATTTTTTTCAACCAAACTAGTTGATTGGCAGCCACAAATGCAGAAATATATTCTGCTTCAGCAGTTGAATGTGCAACTACTGATTGCTTCTTTGAATTCCAACAGAAGATGCATTCCCCTATTGAAAAACAATACCCCGAAGTGCTCATCATCTCTTCATCACTCCCAGCCCAATCACTGTCACAAAATCCTTTCAATTTGACAGTGTTCATCTTGCCAAAATACATGCCAAAATCCAGTGTTCCTCTTAAGTATCTCAGCACCCTTTTCGCTGCAATGTAGTGTATTTGACTGGGATTTTGCATGAATCTCGAGAGGTAGTTGACAGTGAACACAATGTCAGCTCGAGTGGAAGATAAATACAACAAACTTCCAATTAAACTCCTATAAATTCTTCCATCTGCAGAGGGGGCACCGTTGGTGTGCTAACAGGTTTGCAATTTTCCATTGCAAACTTGTTTAGCATCTTTGTTGTGAATTGTTTTTGACATACAAAGCATCCTTCCTTTGATTGTGTTATTTCCATTCCAAGAAAGTATGCTAATAATCCAAGTTTATTCATCTCAAACTTGTTCTTCATGTTCATCTTAAATTCATCAACAAATTGCTCATTATCACCCGTAATTAACAAATCATCCACATATATTGAAATTATCAAAATGTGATCATCAACCTTCTTCACATATAGAGTGGCTTCATTCAAGCTTTTCTCAAATCCCAAACTTGACAAATATTCATCCAATTTGCTATACCAAGCTCTAGGAGCTTGTTTCAAACCATACAATGCTTTCTTTAGCAAATAGACTTTGTTCAAATTGGATTCAATTTCAAATCCCTCAGGTTGTTCTACATATATCTCTTCACTCAATGTTCCATTAAAAAATGCAGATTTGACATCCATTTGCCAAACTAACCATCCTTTTTGAGCAGCCAACATGAGCAGCAACTTGATTGTGTCCATTCTTGAAACAGGGGCAAAAGTATCATGGTAATCAATCCCTTGTTCTTGTGAGTAGCCTTTAACCACAAGTCTTGCTTTGTTCTTATTGATACTACCATCAGCATTTAGTTTTGTTTTATAAATCCACTTAACCCCAATGACTTTTCTATGCCTTGGTCTGTCAACTAGCTGCCATGTATCATTCTTTTCAATCATCATTAGCTCCTCCTTCATTGCTGCCACCCATACTTGAGAATCCATGGCTTCTCCAACATTATTTGGTTCAATTTCAGCCAAGTTACATCTGTCATAGATGTCACTTAGCAACCTAGTTCCCCTCACTGGTAAGTCCTCTTCATCAGTTTCTGTTTCATCATCTATTTCGGCTACAAGTTCATCACTTGTTTCTTCAATTTTATCATCATCCCAATTCCATATTTGATTCTCAGTCACCTTAACATTCCTTGCAATTACTGCTTGGTTTGTTTTTAAATCAAAAACCTTATAGCCCTTTGACTTTGAACTATAACCAATCAAAATTCCAACCTCAGATTTCTGGTCCAGTTTTCTCCTCTTAATTTCTGGCTGCAAAACATAGCATGGACTACCAAATACTTTCAAATGATCTAAGCTAGGTTTGTGGCCATACCATTCTTCAAAAGGTGTTTTATCTCCTAATGATCTCGAAATCATCCTATTCAAGAGATAAGAGGCTGTGCTCACAGCCTCTGCCCAGAATTTCAAGGGCAATTTCTTCTCATAGAGAAGGCATCTTGCCATCTCCATTAAAGTCCTGTTCCTTCTCTCACTCACACCATTTTGTTGTGGAGTGTAGGGGACTGTCAATTGATGCTTAATACCTTCTTTAACTAGGTATTCTTCAAATTTATGGGAGGTAAATTCCCCCCCATTATCAGACCTCAAAACCTTCAAGGTGCAGCTGGATTCCTTCTCAGTTGCAGCCTTGAACCTCAAAAACACCCAAATACTTCCCCTTTGGTCTTAAGGAAATAAACCCAACAAAACCTGCTAAAATCATCTATAAACAACAAAAAAATATCTTGCACCATTCAAGGATTCATTGTGCATAGGGCCACACACATCAGTGTGTACAAGCTGCAGTTTAGTTGTTGTTCTAGGTGCATTTTTGTTGAATTTAATCCTTGATTGTTTTCTAATTGGCATGCTTCACATACTTCATTTTGCTCATATATCACAGGTAAACCCTCTACAACATGTAAATCTGCCATTTTCTTCAAAGTAGCATAATTAAAATGCCCCAATCTTTTATGCCATAACACTGAATTTTCAGTTGCATTGATGTTCATGCTTATGTGTGATAATTTTTCTTCAATACTAAAGCATCTATTGATCATCTTAGTAGTGAATAAAGGTGACCCTTGATCATCTTTAATTATGCAAATACCATTTATAAAGAACAATGAATATCCATCTTCAAGCAATTGACCAACACTAACAAGGTTTTGATCAATTTCTGGTACATACAATACATGCTCAAAATTTCGTGTACCAGCTAAGGTTTCAATTTCAACTTCCCCTCTTCCCTCTACACTAACATACTGTCCATTAGCTACCTTAACTTTTGATTTGTAATTTAAATCAAGGTTCTCAAACATGCTCATTTCTGCAGACATATGATTTGAACATCCACTATCAATTAACCAGTTTTGTTTACTAACCTCAGTTTTGTTGCAGCTGTGGTCTACAATAGCAGTGAATAATTGTTCATCTTTGGGCTCCACAACCTCTGTAACATGTGCTTGCTTTCCAGTTGAGGTGTTGTTCTTGCAAAATTTCTGAATATGTCCAAATTGCTTGCATTTTCGACATTGAGCATTCTTGAGCCAACAGAATGACTCAAGATGGTTTGTTTTTTGACAGTATTTGCAGGTGGGAAATTGTTCTCTCCTTTCCTTCCCTCTTGCATTGAAGTTGTTGGCATAGTTTTGATTATTTTGCCAATTTTTACTCTGCCACTGTTTCCCAGAATTTGTTCTTGATTCTGGGTTCTTGAAGAACACCTGGGAATGCTGAGGTTTTGATTTTCCCTTAAACCCTGCAGCAAAGGCTTCTTCACTCGAATTTTCTTGCCTAAATGCTTGCCTTTGTTCCACAGCTTGCAATGCATTAATTAGCTCTTGAAGACTCAATTCAGTGAAGTCTTTTGAATCTTCCAAAGAACATATCTTGTTCTCGAATTTTTCAGGTAGGCTTACAAGAACTTTTTCAACTACCCTTGATTCTTGAACTTCTTCTTCCAGTAAGGTCATTTGATTCACAATCTTGGATACATTTGAAGAGAATTCCTTGATTGTATCTGAATCTTTCATCTTCAATCCTTCAAATTGTCTCTTCAAATTTAAAATCTGCATTCTCTTTGATTTTTCATCTCCTTGAAACTCAGCTTTTAATTTGTCCCAAGCTTATTTTGCAGTTCCACAAGCCATAATTCTTGTGAAAATCTCCTCACTTACTACATTATGAATGCAAGTAAGTGCCTTGTATCCCTTTGCTTTTTCTTCATTCAAGAACTTAATCTGTGCAATTGTTGGATTTGCAGTCAAGGGATTTGGTTGCTTGTTGTTTTCCACAATCTCCCACAGGTCAAATGCTCTGAGATAGGTTGCCATTTTCACAGCCCAAACACCATAGTTTGATCCTGTGAAAATTGGAGATTTTGACGAAAATGAAGATAATCCATTTCTGTCAAAATTTAAATTTCCCTTTGCAATCCTTTTCTTCTTCAAGACTTACAGAGCTGAGAACTAAGATAACAATTGACAGTCTCTTCAATTGTTAATCTTTTTAAAGAACAAATCAAGATTAAATTCTTGATTGAATTTCTGGGTTTTCTTTTCGAAAAATTTTCACCCTTCCCTTTCAAGGTCAATTAACCTTGAACAATTCTCACTTTTTGATTCACTCGTGTTTCTTTAACAATCCCTTTTCAAAGACCTAATTCTGCTCTGATACCATGTTGAATTTCGATGGAAAAACTGGAATTTTTGTAAAGAACAAGTACTGTTCAAATCAAATTCAAAAACACTGTTCACAATCCTGAGAACCGCTACTGTAGCGATCAAGAACTGGGCAAGGGAAAAATTTCCAGAATTGAAGAGAAAATTTCCAGAATTGAAGAACTTTTAAACTCTGTAATTTGAACTAAAAGAACGTGAACATGGGCAGAATTTTTCGTGTGGTTACTGTCATCCCATTGTCTTTATTTATAGTAATCAAACACATTACAACGATTGAAATTCAAAAATCTGTTACAATTGAAACTTATCCACTACGTTGACTTTTAACTGAAATTAACTGAAAATGTTGACTTATTGACTAATGGATGTTAATCATCCTGAATACAATGTGAACTTAAACAGGAAACACTAAAACTTGATTCTTCAATCTTCAATTCTTCAGCTTCTTCAACCTGTCAGCTTGGCAGGCCTGGAATCAATTCCAGATTTCAACAATATGATCATCCTGGAAAACGCAACAGAATTTGGCTTCTTGAGGATGCCTTGGATGTTCTCAACAACCAGACAGTAAGAACTAAATTCATATGGTCTTGGATCTCAAAACAATTAATGTAAGCTAGGAAAAACAAATACTTTCTTGTTTTTCTCAGAAGTGATAGTTTGCTACCTTTCTCAATTAATTTTTGGGGAACGGATGTTGTGGAGGGTCTCGCGCTAGATGTTCGAGCATCAACAATTGCATCTCTTAGGACAAAATCATTTACAAATATGAGACATCTGAAATTACACCAAATCAATGGAGCGCATCTTGCAGGAAGCTACAAGCTTTTTCCGAAAGAGTTGATATGGCTTTGTTTGCTTGAATGCCCTATGAAATCTTTGCCACCTAATTTCCAGCTAAGCAACCTGGTTGATCTTGATTTGCAGCATAGTAACATCCAAGAACTTTGGAAGGGAACTAAGGTACGATAAATCCAATTGGCTCCCAAATTTTCCACATTGAAATTTAATTTAGAGTTACATTTTTCACATGAATAACCTTCTATCATTTTGTTAATTGTTTTGATAGATTCTCAATAAGCTTAAAATACTCGATCTTAGCTATTCCAAGCACCTTGTCAAAACACCAAACTTCCAAGGACTCCCTAGTCTGGAGATACTTAAACTTGCAGCTTGCACATGTTTGGCCAAGGTACATCCATCTATTGGACATTTAAAAAGACTTGTTTTGTTGAATTTGGAGGGATGTTGCAGGATAAAACTCTTCCAGAAAGCATTTGCAACTTGAAGTCCATTGAAACTCTAAATATTAGTTTGTGCTCACAACTTGAGAGGTTGCCAGAATTCTTGGGTGATATGGAAGCGTTAACTGAGTTGTTAGCAAATGGAATTGCAATCAAGCAACTTCCCGCTTCAACTGGGTATTTGAAGAAGCTAAAAAGGTTATCACTGGTTGGATACAACTACAAACATGATCTACAATCCATACAATGGTTTTCTAGATTTTCTTCATGGCTTTCATGGCGAAGCTGTTCTACCTCCATAGCTATGCTGCCAACTACTTTAACTAGTTTGACCTCATTGAAAGAACTAGATTTAAGTTATTGTGGTCTACCTAGATCTTCAAGTTCCATTGATCTTGGGAGTTTGTCCAGTCTTGAAAAGCTGAATCTGTTAGGGAACAAATTCTCCAACCTGCCTTCTAGTATTGGGCACCTTCTTAAACTTAAAGATTTGTGGGTTCGTAGATGCATGCCTAAATCTATTTCTATCAACCTCAGAACTTCCATTAAGTTTGACCAGGTTGTATGCTTGTATTTGCTCAACAATGGAAAGAGTTCCAATCCTAGGGGGAATGATGCTCTGTGTTACTTCAGTTGGGTGCCTGAATTTAATAGATTTTCGGGACATGGAACTTCTGGACACTAGCTCATCCATTCTGAACTTCGATGGCTGCAGCAATTTATCAAATAGTTATAAGAAAACTCTTGTTCAGGTACTCTCTGTTTCTCTTTTTGTCCCTCTTGCGCATGGAAGTTAATTCATTAAGATAAAAACAATTACCTTATTTCCTTGAAAAAAACAACAATTATTCAAAGGCGAAATGTTCGAGATCGATTAGCTTTCCTGCCAGTGAGATACCAGAATGGTTCAGCCTTCGGGGAGAGGGATCTTCATTGTCATTTCATTTACCTTCAGTTTCAGGTTCAGATGGTTATCAACTCCAAGGGCTGCTTGTTTGGGTTGTCTATGCAGCCTCTTTCGAAGGGTCATTTGCTCCATGCAGAACTATTTTAAGAAATAAGAACAACGGTAAGGTAATGTTTGAACGACCCAGTAGTATCAAATTTGACCCAAATTCCCCTAGGAATTCTTGGATTCTAAGCATACCGTTGATTGGAGGGAATGGATGCGCAGTGAAAGGGGTGGAGGAATTGGAGCTTAATGTCGAAATAAGCTCCAGTGAAGTTGAACAGTGTGGGGTTCATCTGATAAAAAACAACAATGGTGATTCAAGTATTGGAAAGTTGGATCGTGACATTTACAGCCTTGCTCGAACAGAGACAGCGATAGATACATCTCATCATCAACAAGCCGTAGCGTCTTCATCTCCTAATGAATGGTTGGAAAGTTGTTTAAGAAGGGAGTTGCAAAGATGGGAAATTTACTCCGCGATTAAGGTTTCATTTGGGATGGATTTTGTAAATTGATATAAGTTGTTTGTTAATTTTTTAGTTTTATTGACTTCAATGTAAAGAAATTACAAAATTGAGTCGAAATCTTGATGTAATAAAAGAAATTTGATAGTTTAAGGTAGAGTATCTTCTCGACTCTCAATTTCCTAAACTAGTGTGTTATACGGATATTATCCACTAAATTTTAAAATATGAGAAAAGGTGCAGTTTGTTTGTTTGTTTTTGAAAATATGCTCACAAAAACAAAATATTTTTATATTTTTTTGAAATATGGTTACTTTTTACTTTTTTATTATTGGGAATTTCAAAAGGAATTAAATATTTTATACAGAGCATAGACATAACAATGTAAGTCTATGAACAAATATTAAACAAAAGTGATATAAATAGCATGTAATGAAATCACAGACCTTTTGAAATGGCCCTTTAATTTTTTAGGGGGATTTTTCTTGAAGTTTAGTGAAAAACTAGGTGTTTTTAATACCAGGTTCGTAACTTATAATAAAAATTTACAACCCAGTATTATACAAAATCATTGGAAAGATGTGTGAGAAAATAAAAAAAAATTGAAATATCCATTTGAATTTTTTTAAAAGTTTTTAGAAAATATAATAATAATAATAATATGTGGGCTCGGGCTCGGGCTAGCCCAACATTATTTGATTTGGACTCGACCCGGCCAAACCAACTGGATGTTTTTACTACCATGTTCATAAATTATAGTGTAAATTTAGCTTAATGATATACTAAATCATTGGAAAGATATGTAAGAAAATCACAAATTTTTAAAATGACCATTTGATATGTTTTTCATATTTTTAGAAAATGATATTATAATAATATATGGGCTCGGGCTAGCCAGCCAGCCATGTTGGCCTGAAATGGCCCAATATTATTTGATTTGGGGTGGACCGGCCTAGCCAACTAGGCTAGGCTGAAATAGGTGCAACAAAAAAAAAATGTTTGCATGAGCAGTGAAAAGTGAATTAATTCACTTTTTATTGTTGCAATACATGAACAATGTCAACAACAGAGGAAGGGGAAGGAAGCTAACTAGCAACAGAGGTGGTTGCTGGTGATAAGGTGATATGGATGGTGGCGCAGGAGGTACTGACAAAGAGAAAGATGGATGGTGTTAGTTTTAAGAAGAAGAGGAAAAAGATGCAACGGGAAATAAGAAAGATTTGTTGTTGCTAGCGGTGGGAGGAAGTTGGTGGTGGTGGTGATAGTGACTCATAGAGGAAGAAGATGATGCTGTTGCTTCTATTGTTGGCCTATGATGGAGAAGAAGGTGTTGTCAATGATGCCCGTGGAGGGGAAGAAGGTGTTGTCACTACTGTTTTTGCTAAGCTTAGAAGAAAAGAGGAGGAGAACGCCATTGTTGGAGAGAAGTGTTAAGGAACCATCTCACCTAAAAACTTAAGCTGTTAGGTGAGGTTCCAGAATATGATTTATATTATTCTATAACATACCCCCTCAAGTGAAAGCTCTTTGGACTTGAAACTTGCACACAGGGCCACTTCACCTTGTGCTTGATTTTTATCACATAGAATGGGGGTGGTGAGATTCGAACCTGTGACTCTGATATCATGTTAAAGAATCATCTCACCTAAAAGCTTAAACTATTAAGTGAGGCCCCATAATATAATTTATATTATTCTCTAACAAGGAGAACTCATGGTGGAGAAGAAAAGAAGAAAACATTGCAGCGGGAAGATAGAGAGAGAGAGAGAGAGAGAGAGAGAGAGAGGTTTTGGCTAGGGGCTGTTTGGTAAGTTGGGTGACCGATAATAGGTTATGTGGTGGCCGAGAGTGTAGAGTGGTCAATTATATTTGTTTGTTCTTTTTCTTGTTTTTTTTCCTCTCCTCTTTATTCTCTGTATCGCCCATGTTGTTTTTTTTCTCCTTAGTTCCCTTGTTTCTTGTCAACACCCTGTAGGTAATTATAGCAATGAAAGTGGTTGTTCAACTTATCGCTGCGTGCATATATGGTAATTTTTACAAGTCATCTTTTCCACTTCTAATGAATATGTAATAGTGGAGATGATGAAATGTTGCACTATATAAGATCAAGATACAAAACTCGGAATTAACTACCTTTGAATTTTGTAGAATGGTTTCATTTCTTGACAAAATCTTATTTGATCTTTTAATTTATAATTGCTCTAATTATGTTTTTAATTGGCTTTTAACTTTTAACTTTATGCAATTACAACCCCACCGAATTTCAATAGCATCCTTGAATTTATGTTTTTTTTTGTCATTGGTCTCTGATTTATACAGTTTGACTCTCAATTGACTACAAAACTTTGATTTTCTTGAAATTTTCCCCCTAATTTCAATCAATTAACTTTGCAAAAAATAAATTTGGTTTTCTAAAATTCCAATATTCTCAATTAAGCTCAAATTAAGCTTTCAAATTTAATTTTTCACCAATTAAGCCCGTAATAAAGTTAATTTGACCCATTTAAAGTATAATTAAGTCCTAGCACCTAATTAAATCCTTCAATTAGACCAAAATTAATATTTAAATATAATTAAACTTTAATTTGGTTCATGATTGAATCAAATTGGCCTATTGAAAATCTAATTATAAAAAAACTCTAAATTTGTATTTTTCTTCAGTTTTTTTGCAAAATATGGTTACAATTGAGCCCCTAAATTTGTCAAAAATTTCTAGCTTGATGTATCATCACACCCACCCCCTTTTATTTTTATTATTTTTTTGGAATAATCCAGAAATGGGTTATTACACAATGCACAAGCCTTAGAGAAGACTTGAAATCAGAGAACCATGATTTTCATTTCTTTCATTAATTTGGTTATTTTTGTTTTTGATAGATTTTAAACCAAAATGCTGGCAACAAGAAAAGGCAAGAATAAATTATTTGCTAGAGATGGGGCAAAAATATTTGGAAATCTTGAAGATATTTGGCCATGTTCTCGTATATGTTTTATAGTGGAAAAGTCTCTTTTGGGTCAAATAATATATCCTAAAAAACACCCGTGATGATCCAGATCCAGACTTGAGAAGGGATAATATTATTTAAAGTAGACTCTGGGTCAATGGTTTTGTTAGCAAGTGACTTTAAAAGAAAGAAGAAATCACCTTCTTGGAACTTGCTATGGCTATTAGTCAATGCAATGCAGAGGAAGAAGACAAGTTCAACGTAACTTCCTTTTCTTCAATGATTATCTTGGTTCAACTTAGCTCTTGATGTAAGTTTATGTTTTCAAATTTTATTCTAAAATATTTATTCAATTAAATATTAAGTTTTATTTTTATTTTTTCTATAAAAAATTATATTAGTTTTCGAAAAAAAATATCCAATCGCATATTTCAATATTGATTGGTTAAAAATTATTTTCTTAGTTTCATCCTTTAAAATTGGAGATTTTTTACATGGAGCTTTATAATTTTTTTTAATTATTCATTCATCAAGTCTTATAACTTAAACTATATATTTGGCGTGTTAAGTTGGATTCATTTGAGTTTTTTAAGATGATTTCTAAAGCTTTAAATATATTTTAGTGTTTCGTCATCTAAAATTAATTGTTTTATAATTAAACTTTGCAATTATTTTATTTTATTTTTTTATAGTTTTCTCATTCGCATGATCCAATAATATAATTTGGGTTATCTCATTCTTATTTCACATGCTCGCTCTCTCTCTCTCTCTCTCACACACACACACATATATATATTTAAAAAAAGACTTATATTTTTTTAAAAAAGACTTGAGCCATTATTAAATATATATATATATATATATATATATATATATATATATATATATATAAAAGACTTATATTTTTTAAAAAAGACTTGAGCCATTATTAACTGGAGCGAGTGTGTTGAAGTCAACGTCACCAGCTGGATGAGATGTCAATTTATATCACTTGAACATAGAAGTTGTTGCTACCTTTTCAATTCACAATCTCCGACCACCACCCAATTTGCTATAGACAGTGCCTTTGCATGGCTTACTCTGAGTCTCCGTTCTCTTCCACGTCTTCGTCTTATAAACATAGATGGAACTATGATGTTTTTCTAAGTTTTAGCGGAAAAGACACTCGCAAAACAATTACAGATCATCTCTATTCTGCCTTAATCCAAGCCGGAATTCATACTTTTAGGGACGATAATGAACTCCCTAGAGGAGAAGAAATCTCCCACTAACTTCTCAGGGCAATCGAAGGATCAAGGATTTCTGTAGTGGTCTTCTCCAAAAACTATGCTTCCTCTAGATGGTGTCTTGACGAACTGGTAAAGATTATTGAGTGCAAGCAAAAAATTGACCAGGTTGTTCTTCCAATATTCTATGATACGGATCCTTCGGGAGGTCCATGAAACAGACCCCAGTAGCTATGCAAAAGCTTTCGATGAACATGAAGAACACTTCAAGGAAGAAATGGAGAAGGTCAACAGGTGGAGAGAAGCTCTTGCACAGGCTGGAAATCTATCTGGATGGGGTTTAAACAATGAGGCAAATGGGTATATCTTTATCTTCTCGGTCAAAATCCAATTGCACATATCAACCGAAACAGTCTTGCTATTATTATCAAATTGAACCTGATATTAAATATTAGTTTTTAATTGCAATACATGTAGATGTAGCAAATATCTATGTTTTTTTTCAAAATAATTCTCCAACTAGTTGGGTTATAAAATTTAATAAGTTCTTTTTGAATAATCATTATTATTCTCAAGCTTTCCTCTAAGTGATAGTTATGTAAACACTCTACTTTTTCCATCAATTTTTTATTTTATTTATCTTTTAATATTATGTTGATTTATAATTTAGAGTTAATAATTTGTTTTAATCCATTTTTTCTGTGGTTATTTAATGTCAAAGTATTCCACTTCACTAGAGAGGGTTGCTGAGATATTTTTTTGTTTTTAATTTGTCAAACGCAAAATAAAACAAAGTTGAGAGGGATATTTTCCTATTTTATTTTATAAAATCAATTTTGAGATTTTTTGAGTTAAAAAATTATTTTTGTAAGGTAATTAGAGTTTTTTTTCCAGAGGTGAAAATAAGTTAAAAATTGAGTTTTTAGGAGAAAAAAAAACTTAGGCTTGATCTTTTTGACAATTTGTCGATAATTGTTTTCAATCTATTTTTTATGTGGTTATATCTGTAAAAAAAAAACAAATTGGTATTGGGTTGGATTTCATGATAAAAAAAAACAAGAAAAATTTAATGTCAAAGTATTCCACTTCACGAGAGGAGTGTTGCTTAGATATTTTTGGGTTTTTAATATATCAAAAGCAAAATAAAAAAATTGAGCAGGATATTTTCCTTATTTGATTTTTTAAAATCAATTTTGAGATTTCCTGAGTTACGAAAAAAAAAATGTAATAAGATTTTTTTTCATAATTGAAAATAAGTTGAAAAATGAGTTTTTAGGAGAAAAAAAATGTCCAATAGAGTACTACTCCGAACTCCTCTTAGTTTTTACTTTGAAGTCCTAGAACACCAAACTCAGTGATTCTAGTCTCGTGTAAAACATAACACCCTAACTCACAATTTCTATGAAGATCTCATTTTCAATTCATTCATTTTTTAATTTTAAAGTTCAGATCAACATTGAACAACAATTTTGTCCAGTAACAGATAACTTAACCTATTTTCGGATTGTTTTTGCATATATCTAACAGCTTATACGCCGTTGATGTCTTTCTTTCTCTATGAACAGATATGAAGCGAAACTCATTAAAACAGTTGTCAATGATATAACTTGTAAATTGGGAAACAAAACCTTGCACGTAGCCAAGCACCCAGTAGGTATTTCTTCCAGAGTTCAGCGTGTTATTTCTTTGCTAAGAGGTGCAAGAAATAATGTTGGCATCGTGGGGATCTATGGGATAGCTGGAATAGGGAAGACAACAATAGCAAAAGCTGTGTTTAACAACCTTTATTTTAGATTTGAGGGAAGCAGTTTTCTTTCAGATGTCAAGGAAATATCAGATAAGCCAAATGGTCTGGTTGAATTATAAGAGCGCCTTCTTCATGATATTCTGAAACCAAACATTTGGAAGATCAGTAATGTTTATGAAGGAATGAATTTGATCAAAGAACGACTTAATCGTAAGAACGTTCTTGTTGTTTTTGACGATGTGGACAAAAGAGAACAACTGGAGGCATTGATGGGAGAGAGATGTTGGTTTGGTGATGGAAGTAAAATAATCGTTGTAACTAAGAACAAGCATCTGCTAACAGAAATGGAGGTTGATGGGATGTATCATGCTATGGAATTGGATCCATATCAGTCTCTTCAGCTTTTCAGTTTGCATGCTTTTAGGGAAACCCGTCCAGCAAAGGATTATGAGGAGCTTTCAGAAAAGGTAGTGGACTACTGCAAAGGACTTCCTTTGGCTCTTAAAATTCTGGGTTCTCATTTGTCCATAAGAGACAAAGCTGGATGGAAAATTGATATTGCCCATTGGCAAAATATTCCGCATGATGATATTCAAGCAAAGCTTAGAGTAAGTTTTGATGCACTTGATGTGGATTCAAGCGAGATATTCCTTGATATTGCGTGTTTTTTTGTTGGGAAAGACAAGGACTATGTAGCAGATATAGTAGGTGCGCGTTACCGTTGCCATCCAGAGGTAGCTTTCAGAGCTCTCATTGGAAGGTCTCTCATAGCAATTGACACCGAGAATCCGAATAGTTTATGGATGCATGATATAGTACGAAAGATGGGAAGGGAGATTATTCGTCAAAGGTCGCGTAACCATCCTGGAAATTGCAGCAGAATTGTGCTTCCAAAAGATGCATACACTGTTCTCTCCAAGGAAATGGTAAGAACTCATTACGTTGTATATTGATTGTTGTACTTTACACTCCAATATATTTGTTTTAATTTCGAGTCAGATCTTTGAGTAATTTTAAGGAACTAGTTGTGTTGGAAAGTGCATTTTTGCTCTTTATGGATTTTTTTTTTCATTTTACATAAATAAGTTAATAGTTTGCCAATACTGTATCACTAAATCAGTTTTTATGCCCTAATTCATAATTATCTTACACCAATATTTAATTCATCAACTTGGATATCACATGAATATACAATATTTCACAGCAAATGGATACAACTCAAACAACAATTTATTTTATGAGATTTCTTTATTTCTCTTTGTAGGATAAATTGTCATTACAATAAGAATAATAGAAGTTTACTTAGCTCCCAATATAGATTTCAAACAAATTAAATTTTCATGCTCCTATATAGAATACTATAAAAACTGGATTAAACAGTAAAATATATAGGTAGTGTATTATTGTATCATAATATTCCTAAATATACAAAAAGCCTGGTTTTTTTTGCCTAATTAAGTTTCTCAAAGAATCCTAAAGTCGATCCTTAGAATATTTATCAACAACGCATCTCCACCCTGACTTGAATTACCCTTATAGTCAAATCTCTCGATCCATCTTTGTTATCAATCCCTTATAACTACGTTATGCTTTTTGGCTATTGTCAGGGAACAGATGCTGTGGAAGGTCTGGCACTAGATGTACAGGGATCATTCAGCACAAAATCATTTACAAAAATGAGACGTTTACAATTACTCCAAATCACAGGAGCACATCTTGCGGGGAGCTACAGTCTTCTCCCCAGAGAGTTGATATGGCTTTGTTGGCCTGAATGCCCTTTGAAATCTTTGCCTTCTGATTTTCACATCGGCGAGCTTGTTATACTTGACATGCAAGGAAGTAAAGTCCGAAAACTTTGGAAGGGGACTAAGGTAAAATATATGCAATAAGCACTCAAGATTTTCCCGAATTAGATTTAATGTAGAGTTACATTTTTTCACTGAAATATTTGTATTTTATTTTCTATTTTCTTTCACAGATTCTTAACAAGCTGAAAATCCTCAATCTCAGTGATTCCAAGTGCCTTGTTAAAACGCCAAACTTTCGAGGACTCCCTGGTTTGGAGAGAATGATACTTATAGATTGCACGAGTTTGGTTGAGGTACATCAATCTATTGGAAACTTGAAGAGACTTGTTTTGTTGAATTTGGAGGGCTGCAACAGCTTAAAGAGTCTTCCAGAAAGCATGGGCAGCTTAAAATCTCTTCAAACTCTCAACGTTACTGAATGCTCGCAACTTGAGAAATTGCCGGACAGTTTGGGTGGCCTAGAATCCTTAACACAGTTGCTCGCAAAGGGTACTGCGATTAAGCAACTTCCTACATTTGGTGGAAACAACTACTCACCGAAAAGCTGTTCTAGCTCTATAGCTATGCGACCAGCTTCTTTCGCTAGTTTCAGCTCATTGATAAAACTAGATCTAAGTTATACTGGTTTGGCTGACGCTATAAGCTCCATTGATTTTGGGAGTTTGTCCTTTCTTGAAGATTTGAATTTGTCTGGAAACGGATTCTTCAATCTGCCTTCTAGCATTAGCCGCCTTACTAAGCTTCTGTCTTTTAAGGTTCAGAGATGCAAGAATCTTCTATCAATCTCAGAGCTTCCATCAAGCGTACTAGTCTTGTATATCAATGACTGCACGTCTATTGAAAGAGTAAGTGCACAACTTCAACATGAAAGAATGCTATTTCTAGTTGTAGCAGGGTGCCGAAATTTAATAGAGATTGAGGGCATGGAGTTTGCGGGCAATAATAGGTCCTATTTTAACTCAAGTGACTGCAACAATTTACCTGAAAACTGTAAGATGAGTCTTATTCAGGTTCTCTCTCTTTCTCTGTCTCTTAACTTACATATGGTAGTTTTTCGAACTCAAATTTTAACTACTTTCCTTGAAACCAATAGGGATTTTGCAAAGGTAAACATTATGAAATTTGCCTTGCTGGTGGCGAGATACCAGAATGGTTCAGCCATCGTGGAGAAGGAGCTGCATTATCATTTCATTTGCCCTCAGTTTCAGTCCCGGACGGTAATAAACTCCAAGCACTTCTTTTTTGGGTGGTCTTTGCCACTCCAAAAACATCATGTCTTCCGTTTGATGGTAGCTGTGGCGCTACTTTAAAAAATAAGAGCAATGGTGCTAAATTGTTTCCCATGTCGGTGGAAGTTTCTTTTGACAGAAATTCCACTAAGCATTCTTGGATAAAGCGTGTACCGTTGATCGAGTTAGAGGAATTGCTGCAAGGTGTAGAGGAATTGGAACTGAATGTCGAAGTAATCTTATTCCCAAGAATTGTTGATCGAGTTATAGGAATCCCTGTATGGTCAATCGAAAATAATCGAAAATGTTGGGTTGAAAAATGCGGGGTGCATTTGATAATGGAAAAAAGTAAAGCAGATTCAGATATTCATGGTGAGAAGTGGGATCATGCGATTGATCTTCATGCTCTTGGCTCTTTAACTACTGATGATCAGCGGTTGGAAAGTAGTTTGATAAGTGAGTTGCCAAAGTTGAAAATCATCAAGTTAACAAACCATCGCAAAATTTTTTGCTACAGATGATCAGAGAAGATGTTTTTTGATTTTTTTACCTTCTGCATTGAGACCAAATTTTTTATCAAATTGTGTTAGAATAGCTAAAGACTCATCTTTGTTTTATTTGAAATTTATTCTTTTTTTTTTAAATACCAAAATATCCTCAGATTTTTTCTCTCCCCCTCTTCTCCTTCATATTCACAGTTATTTTTTGATGGACGCCCTATTAATTATTTTATCTTACAATTAAAATTGTGTTATTTATGGCAGAAAGATTACATTTTAATTAATTGTCATTCCCTAACTAGATTTTTAGTACATATTTGGAAGTGTAGTTGCAATTTTTTTTTAACGTAATTTTTATTTAAAAATGCATTAAAATAATATTTTTTTTATTTTTTAAAAATTATTTGTAATATCAATGTATAAAAATGATCTACAAAAACCAAAAAATTTTAATTTAAAATAAAAAATAAAATAAAAATTACTATTATTATTTTTTAATTAATTGTCATTCCCTAACTAGATGTTTAGTATATATTTGAAAGTGTGGATCATATTGTTTTTTAAAGTGATTTTCGTTTAAAAATGTATTAAAATAATGTTTTTTTTATTTTTTAAAAATTATTTTTAATATTATCTCATTAAAATTATTTTCGGTTCAAAGAATACAGCCTTGTACATTAAGAATACAGTATACTCTTTTTTGCCTTGCAGTTATCACTCATAGATTCATTTTAGATAAGGTTTTTGAGACCAAGCAAGTCTCATGGTCCCCTCATTCAACGAGCTTATCAAGAACAAATCAAGGAGGAATGGAAATTCATTTTCGTGGCGCACTGATGCTCTTTGCCTGCTGCTTTGGCATTTATTTCCATATCACTATCAATTAATTAATTAGTTTGTTCTTGCATATTTTGTAGAGTCTACGACGGGCATGAGAGCATCAAAGACATTATAATTAATCTCGCAACCAATATTTGAAGCGAAATCTGTGACAACCTTGTCTGATACTTAATTTAGAATTTTACTTGTCCCGTACAGTCTAATCTTATCTCCTGATTAAATGCATCCCTGTGATTTTATCATCAGCATATCCATGATCCTAAGGGACTAGTGTGATAATAAAATACTTGTGATCTGCACAGTAGAACTCGAGTTCGAATCAGGGTGTGCACTTCTTGTACGAACCTGGGACAACTGAGATTTTATTCGCTCATCTGATCCATAAAATACACTATCCGGATGCTAGTTTACTCGCTTCAAAAAAAATCCATAATGCAAAATCCATGTGCTGGAACAACTCCCATGCTGTACATGGAAATCGGCCTTCTTTAGTAATCCAAAAGTAATCAAGAAAACTCTTCCCCAAAGGCCAGAAAAGAGAATTTTAGCAAGACAAGTTTATAAAGCAACAGAGAAAAGACGGGGTAAGTATTAGCACCAGAAATGCATGGTTTTTCGAGAGTGAATAGGTGTACATCCAGTTAATCAAAAACACAGAAATATGTGTGTCAATCAGTTAATTTCATGCCAACATATAGTCATCCTGGAAAGAAATTATGTCCATTCATATAAGAAAAGAGGACATACCAGCAATGCGCCAAATGCAAGTGAAGCATGAAATCCAAATGAAAGCAGAATCGCAATTAAAAATACCAAATTGTAGGGATTATCATAAATAGAAATATTATGTACATGGAGTGAACCTGGTCATTATCCCTCAATCAACACAGAATGCTGTACGAGTTCGCATATTGTAGGGATATGAAAGTTGTGTTTGGAGCATTACAGCAAGCTGCAAGCTTTTTTAATCGAAACAAAAACATGGAAAGTAAAGTTAAAAACAAGAGTTCATTACCACTATTACGGAGGAATAGTCGGGTTTCACCATCCTAAAGAGCTCCTTTTGATCGATTATAAGCAAAAAAAATCCTCACATAATTCATCATGGCCCTGTTTCCCAAATCAGAAATTTATCATTTCAGTATCTTCTTACCACGTTTTATACTTTTTGCTGCATTCCCAAAATCCTTGTAATCCTCTGAAACAGATTGAGTAGTATCGTTGTGGGAAATGGAAGCTTTTGGAAACAGGTCCTTGTTGCCGACGACATGGAGAAAGCAAGAATTCCATGTTGAACATTCTAATATTGCTTGTCGGAGGCCTTGATTGCCGATAAATGGCGAGCCAAAAGTGATGCAGAGGGGGAGCTTCGGAGGGGGCTGAATTCTTTTTATGTTGTCCAAAAGCCACAAGGTAAATAGAGAAGCAACTGATCCTCCAAATGAGTGTCCAGTGACAGTTAAAGGAGTCCGCAGCAGTTCACCAGTCTTTAAATCATGGATCTAAAAGTACTGCTCATAATCAGGACCATGATAGAGTGAAACAAGCAGACAGGAACCTATTTTCGTAACATGATAATCTCCATGTTGGATTCTTCTCTTATTTTCGTCATTTAGCCTAGTCTCCTAGTCATGCAGTAATAAACTTTAAGGACCAGAAGAAAATTTGGCATATGTGTTGCTTCAATATGTATTGTGTTAAGAGACATTCCAGCTGTTATTATATCAATTCTTGTATTTAGTTTATTATTCAATAATTCCTCCTCTGCTCAAGGTGTCAGGAATTGGTTACATATTGTTAGGAATCACCATCCTCACCTCTGTTATTGTTGTAACAATATTCTCTTGATTTGTAAAGGGTTCTGCTGTATAAATACCCTACAGTGCATGATTAATAAATGTGATTCAAGCAATACACTTTCCAGTGTTTACATGGTATCAGAGCATCCACAATAAACATATTTTTTTCCCCTTTTTTTTCCTCTTTGCTCCAGTAAATCACCATGAGTGACTCCATTATCCCAGCACCACCACCAGTAAGCCATCCCCCTGTGACAATCAATGTCACGGCTCAGGCTCCTCTCAAGCTTAACAGCACCAACTACTTATCCTGGAAATTTCAATTCCAAACCCTCTTCATTGGGTATGATCTTCAGGGCTACATTGATGGCACCACACCCTGTCCACCACAAAATCTCACCACCACCTCAGCCACAAACACCATCACTACACCAAATCCAGAGCATCATGCATGGATACGCCAGGATCAATTGATTCTTAATGCCCTTATTGGGTCCATTTCACCAACAATAATACCTTTTATTGCTCAAGCTGCCACTGCTCGTGAAGCTTGGAACATTCTTGCAGCCACTTATGCAACACCCTCAAGGGGTCGCATCAAACAAACCAAAGCAAATCTAAAAAATCTCACCAAAGGCTCCCTAAGCATCACTGAGTTTTTATACTCTGTCAAAATCAAGGCTGATGAACTTGCTGTTCTTGGCGCACCTCTTGACCATGAAGATATTACTGAGAAGATTCTTGAAGAACTAGGAGATGATTACAGGGAGTTTGTACGTGCTGTGCAAGCACGCGATACCTCTATCTCTTTTGATGAGCTCCATGAGAAGCTCCTTATGTTTGAGGCCACCATTCAAGCAACTACCAAGATGCCCCATTTCTCACCCTCTGCTCACTCCACTGTTCGTAACTATGGACAAACCTCTCAATCAACAATCCAACTGGCGTCCTCGCTCACACCTGCAGCACAGGTCCTTTTCCCTACACAACAATTTTTCCCCAGCCAACCCGAGAATGACACCTAGACCTTATCTTGGTCATTGCCAAGTATGTGGTATCCAAGGGCACACTGCCAAGAGATGCCCATCCTTCAAATTTGTTCCACAAAACCCAATCGCAGGTTCTTCTGCTCCGTGGCCACCCCAAGCTAATATGGCCACCACAACCTCTCCCCCTAATTCCACCTGGTTATTGGACAGCGGAGCCTCTCATCATGTCACGGCTGACCTTAATAACTTGTCTCTTCATGCTCCATACAACGGTGTTGATGACATTATGATTGGGGACGGTAAAGGCTTGAAAATTTCCCACACGGGTTCTGCCACTCTTTCCACCTCCAATCATTCTTTTAATCTCAATGATGTGTTGTGTGTTCCTGAGATTAAAAGGAATTTAATCTCTATTTATCAGTTTTGTGTTGCTAACAATGTCTCTATTGAGTTCTTACCATGGTATTTTCTTGTGAAGGATCTACTCACGGGGGCAGTTCTAGCTCAGGGTGAACCCAAGGACGGCGTGTATGAATGGCTGGGTGTGTCTCCTCTATTATCCACTCCTCAAGTATTTTTCAGTCATAAACCTTCATCCATTAGTTGGCACTGTCGATTAGGCCACCCTGCATTTCCAGTTATCAAGTCTATTCTTAATCAGCTTAAGTTCAATTTCAGTACTCATTCTCAGCACACTGTATGCACTGCTTGCAGATTGAATAAAAGTCATAAGTTACCTTTCTTGAAATCAACTCTAACTTCACATCGTCCTCTCCAGCTCATATACTCAGATGTCTGGACATCTCCCATTTATTCCATTGCTGGCTTTAAATATTATGTTATATTTGTGGATCATTTCTCAAAATATACATGGCTATATCCTCTAAAGAAAAAATCTGATGTCAAACCAATCTTTATTAGGTTCAAAGCCATTGTCGAAAATTTCTTTAAACAATCCATTGTAACATTGTATACTGATAATGGAGGGGAGTATATTGCTTTAAAAGATTTTTTAGCTGTTAATGGGATTTCCCATCTCACCTCTCCTCCCCACACCTCTGAAAATAATGGCTTTGCTGAGAGAAGGCACAGACACATTGTTGAAACTGGCCTCACTCTTTTAACCCATTCGTCCCTTCCTTCACACTTCTAGTGCTATGCGTTTTCCACAGCAGTTTACTTGATCAATAGAATGCCCACCGTTTCGCTAAAACAAATCTCACCATTTCAAAAGATTTTTCATCAGGTTCCAAATTATCATAAACTCAAAACATTTGGCTGTTTATGTTTTCCTTGGCTGCGTCCTTATGCCAATCATAAGCTTGAACAACGTTCCAAGCCATGCATATTTATTGGTTATTCTCTATCATAGAGTGCATATTTATGCTTTGATCATGCATCTTCCAAAGTCTTTGTCTCCAGACATGTCACCTTTGATGAATCAATTTTCCCATATACTGAACTGTCCAAACAAGAGTCTAATCATGTGTCCACTACTACACACATATGGTCACCACCTGTTTTATTTCCCTCCGTGTCTCTATCCCAGCCATCTGCATTTGTCCCTGCGGTTCCACCTGATCATCAAGATGTGCAATGCACATCACCCCTGGTTATAGACTCATCCACCTCCCCTGTGCAACACACCCAACCAGCTCTTTCATCTGCCACTTCAACTGATCCCACTGATATTATTCCAACTGACTCACCTATGTCCAGTTCATCTCCACCACTCCCAAAACATGTGCCCCATCCTATGATTACAAGATCAAAGAACAATATATCCAAGCCTTTACATAAATTTTCCTATCATACACAGCTGTGTTCATCACCTCAACTTGAACCATCCACAGTCACTCAAGCCTTAAAAGACCCCAATTGGCGTCAGGCTATGCAGGAGGAGTATGCTGCCTTACTTAAAAATGCCACTTGGTCATTGGTTCCTTCTCATGCTGCTGCCAATATCGTGGGATGCAAATGGATTTTTCGCCTCAAGCGAAATATTGATGGAACAGTTGCTCGCTATAAAGCCAGGTTAGTGGCTAAAGGTTTTAGCCAAAGACCCGGTCTTGATTACCATGAGACATTCAGTCCCGTAGTCAAGCACACAACTGTTCGTCTTGTTCTAAGTATTGCTGTCAGTCGTGGTTGGAAACTTAGACAACTTGACATCAACAATGCCTTTCTTCAAGGTACGTTGAATGATGATGTTTACATGGTCCAACCACCAGGCTTTGTTGATATCACTAATCCAGGCTTCATTTGCAAACTTCGCAAAGCCATCTACGGTTTAAAGCAGGCCCCAAGGGCATGGTATCAGGAACTCAAACAATTTTCGCTCACTAGCGGATTTGAAACTCCCTAGCAGACACTTCTCTTTTTATATTTCAACAGCACACCTCTCTTATTTACCTACTTGTCTATGTTGATGACATCATTGTAACAGGAAATGATGAGGCTGCTGTCAATGAGTTTATTTCTTGCTTAGCTAACAGGTTCTCATTTAAGGATATGGGTGCAATAACTTATTTCTTGGGTGTGGAAGTTCGGCCTCACTCCAAAGGCTTAATTCTCTCTCAGCAAAGATACATTCTGGACTTACTTCACAGAACAAATATGACTGCTGCCAAGCCCACCTCTACTCCACTACCACCTGGTTATCAGCCTAGCTTGGCTGATGGTGAACCCTTATCTGATCCTTCAGAATTTCATGCCACAGTTGGAAGTCTTCAGTATCTTGCTCTCACACGTCCAGATATCTGTTTTGCCGTCAATAAACTTGCTTAGTTCATGCATAAGCCTACTGATGTTCATTGGCAACTTGTGAAACGTCTACTTCGATACTTATCAGGCACACTTCATGACAGTCTCCTTCTTCATCATCACTCACCTCTCACGGTTCATGCCTACTCTGATGCAGACTGGGGGGGTAACAAGGATGATCTATCGTCAACCAGTGCGTATATTGTCTACCTTGGACGAAATCCAATCTCCTGGTCCTCCAAGAAACAAAGAACCATTGCACGATCATCCACTGAGGCACAATACAGATTGGTGGCTGACACAGCAGCTGAATTGAGTTGGGTTAGCTCCTTGTTGTCTGAACTACATTGTCCAGTTACAATTGCTCCAGTTGTCTATTGCAATAATCTTGGTGTTGCACAGCTATGTTCAAATCCTATATTTCATTCTAGAATGAAACACATTGCAATTGATTTTCACTTTATCAGAGAGAAGGTACAATCTGGAGCACTACGTGTATCTCATGTTTCATCACAAGATCAACCGGCTGATGCCTTAACAAAACCATTATCCAGGCAAAGGCTTCTGTTTCTAAAAGACAAGATTGGATTGCTGAAAAGCCATCCATCTTGAGGGGGCATGTTAAGAGACATTCCAGCTGTTATTATATCAATTCTTGTATTTAGTTTATTATTCAATAATTCCTCCTCTGCTCAAGGTATCAGGAATTGGTTACATATTGTTAGGAATCACCATCCTCACCTCTGTTATTGTTGTAACAATATTCTCTTGATTTGTAAAGGGTTCTGCTGTATAAATACCCTACAGTGCATGATTAATAAATGTGATTCAAGCAATACACTTTCTAGTGTTTACATATTGTTCCTAATAATTATGGTCAATGTGTAGTTTTCAGACTCAATGATGTAGATTTAAATAATGAAACATGGCCAAAATAAAGCAGAGTAGAACGTAAATGAGATGATGAATGCGATGGAAACTGCCAAATGGCCAGCAGAGGTTCAAAAAATCATGAAAACAACCATGAGTATGATATTTCTTAAGGATACCCGAGTTTTTGAGGTGGGACAGACTCCTTAAAATGAGCTTTAAAAAGGGTGATTGCACCTCTATGAATTGAAAAAGACCTGTTTCTTTCAGTGCATAAGAAGTCAAAGATAGGCAGCTCCAGCTCCTTGAGAGTTTTTGATGAAACCAACGTAAATGCAAATTTTACCTGTTATGCTAAAATGCTAAAATCCACAGAAAACTTCTCTTTTCTGGTATGTTCGCTTTGGTTTCTTAGCACTAACCCGTTATCTTGAACTCATCATGTCCCGCTATGGTGGGATAAGTGTTAGAGAATAATATAAATTATATCATAGGGTTTTACTTAACAGTTTAAATTTTTAGGTAATATGGTTCCTTGACATGGTATTAAAATCTTGTTAACCAAGCGGTCACGAGTTTGAATCTCATCACCCCATTCTATTTGATAAAAATCAAACAAAAGGTAATATGGGTCTGTGCATGTTTCAAGTATAAAGGCTTTTCACTTGAGGGAATGTGTTAAAAAATAATATAAATCATATTTTAAAACTTCACCTAACAACTTAAATTTTTAAATAAAATCTTTACTTGACAATAAAGTGGTTATCGATAAATCTATGGTGTCATTGAATTCCTGAACCCCAACTACTATCCGAGGCTGTTTGGCACTGCGGCCAAACTGCCGGTTTCATGCTTTTCACTTCTTTTTTTCATTTTAAATGAATATGTCTTGGTGTTTTTAGATCATTTTGATATGCTGATGTCAAAAATGATTTTTAAAAAATAAAAAAACATCATTTTGATACATTTCAGCACGAAAAATACTTTCAAAAACTACCGCAACCGTCCTCACAAACAGACCTTCAAACTTCTCATCAACTTTGACTATTAATTACCTTTCTTGTCTTTGGATTGACAGGGCATCTATCCAAATATTCTGCATCATTCTTGGCATCAAACAGCCCCTTTGATTAGACTTGATTCTTGCCAACGCAAATCTAGTAGGGTTTTAGAGCTCGAGCAGAAGACCAGGATGCAACAGCACCTGGCCCGAGAGCAGTAAACTCTCCCTACCCCTCTGTCATATGAAAAAAAAAGAGCACGGAAAGATGGAGTTCAAAGCCCTTAGGCAAGAAAGAATGTGAAATGGCCAACTTCCTCCTTGGGCCAGGTTGCAATTTTTAGGGAATGGATACTGTATTGAAATTTTGTGTTTATTCGTAGAGGATGTACAATTTATATGTTAGGAAATAAAAAATCAACAGGCAAAAACTGTTTCTTTCAATGAGTATAATCTTATAAAATATAAATCAAAATAAAATTATAAAAATTAATTTTTAATAAATCTAATATTAAGTATAAAATTCAACTAAAAAACTCAAGTCAATCAGTTTAACTGACAGTTTAACTGCGACCAGACTCATATTACCATGATAACTATATAAAAAAATTAAAAAAAAAATATAAATCTTAATCCTCAATCAACTGAATTCAAAAGATTTAATTCAAATTAAAAATAAAAAAGATAAAAAATAATTCGAATTAACTTGTCAAACCTGAGTTAGAAGACATGTATAACTCCATATAAAGTAATTCAAAAACATTATAGAGTCTGATTCTCAATTATTTTAAAATTAAAGTATAAAATTAAAAATATATATAAATATAGGGGGGGAATATACTAGCCAACATGGTTAATCCATAAAATTCACAACATAATTTATGAAAATGGAATAATTTTATGAAAGTAAATTAAAATAAATTATGAAGTTCTATACATGATAAATTTAATATTAAAAAATAAAATTAAAAATAAATATATTTTGAGGAATAACTAAAAAAGATATTTTTTACTATTCATTGAAAAACCAAGACTTTTTATTTTATGTTAATGATAGTGTCAACATCTGATATGGGGACTCAAAAATAAAAAAAAAATATGGATATGCTATAGCGATTGATGAAGGGCATGGATGAACCATATGACTTTTAAATAGAAAAAATAGAAAAATATAATAATTTTGAATAAAAAAATAAAATCATAAAATTTTTAAGCAGGAAAAATAAAAAACTACAAAAAAAGAATTTTTTTTAACAAATTTCTTGTGGCAACATCAATGGCTTTTATTAAAGGAAGCTTTCTGCGACAAGGTTCAAAGTTATCTGCCTTTTCCTTCACTCGGTACACCATTTACATTGCACAAAAATTATGTGAGGTTATCGTGGGAACTGAAGCTCCAAGTGTCCTATTAATGGTGGAAGTGGTAGAAACATTCAGAGTCAATATTTACGTGATGCGACCTCATCCCATATTATTGTTATTATTATTATTATTATTATTATTATTATTATTATTATTATTATTATTATTATCGACCAAGGTGAAGAAAAACCATTGTCATCTTTTTTTTAAGACATGATTTTTTTTTTATACTAGGAAACTCTACCTCCCAGAAAATGTATTTTGTGGGTTCAGATTAGCGAGTAAAATCTTGGTCGTTACAAGCTTTTACAAGGAATACACGTCTTCACAAGAACTTGAGATCTGGTGTGAAAATTGCAAACTCTGTTTTGGTTGATGCTTCGTTTTTTCAGTTGGAACGGAATGTTTTGGTTTCGGAGCGTTTTGGTGCGCCGTTTCGGGGTTGTACTGTTTATATATATATATATATATATATATATATTAATTCAAAAAAAATTATTTCAAATCCAAAAACAAAATTATTTAGATTTGTGCAATTTAATCTAAAAAAAGACACAATAAAATGATTTTTCTGAACAAAGTTATGAACATGTATAATATTACGAGAATATCATTATCAATCTCTCAAGGTCATTACATTCTTAAGATGCATTTAAATGATAAAAAAAATAATATAAAAAGAGACGTAAATTTAAGGCTGCTATTGAAATTTTAGCGAGGATAAATTTACATAACTTTAAAAAGTTTAAGGTTAATTAAGAGCGCAATTAGAATAATTATAAATCAACGGAACAAAATGCATTTGTGCCTTTCTGCAAGATTTGCAGATGTCACTCCATTGTTCAATAGTCTAAACAAGTCATAAACCCGCGCTTCGCCATAGGGATTAAATTTTTTTGTTGTCTAATTTTAACACATATAATTTTTTATGTTGTATTTTGGTTTTTATTCTTTTATTTTTTAGTTTTGTTTGGATCCCTTGATTTTTTCGGTCCTTCTAAGATAGTTTTAAATTTTTTGTTTGTATCTATACACCTTTGCTCTTAGTTTAGATTTTTAATTTTTATTGTTATTTTTATTTGTATTAAATGCAACTCGCGTTAAAAAACATAGTAAGTTTAGCTTTGGTGGTATAAATTGAGAGTGAAACTCTTTCTTAAGCATGTATAGTTAAACGTGAAATGTTTGAAACACCACCGCAGGTAACTCTTCCGTTTGTCTTATTTGAGGCTACAAAAGTTATTTTATTGTACGCTACAAAAGTTATTTTATTGTAGGCTACAAAAGTAAAATTACCGGGACACCCCCATTGACAATTCTTGATTTTTGTCTTATTTTAGGGTATTATGATTATTGTACTATGCATAGAAATGAAAGAAATTGAAAATATCTCTAATACCATGATATTATTTAAAACACAATTTACATAATAAAATGAATATATAAAAAACTAATATACATTTTTAAAAGTTCTACGCTGCACGCGCCATCCAAAATGTGCATGAGCTTTGAAATTGGCGTCGCGCCCGAAGACGCGCCCATAACACCGCTATAGAAAATATAATTGGTAAATTACCAATACACCCCTATAACCAACTCTTGGATTTTATCTTATAGGGGGTATATACGTACTTATAGAACTCGTGGTGCGCATCAGCTGACCCAGACACACCGATTATCAAAAACGGTCAGAGGATTAGTCATGGTGCGTTTAAGTTAACCCAGAGACCCCGGTTATAAAAAATATATAAGTGGAAAAAAAATATAAGCATGAAAGCACTGTAGCAATCCATATTATTTTTTTTTAAATCAGTCCGGGAATTAGTCGTGGTGCGCTTAAGCTGGACTGGAGACCCCAGTCATAAAAAAAATATATAAGTGAACAAAAAAACGTATAAGGAAAAAAAATAAAAAATAATAATAAATTGGTCCGGAGATTAGTCATAGTGTGTCCACGCTGGCCTGGACACCCCGATTATCAAGAAACAGATTTGGTCCGAGGAGTAGTGGTGGTGCACTTGAGCTGGCCCGGAGATCGTGGTTATAAAAAAATATATATAAGTGAAAAAAATGTATAACTGAAAAAAAGAGCTTAAGTTGGCTGAGTGACCATGGTTACAAAAAAATGTATAAGCGAAAGAAAACAAAAAAAAAGTATAAGCGTGAAAGCACTGTAGCAATCCATATTGTTTTTAAAAAAATTCGGCCCAAGAATTAGTCGTGGTGTGCTTAAGCTGGTTGGAGATCCCGGTTATAAAAAAATGTATAAGTGAATAAAACAAAAGTATAAAAAAAAGAAAAAAATGTACCAGCAGAAAAGCACTTTAGAAAAAAAATGTGGGTCCGGGGATTGTCATGGTATGCATAAGTTGGCCTGGACACCCTGGTTATCAAAAAAAATTGGATATGGAGATTAATCGTGGTGCATTTAAGCGAGCTTGGACATCCCGATTATTAAAAAACAAAAAACCAAAAAAATATATAAGTAGAAAAAGAAAAAAAATATAATAAGAAAAAAATGAAAAAAATATAATAAGGAAAAAAATACAAAAAAAAGGCAAAAAAAGAAGAAGCAAAAACAGAGGAAAAAAAAGAAGAAAAAAAATAATTAGGAAAAAAAAGTCAAAAAAGCAAAAAAAAAGAAACGAAAAAAAAAGAGGGCTAGAAAAAAAAACGTAATCAGAAAACAAAAACAAAAAAAGAGTAAAAAAAGCAAAAAAAAAAAAAGAAGAAGAAACGAAAAAAAAAGAAGAGAAAGCACTGTTGCAATCCACGGTGCTTTGTGTGGGGAGCTAGAGTGCTTTCCCCCACACCATTTAGTGTATTGTTAATAGTGCAAACACGCATGTGTAGAAGAGGATAAGGCAACTCATCGCTACACATAATGTGTAGTCAAAGGGTCCCCTCCTTTCTTTTATAAATAGCAGACAGCGTAAGGAGTAGAGAGAGGGAAGAAACACAGAACAGAGGGGAAAATGAAATTTTATTTTTGGTCCCTATCACCTACAACAGTGTCTTCTCCATCATCCTCAACACCGATAAGACACCGACTTCTCCTTCCTCGGCACTAATAACCTCAGTTCTTTTCTTCTCCATCGTCATCCATAGTCTCAGTTTTGTTCATTTACAGTTGTCAGCCACTGCCTTTGCCATTAATAGCAACTTCTTCTTCCTAAGCAACAATTCCACGTCGGTGCCGCCAACCACAATTTACAGCTCATCATCGCCGGTAGCAGCTGCTTCTTCTGCTCCAGTGACAGACGATGGCTTCTCCTTCTTCCTCCTTGACAACAGCAGCCTGACAACAACCTCTTCTTCCCCACCATTGATAGTTTCTTCATTCCTTCTAGCAGCAACAACTGCATTTCTCGTTGGTAGGACCTTCAATAACTTCTTTTCCCCCAACACCGTCAGCCTTTTCTTCTCCATCAACAGTAGCTCTTATTCTCCTTCAACCACACAGCAGCAGCTGCACGCAGTGACAACAATCATTCAAACACCTTCCGACACCTCTCCTGGCCATCACAGGTCACCATTCCCGACGTCACCACCACTAGCAGAACCAGCCTGACCTCCTCTACACAGCGACAAGTAACCTCCTCTTTCTCCTCACTTTTTTACTGTTCACTGCTGGACATTTTGTACAGCCCGGTCCAAGGGGGTGTGGGGGTGAAATGCCCAATATGGATGGGCTGACCCTTTTCGATGGGTCTGGTCCAATTTGATTTTTTTTTTAAATAAAATATATAAAAAATTGCATTTTTAGAAGAAAAAAAACAAAATATATATTGTTTTCGTGCATACGACCGAATTCTAAAATTTTTCTAAGCATATTTTTCGTAAAACAACGCATATTTCTCATTTTTTAAAACAAAAATGGGATATTGTAACCAGTTTCTGATTATCCGTTAGATTTCAGTCAAAATATCAAAAATCTTTCAACATTTTTTTTATTCATGTTATAATTTCTTCATGAAGAAGGAATCAAAACCCTTCGAAAACAAAGAAATTCTCTCGCTAAAAAAGTTTGGGAATGGTGAAAATAACATGGAAGGCACAAGAAGTTATGTCTATTAACCCAATTAAAGAGAAAACTTTGAGAGACAAAAAAGGTTGGTGCACTTGACATTTTTTGCGAATCCTTCTAACCTAAAAAATTAAGTATCAACTTACCACTTTTATTGGTACATGTATATAGCTAATTATAAAAATGAGACCATCTTGACTAGTCAATTTGGGATTCAGCTAACCTAAAGCCTAGACTAATTCAAGTTTAATAAAAAATAAAAAAATAATTGATCCAACCTAACTCAGTTAAAAACATAAGTTGACCCGAGACCTTGCTGACTTGGGCAAAAGTTAATGAAGAACCAATCATTTTTTTTAAAAGAGGAAAAATTTAGGGACAAAAAAGCAAGAAAAAAAATCTTATGATCCAAATGGTAAGAACCCTTAAGAACTAAGACCAAATATAAAAAAGTAAAACTTTAGCACCAAATTGAAACACAAACAAAAATTTATTTTATAAAATTGTTCCCTAATTAAATGTTGGAACATGTAACTATACATGAGAGCATGAATATCAAAATATATAGTGGGTGTTTGGCTCTACGGTAGTTTTTGTTGTTGATGCTCACTGTAGAGCCAAACCGTTTGGTAACAATTGGACCACAGTTTTGTAATTGTGGGTCCCACAAAAAAAAACTGAGTTTGAAACTTAGTTCAAAACGCATCAGTGATATGTGTTTCATATCAGACCACAACTTTTTCATGCACAATGATCACAACTCGATTCAGCCACCCTTCCATCTCCCTCGGCGCTGGCACAGACAACTCTCTCCTCTCTAAAAAAAATTCACGATGGTCACAGGGAGAACAAATGAAAATTGGTAAAAAAAACAGAACAGAGAGGAAAAAGACGATGACACAACGTAAAAAAATTGTAGCATAACCATCGACCAACGACCACCCTTAGCTGGCTGATCAGCAGAGACAACTCCCTCTCTCTCCACAATGTAGTTACAATTCACTCTTTCTCTCAGTCGACAATTTTCTATCTAAAAAACGGTCACCCTTGGCGCCGACAACCCTCTCTCTCCTCTAGCAGCAGTAGTCACCGACGAGCACCAACAGCTGCTCCTTTAGCACCGACGGCCTCTCCTCTTCATCGGCAGCACCTGCACCAGTCCAATCTTTTCCCAAAGCTCCGGCATCGAGCAGCAGCAACAACACAACCCAACAGCAATGTTCTGATGCTTCTCTCGGCCACCACAGGCCACCATTTTCAACGCCACCATCACAAAAAGAGCCACCTCGGCCTCCTCTACGCGGCGACAGGTGAGCATCTTGTTATCGTCGGTCAATCACCTTGTTACTGATCACGTAACACGTGAACAATACAAGAGTGAATTAATTGACTTTGCATTGTTCACACAAAACATGAACAATGCAACCTTTTCTTTTCTTTTCTTTTCTTGTCGTTTGTTGGGTTAGACTGTTTCTCGGCCCAACCCGGTTAGTCCGGCACGGGTCTTAACCAAGTCCAGAAAGTTTGGGTTGTCTCCCCTCCGAGGATGACAAAGGGCGAATCGTGAAAAAATATTGTCACGACAACTATATTAGTAGGAGATCACAAGATGATGACTTTTTCCCAATATGATTATAATCTTAATTTTATTCCTGATGATATTTTACTAGATGTTCCTCTATCAAATAGTCAGCGATCACAAAGGCCTTCACATATGAATTTAGTTTGTGATGACAAGGTGCGAATCGCGAAAAAACATTGTCACAACAACTATATTAGTAGGACAAGATGTGAATCGCGAAAAAACATTGTCACGACATTTATATTAGTAGGAGATCACAAGATGATGACTTTTGCCCAATATGATCACAATCTTAATTTTATTCCTGATGATATTTTACTATATGTTCCTATATCAAATAGTCAGCGATCGCAGAGGCCTTCACATATGAATTTAGTTCTTAATGGAATTGCAAGTAGTTTGGTAGGAGAATAAAAACAAGTGTCTAATTTACTTAAATTATTAATTACATTATGTTATTATGATTATTAAATCTATAATATTTTTAAAACAATATATATATATATATATATATATATATATATATATATATATTTGTGTGTGTGTGTGTGTGTGTGTGTGTGTGTGTGTGTGTGTGTGTGTGTTTTAAAAGTAATTTCACAAGTTGACTGACAATATGAAAAACATAGTAACCAAACACACAAAAAATATTTTTTCATTAAACCTCAAACTCAATCACAGTTTTAACCAAACACTTTTTATTTCGGGTTATCAACCGCAACTAAAAGTGCTTCATGAAACTATTTTTTTTAAACCTCAACCACAACAACAAACACAATACCAATCAGGCTTATAATAGTAGATAAATACATGTCAACATAATTTGCAAGAACATAATTGAAAAGAAATAAAGTCTAATAACCAAAGGGGAAAAAGGTCAAAATTTCAAGGACCAAAACATTGGCTATGAAAACAGTGAAATATGACGAAGCTGCAGTTGATGAAGAGATAAAGGGCTTAAATTGTAATTGTAGTTCTTAGTTGTTCAGGAAAACAAAAATATATATATCTCAAGACATGAACTCTGTGGTAACATATATACTGAAGGCACATATGATGTTTACGATAAAATAGACTAGACAGTAAAATTTGGGAGAGGAGATAAAATTTGGGTTATAATAAGCAGCAACAACATCATTGAAGGCCATAAACAAGCAGAGCACCAATGCCACCAATGCCAGCCACCAGACCAATAATGACTCCAATAGGAGGCAGTCCTCCACCAACTGCTCTTCCAGTATTCACATCATAACGTGCAAATCTCTTCTTTGGTGCTCTACATTGTGGGCAAACGTATGCATCCGGCTGTATAAAACAAGAAGAAAAGAATAAATAAATTTTTGTGTAAATATTTATACTGACATGCGTTTACTGTTAAAAAACCATTTCCACCTAAAATCTTAAGCTATTAGGTAAGGCCATTTAAAATGATTTATATAATTCTCTAACATACCTCCTTAAGTGAAAGTCATTTGAACTTCAAACTTGCACAGACCCACATTACCGTGTGCTTGGTTTTTTGTCAAATAGAATGAGAGTAGTGAGATTCAAACTCGTAATCGCTAGGTCAGAAAGGCTCTGATACCATGTTAATAAACTATCTCACCTAAAATCTTAACCTGTTAAATGAGACCTCATAATATGATTTATATTATTCTCTAAAACGTAGTTGGTCAAAATCTCTTCTTCCCATAAATCTATTTTCTGCTATGTTTCTTGGGCAATGTAATATTGAATACAAAATTAAGGTCTGATCCTCAACCATTCTAAAGATTTAGCCCACACAAGATTTTGATTTTTTAAGAAACATATATTTCTCTATACAAAGGGGACAAACGTGCCTGATCATCAAAAGGTTTCTGCAAGGTGTATATGAATCCACAATCAATGCATATGTGAGTTGCTCTAGCCTGCAAAAAGCTTGACACCATTAGTGTTAAGCGACATGAAAGTAAGAAATAACTTCAGACAATCAGCACACTAAATTGGACATGGAGGGAAAAAAGAAAGAAAAAAAGCATGCCTTTTGAGTCTCAGTCAACTTCCTTCCAAAGCGGGGAGGAGCAGGACGCTTTGGCAGTCGTTTGACGTCCACTTCTGCGCCTCTGTTTTGCAGCAAAGATTGAACTTCTGTCAGTTTTGAAGCACAAATAGCTACAGGAAAATGACTTACGATCTTATGCATGTTTGAAGTATTCCTAGAATTCAGGCTGCTTTTGATTCCTACCCCATTTCGATGCATGTAACATGTTTTAGTTCTTGGTAATTTTGGAAAGGAGATGAACAATCTGATCAAGGTTTAGTATAAAAACTGGAAATTAGTCGCTGGACCTAGATTGCAAATCAATCTTACAGAATTCTTTGACTTGCCGCTTGAAATTGACAAAACTTTATGGAAAAAAAGTCAGGGCGGAAAGCTCCCAAGTTGAAGCAAAAAAAAAAAAAAGTCATGTTTTTCTATAATATTTGTTTCATCAAACACATAATTGATCCTTCTTAGCTTACCTGTGCTACCTCTTCACCAAACTTGGTTCCCATGAAGATGTTTTTTTCTTTTTTCCATTTCATCAATCCAAACACCGCCACCTTCTATGCTAGAAGACTAAAAGTACTAAAAATAAGGTAAACAAGTGCCTGTTTTCTTGATTCCCACTTGTTAATTGATGAATCTTACATAAATGCTCTGTAATTTGTTTTCTACGAGAAAGATGTTTTGTAAATTTTAATTTGTTAGAAAATAATATAAATTATATTCTAGGATCTCACCTAACAATTTAATCTTTTAGGTGAGATGGTTTCTTGATATGTTATCAAAGCTTTATTCACCTAACGGTCACGAATTCGAATCTCACCATCCTATTCTATTCAATAAAAAACAAGTACAAGGTAGTGTGAGATTGTGCAAGTTTTAAGCCCAAAAAGATTTCACTTGAGAGGATATATTAAAGAATAATATAAATTATATTCTATAACATCATCCAACCCTTTAAGATTCTAGATGAGATAGTTACTTAACATAAATATGTAAGACATGACAGCAAAAAATAAGAAGGTGGAAGGAAAGAACACCTGCTAACAACAAAATAAATAGAATCTGGCTTTGCTTGGATGGCAGTTTTAGTAAACCCTAGCTTATCAGCAGGCCAAAGTTCATCCCCGAAGAAGCTACTGGTGTAGAGCACCTGGTCCCCTGCTTTTAGCCCTGCTTTGGCTGCATTCCCACCCCCCTCCACGCCCTAACCAGTAATCTCAATTTGATGAGCAACAAAAGAATGACCAGAAACACAAAAATATAGAATCCAATCACAATTACACTCACAGTGATGACTACACCACCACCAGATTTCTGACCCAAAGTGAGACCCAGTGGCTTGTCAACCTCAACCTCAATCGTCTTTGCAGCCCCAGCTGTTCTGGCAGTAACCTGAAGCCCTGTTCTCCCATTGATGAGATTACTGCAGTTGTTGTTAGGCATGAAGAAATCCGAGCAACCCCTTCTCCCATCTTGAAGTGATAGGCCTTGAAAGCTGGTTTTCTATTGAGAAAGAAAGAGATGAAAAAACTGTATTCAATCATCAATATCTTTCATTTACCAGTGAAAACAAACACAGACAGATCAGAGATTTCTGTAAAATTAACCTGGTGATGGGAGGAGATGAATGATTTCGTAGAGGTAGTTTTGAGGGATTGATTCTTGCTGAAAGTTGGAAAGCAAGAAGTGGAGGTGGTTCCTGCAACTACAGCTGATGACATTGCTGGTGCCTCCTACCGGAAGAGCTCGCAAGAGAACTGGTGTAAGAGCTTTCGTCGTAGTTACTAAAATTGGTTGCTCTGGTTCAGGTTTGTGGATAGAAAATTGCATAAGCTGATAGACTTGTAGTGGCAGCGGTATTGGCACTTGGCATATGTGGCCCTGGTGGGAGCTTGAGGAGCCTTCACGACACGCGCCTTTCTTTCTAAATTATTTATGTTGTTTCGATTCAAAAGCTTTTGTTATTTAAAAAAAAATTATATTTTTAGATTATTTTGATATGCTGATATTAAAAAATATTTTTTAAAAAATAAAAAAAATATTATTTTAATACGTTTCTGAACAAAAAACACTTTGAAAATCAATCTCAACCATACTTTCAATCAATCACTTAAAATCATAAAATATTAGGCACTCTTTCTAGACTTTTCATTACAAAGAAGCTTGGGTCTATGAATAATTTTTAAATTTGTTCAGGTTAAGAATTATTTTTTTAACATTAATATATCAAAAATCTAAATATATATAAAAAATAATTTTCAACAAAAAAATCCAAAATTTTAAACGGAATTATACAAAAAGCTAAACCATGTGGGGTTTCCACTGTAGCTATAGATACAGTTCACTGAGGATTGGAATAATGTAATTACTATTGTGCACTTTATTTCACAAAATTTAGTTACTTTGTTCGGGGTATTTATGTATTTTTTTTACCGGTTTAAGCGATAAAACTATTGTTTTACCCCTACTTGCAGATCCAAAAACAATTGTGCAGTCGAGGGGTGGTATAGACATTTCAAGTTTTTATGAACAATGAAATAACTATTTACCCTTCAATCAGACAAAAAGAAGCGCTCCCAACAGGGGCATTATTGGTTTTTCCTGTGTTCGTCAACGGCACAAATACAGATTTACCCTCGAAAAATACAAATGTTATGACTTTGCTGTAGGGGTATAATGATATTTTTTATATGAGGTTTATTCATTAATACACGAGCTTTAGGGGGTGTTTACATAATTTGAAATTCTTTTATTCTTTCTTTTCAAAACACTACTAGTGTTGCAAAAACAAAAAAGAAGAAATTGAATTGTCGTGTTATTGAATTGAAAACAGTAGTATTTAAATAGGCGTTACATTGACCCACTGAACCAAAACAAAAATAGCTAATGACCCGACACTAACCCAACAAACTCTCAACACACCAGTCACTTAACAATGAGAGTTGGACACGTACAACAATTATTCAACCATTAACTAACAAAGTCCTATTGACCTGGACAATCAAAACAATAATTATAAATTATTTCCAACAATCCCTCCCTTAAACTAAAGAATTTCAAACATTTAGTTTAAAGAATATTGGCTGCTACTTTTATTTAATCCTCTCATCGTGCAGACCCCAAGCAACTCCCTTACCTTTTGAAACAAAGGGGTTTTGAGGGTTTTGTGAATATATCAACAATTTGATCTTCACTTCTACACAATTTCTGTAGAAGATAAAATTAATCACTTCAACTTTTGTGAGATCCCTTAGAAACTGATACTTAACAATAATGTACTTGCTTCTCCCATACAAAACAAGATTCCTTGATAGTTTTATTATTGTGCTGTTATCACAGTAGATTATCATTGATCCTTGTTGTTTAAATTGAATCTCTTTAAGAAGCCTTCTTAGCCAAATTGTTTGACAAGCACATGAGGTTGTCGCTATGAACTCCTGTACCCAGCATAAAAGCATACCCCAAAGTGCTTTTCCAATCATTTTGATCTCCGGCATAGTCATTATCATTAAAACCCATCAAATCTTAATGTTCTCCCTTTTTGTAAAGTACTCTAAGATCAGTAGTGCCTTGTAGATAACGAAAAATTCTTTTGTAGTAAGAAGATGGATCTCTTTAAGGTTTTCCATATATCTACTAATGAGACTGACAACATACATTATATCAAGCCTTGTAGCAGTCAAATACATTAGGCTTTCTACAATTTGTTTGTAGTGTATACTGTCAACCTTTTTCCCTTCTGGTTCTTTGATGAGCTTCACACCTATTTCAATAGGTATTTCAACTGAATTACAATTGTTCATTTGAAACCTTTCTAAGATTTCCGAACATATTTCTTTTATGAAATGAAGATTCTAGTTGCTAATTGTATTACTTCAATGCCAAGATAGTACTTTAAACTTCAATGAACAACAATGCATCATCCCATGATCAGACATCTCAAATTCAACCATCATAGACTCTTTAAACTTCTCAAACATAACATTGTCATTTCTAGTATAAATCAAATCATCCATATATAAGCACATAATAAGCATTTTGTTCTCATTTTCAGTTTTAATAAAGAGTTTATGCTAATGTGAACATTTCTGAAATACCTTCCGTAAAAAATAGGCTTTTATGCGACTATACCAAGTTCTTGGAGCTTGTTTAAGTCCATAGAGAGCTTTTTTTAATTATACACCTTATGTTCAGCACCAATCTTAACATAACCAGGAGGTTGATCGATATATACATGCTCCTCCAGCTCTCCACGTAAGAAGGTTGATTTCACGTCCAGCTGAAAAATAGACCATGAGTGTTGTGCTACCAATGCAATCACCAAAATGATTGTGTCCATGCGTGCAACAGGGGAGAATACTTATCTATAATCCACACCAAATTCTTGTTTATAGCCTTTAACTACTAATCATGCCTTGTGTTTATTGATTTCACCATTTTCCTTCAATTTGGTTTTATATACCCATTTGACACGAATGGTTTTGTGACCTCTCGGAAGTTGTGTCAACTCCCAAGTATGGTTTCTTTCAATTGCAACAATTTCTTCATTCATTGCCTGACACCATGTTGATTCCTTGACAACTGCTTCGAAGGTTGTTGGATCACGGTCGAGAAAACAAGGCAAAGTGTGTAAGTGGATCTTCATTTTGATCAATTCCGGGTGACTTCATAATCTATCATCCATGCAGGCCTTGTTATAATATGAAGTGGTCGTTGGTCATTATGTGTATGGTGATGGCATTTGTTATGCATCCTCTATTGTTTATATCTCATACTCTAAGTTTTAATTTTTTAATTTTTTAATTTTTTAATTTTTAATTTTATTATTTATTATTTATTATTTTTTATTTTATTGTGGATGTGATTTTATTAAGTTTTGTCCTTAAATTTTAATTTGTGTTGAAGATCATTTGAAAATTAATATTTCTTCTTTTCTCTCTTTGTTCTTTTTTTTAGGGTTTTTTTTGTGCATCAAGTTAAAAGATTTTTTAATGCTAATAATATTTATTTTTGTTTGTCATTTATTTTATTTTATTGTTTTCTGTTTTGTTACAGTTTGTAGGTTTTTTATTATATTCTTTGGGAAAATTTTATGATATCTATTATTTACAGAATAATAATAATAAGTTTTAGTTTTTTTTTTCTTCTTGCTCTTTTGTTAGTTTATTTTGGTTTTTTGTTTTTTTTTTCTCAAGATAATTTATTAATTTTTATTGTTTTGGCAATAGTAGTAATAATAATTTTAGGTTTTCTAATCATAATAATTATTAGAGTGATTATAATAATAATCAGTACAATTAATTATTCATAGTAATGGTTATAATAACAACTATAATGATTGTGACGATATAACAATCGTAATAACAACAATAAGAATAATATCAAAATAGTTCATTAATCGATGTTATATTTGTTAAAAATTGACTTTTATGGATTTTTTATATATGATATTTTAGATCTAATATCACGTAAATCAAAAACTATATCAAGCCACACATTGACAAAAACTTTTATTAGTTATTTTCTAGAGTTCACTTAAAAGTAATATTGTTAGACTAGATAAATCATGTATGAAGACATTGATGTGGATACATCAACAAAGACCCTTTCCATTTGTTAAATGAGCCTATTACATGGTCCAAAACAAAGGTGTTGAAATAAGATATGAATGAGTTGGTTATACAAGTTTTGGTCAAGACAAATCTTAAGATCTATTAGAGTATCAAGAGAAGGCTTTAATACATATGATTTATGCATGAGAAAGACTAAATCCAACCTTATTTGGGCTTATGAAGTTTTAGCAACAAGGCTATTAATTTTTGTATTAGATTCAATTAGCCCTGTTTATTTAAGTTTCCATTTGTTTAAGGATTTTTTTTTATTATGTGTGGGACCAATATGTATTTCCTTTAAGTATTAAGATTTTTTTTTTCTCGGTGAGAAGAAAACACAACAAAAAAAAAAACAAATAAACCTAAGTTGATTTGAGAAACATAATTAACAAGGTTTTCTAGCGCGTAAGGAGAATATTTCAGCAACTTTAATTGTGTTTCCTAGTGTTTGAAGGACAATTAATGTAAATCCCGATAAATAAATGTAGGTGTAAATTATAAAGTAAATAAACAAAGAAAATAAAAATGGAAGAATTCATAAACATATTTAAATAAAATGAGAATTTAAAAAAAGTTGGATATAACGTCCAAATGAATATTCAAGATATTGTAGTTTTTAACTCAGAATTAATTGGGATTAGTTCTAAATTAAAGAAATGAACTAAAATAGAGATAAAATAGGTTGAGGGGGTGAAATTAAAAGACATGTAAAGAGTAAGATTTAATTATAAGAAGAGAAAATGTGAAATTAAATGAACTAAAATTAATTTTTGACATAAAAGAAGATGATGTTGTCGTTTAAGATACATTTTTTGATATCATAAAATCTGTTAATCACGAAATATATATATATATATATATATATATATATATATATATATATATATATCCACTTGATATAATAAATATTAAAAAAACATATAAAATAACAAATCATAAAAAAGAGTTATGAACACTATTAAAGACTAAAGCTAGAAGTTGATCTTCCTCATAAAAAAAGCAAAAATACAAATGCATAGGAAAATATCTTACAAGTGTAGACTACAAAGAGTTCTACTAGTTTATGGTAACACAAATGCAATAAATTATGGAATAAAGGTAAAAATGTACACATTATTTATAATCATTTTCAAATCCAAGTTTTATTTAATTCCTTAAAAATCAAAATAAATACTCTTTAAAGTTTGAAAGCTTAGAATTTTGAAGAAATAAATTTATTTAGTTAGTTAAAATCTTTATTTTTAAAATTTATATGTTTTTTTTTATGAAACATGCATTTTTTTTATTCATAACATGATTTGTTGATCACAACCACTTAAACTTATACTTGTAATAACCAAAAACCACACACAGAAACAATATCTTGGGAACCATAAAAATAAGAATCACAACCCTAAATTAGCTTTTAATGTCTAAAAATTAAAAAAAAAAAACTTAACAAACATCAATATAATAGGAAACTTCCTTACTGAACTTGTTTATAAAAAAACAACTCCATTAATACAATATTAGCTTTATTTCTCTCATCTTTATTCTCTGGTGATTGCCTCTCTCTTGTCTTAACATTCAAGGATTAAAATAGAAAATAGATTAAATTTTAGAACCAAAACATAAAAGAACTAAAACTACAGGACTACAAAAAATGGAAAAAATTTTAGGGATGAATTTCAACTTTTATAAGAACTTAAAAGAACTAAATTGAACTTTTTTTTTATATAAAATTTAGAGACATAATGTGAGAAAAATAAAGTATTGGGATCGAAATATAAACACTTAAAAAATATTACAGTTTGTTTGTTTTGCTGTTAGAAAATATTTTTTTTATGTTTTTTAATTATTTTAATGTGTTAACATTAAAAAATAAATTTTAAAAAAATAACCCATAATACACTTTTTAATATAGTCCGTTAAATCGTTTTGGCATTACATTACAGAGATATAAAGTGAAAAAAACAAATATCTGTGAGAAACGGTAAAAGATGTTAAAAAGGGCGGTTTCAACGGATTCATAAGAGAAATGAGTAAACCCTAATCTGTATGACTGAATGAGGTTTGTTTTGTTTTTTGTTTTCAGTTTGCGATAATCGATTTTGTAATGTAATGTAATGGATTGATTGGCTCTTGTTTCTCTTTTGGGTTTAAGAATGAAGTGGTTGGCTTGTTTTATTGTTAATTAAGGTGCTGATGCTCCTAGTTTTATTTGGATTGAGATGGGTTTATTGCATATCAAGCCTCTTTTTTTGGAAATGAAGTTTCGGTCGAATTATTTTATTTTTTCTTCAGTAATATTTACTGTTTCCCTGTATAACTACTGTTTATGAAGCCGACAGAGATGTTGTCTCATTTCCCTCCATTTAATCATATCATATTTGTCGGTTTTAATAATTTATTTGTTTCAAGAATTTAATAAAAGTGATAGACTGCTTTTGCATTTGTAGTGTTGGTATTTCGCGTCAGAAATTTGATGCTTGGGGTGTCAATCTGGGTGCTCAAATTTGAGGTGCTCATGGTGCTGTGCATGTCATTTGCTTGTTTTCGTAGCCAGTTAAATGTAATCCAGTTTTATGAAGAAGGTTTTAACTCTATTTCATGAAGTGAATACCAGAAGGGTTCTTAAGAACATCTAGCTGTATGTTAGATAGTGTCAATTTTGCATGCCGAGAGCAGATTGCGTGGTACATTAGGAGATGATGATGTTTTTGGGACAATTGAGGTTGAGGGATGTTAGGGAATTGGCACTTGAAATATGAAGGAAACATGTGTACTGGTCCTGGTTAATAATGAGTCTTAAAATTTTTGTCCAGTTGGAAATGGAAAGATAGACCATAGATGATGCAGATGAATGTTTGCAAAGTTTGAAGTGTGGTTAATAACAATTATGAGGTAAACACGCTTTAGCATGCCATTCCTAAATTTATTTGTTTTTTTCTCCTCCTCCATTGACACAAGAGGCTTTTGTTATGCGCTACATGGTCTCTTTTTTTTTTTTTTTTTTTCATGCTGCAAGTGTGAAAATCCGATGTTCCTGGAGAGGATTGGCTTAATGTAAGGATTGTCCTAGCCAGGTTATACTCTGTTCTAGAACAATGTAAATATGAGTATTTGGAAGTTGGAAAATGTTCTCGATTGTCAGGAACTTGATGTGCTTACTATGTAGCAATTTGTATGCCGTAGGTCAGCATGTATGCTTCATTTACGCATGTATTATTGCTTGTTTAGCTAGTGGTACTTTGATAGAACATGTGACACAGGTAAAGTTTAAAGCTTTAGTTGTGATCTTTCCAGCATAAGATGAAAACAAACAAACAAACAAACATTTAATATGTTTGGAACTGTGTGGTTGGATTTTTTGGGAGACCCATGTATGTGGATATGTGCTTTATAGGCTAGTGCTGATGGCCTGGCATTTAACTTAGCAATGATTGTGTTGAACTACAACTAAAATTTAATATATAGACATCTTGTCGATGATATATTTGATTTGTGCTTCTTTCTTTCTTTAATTGAATTACACATGCACAAGCATGCAAGATGTGTATTTAATTATGTATGACATGTTTATATAGGAAATGCTGAAATCTAGTAATCTTGTTCCTTCATGATGTGATTTCACCTATCATGTCTGTTTAATTACCAATGGAATTTTGATGCATTGTTACTGTAGGTCATATTTGGATGATCCAGCGTGATCTCAAGCTTCTTAGTTGCTCTTAAAATGAAACCTAGAACTAAGGGGACTTCTAGTGGTCAGAAGGCACAAGATTTTCAAGGGGATGGACGGAATTGGATTCTTATTGCAGGTGGTGCCTTGCTAAGTACATTGTCAATTCACCTTGGTTACAAGCTCAAGCAGATAATGGACTCAAAGCAACAGGCAAATGCTAGTAATAGTCTGAAAGGTGTTGCACTGTTTATAGCATCTGCTAGATTCCTTCAGTATTAATTGGCCATAACTTTTGAAGTTTGAACAATACAGGGAATATGAAATCATCTGACAGGAGGTCACCAGGTTGCAATATGCATTCAAACATGTATTCCTTTACACAAGATGATGATGGTTGCTACAACTGTGTTGCAGGTATGACAGTTCTTCTTGTTCAAGATGCCAAAGGGTTAAAGAGAACATATATTGATACTTCAATTTAAATGTTTGCCAGCTTCTGTTTGGTTTCCTTGCTTTTTGGATATCTTTTGATATAAATTCTGGTAGTTGGCTAGTTGTAGTTGCACAATAACATCACATTGCATTGCATCTACATTTCAGTGCAATTCCTTCAGCTTCTGGATATGTGCTCATTGTTTACTTGTGGCACTGCCTTGGACTGGGGAACAGGGGAGGGATTGTGAGAGAGGTAGTAATGTTACTATTAGGTGAGAGGAAATGATGAACAATGAACTCTCTTTTCAATGACCTCTTTTTTTTGTGCTTACATCATAGCAGTTCATATCCTATGTGGACATGATGGACATATGCTACCTTCTTCTCTGTTGGATTGACACTTGTTTGTCTAGCATTCTTTTCCTTTTTCCTCTACAAATAGGGATAAGACACAAAAAATATTGGTATCATGATCAACGCTTCTCTTCCTATAAATTTGACATGTATTCCTTCCTAAATTTGCAATGCTTTCTTGCAACCCATCTTTATGATTTTTCTTTTTTTAGTATGAGGGAAAGATGAATGAACATTGGACATTATTCCTTAGAAAATTGACAGTAGATTGGTTTAGGGGATCAAGGCATTAGCAGATATGAAATATCCACCCAAAAAATATAGATCCATCTTTTCCATGTCACAGATCCAGAGAAAAGGAGTGCCTTGTGCAGAACAATGTAAAATAGATCAATGTTCCTTATCCAGCTAGTTTGGGTTTGAGACGGTTAAGTTGTTGCATTGAGTATTTTTTTTATTTGACAATCATATAATATGTTATTGTATAATGGCATCAGAAGACCTTTTCGCTCTATTTTATATGTGAATTTGGGTTTGGAACAGGGAATGAAGGCATTGCAGATATGAAGCATCGTTCCAATGACCAGATGCTGTCTGAATCAGATGTTGGTCTACCTTTGGTGACGGTTCCTGCTGCAGAATTCACCAAGGAGAATGGTGTTATGTGGGCATCATCTCCTGATCGTCTTGAGTTGCCACCAAAGCCATTCCACCATTCAAACTGCTCTGACTCACCATGTGTCTCAGAATCTGGTTCTGACATCCTCAGCAAACGAGAAGTTATACAGAAGCTGAGGCAGCAATTAAAGAGGAGAGATGACATGATACTGGAGATGCAGGACCAGATTCTGGAATTACAGAATTCGCTCAATGCTCAGCTGACACTTGCTTCAAATTTGCAATCACAGATCAATGCAGCTAATAGGGATTTGTTTGATTCTGAAAGAGAAATCCAGAGGCTGAGAAAGGCAATTGCTGATCACTGTGTGAAACAAGTGGGGATCAATGACAAACCATCAGCAATCACAACATGGCCATCTGAGGCAAGAAATGGCCATGCAAATGGATATTTTGATAGGGACAGCAATTTTGAGTCATTTGAAAAGGGAGGGGGAGATGTCGAGAGGATTGAGAAGCTGAAGAGGGAAGTGGGTGAGTTGAAGGAAGTGATAGAAGGGAAAGGTTACTTGTTGCAGAGCTACAAGGAGCAGAAGACAGAGCTTTCCATGAAGATTAAAGAATTGCAGCTCAGATTGGATTCACAGGTCCCTAATATTTTGTAGACTATGGTAGGATGTGTATTCTTGCTTGATTACGAATTTTGGGTAAGCTTCCTTTTTCTCTCTTCTTTCCAGTTTTCTTTCATAGCCTAGTTTAGAATGTTTGATGCATTTTATATGCTTCAAAAATGCGCATGTTGGAGATCTTTGTAATTGACAATATTTTGTTTGGAAAATATTTATATCCCCTTTATACAAAATCTGAAAACAAGTTTCCACAAGGAGTTGGACTCGTATATATATATATCGGATTAGTGAGGTTTACAAGTAAACTTTGCTTTAAAATCATGATCCAACAGTCTTATCATTATTAAATTTTTTGTAGTCATTTTTTTTACATATAGTATCAGTCTATAAAAATGCCTTTGTAATGGAGGAGAAAAGTTGCTGAAAACCCCTTTTTCATGTCTTCTCTTTAAAAGGTATGGAGAGACCTGATTTGTCAAGTTCCTAGAGTTTCTTTTCATGCTGCTTCTATCATTCAGCAAGTTCTTCTACTAGGTCTCAATCCATAACATTGAATGAGTCTATAGTTACTACAACTGCTCCTCTTACTTCTCTAGTTATCCCTTTAAGATTCAAAGCTAGATCCCTTTCTTTGTCATTGCATTGATCTCTTAAACCTTTGATTTTTCCTCCTCTAATCTATGAAGAAGATCCCTTTAGAGTTTTCTCACTAGCCACTAACTGTTCTTAATCCAACCTAAATGTGATTTTGGAAGAAATGTTCTTATTAACTAGTGAAAAATTCACAATAAGCTTTAAAGTAGTGGCTTCCAATAGCAATATAGTTCCTTTAACACATAAAAATAGAACCATGTTACTACTTCCATGTCATGAGGTAGACATAAAAGGAAATCAAGTAGAGCATGCCTCTACTATTGAGGAATTAGCACCACCCGTTATATCTCCTCTTATTGAGCAACATTAACTATAGAAATAATTTTCCCTCTATAAAAGCTAGTCTTTTGGGATTATTAAAACTCTGGCAGGATTTGGGTCTTAAGAAAATTATTTAGGCTTCCCCCACCTTTAATTAGAAGGTAATTCATTCTTGTTAGCATAATTTACTCTTATAAAGTTTTGAGAAATTTTCTAACAAAAAAAGTAATTTTTAGAGGTACCTTAAATGACCTCTTTTAGTTGTATTGGAGATGTCCATTCTAAAAGAAAACTCCAAAGATAATCAATAAAAAAAAAAACTATTACAGGTTGTTAAGGAGATTTTAAAGTTACTATGGTGAGAAGTGGATATAGTTAGCTTCCAAGCCATCATGGAACACATCTTATGGACAACATTTTATCCTATGGATCTGCAAGGTTAACTGGCCAGAACATATGGTAAAGCCTTCTGCAATTTGAAAAACCCTCAACCCTTTTAATTTAAAAAAAAAACACATCTATAATAGAGGTTTGTTTGATGGTAATTAGATATCCATAGGACTAAGCCTATGATAATGAAATAATCACCTATAATCAAACAAAGTGGAGACTTCAAGTGTTGCACCTTTAGTAACGATTACTTATTCTAAAAGCATTTTCATATAAAAAATAGAGTCCTCAAGGAAAAGAATATTAAAGGAATTAAAGTGCAGGAAATAAATGAAAACAATTAAAAACCTTATGAGGGAAAAAAAAAAGATGCATAAATTTGTTGGAATTAAATATATGGGGTAGGCCATTTTTTGTAATGTATTTGACTATATTTGTAATGTTAAAAGGTTTGAATCCTATTTATATAAGTAATTATAATCATATACAAATACTGGTATTAGATAGTAAGGTTTATGGAATCCCAATACAAGCTAAATTTCTTTTTAATTGATACACAAGAAATAATTATTTCTTTAAGGCTCTTATTTTGAATAAGATTTTATCTTTTTGGTTGTGCTTGCATTCAAACTTTGATGGTCTAATGCTTTATTTTGTTCGATCATGACTTCTAGTCAATTACTCCTTTAAAAGTCTTGTCAATTAAGAGCTTTTTTAACTTGATAAATTCTTTTGATTCATGGTCAATTTCAACTTTTTTCCCTTCTTTGGTGTGAACTATTAGTTTTTTTTATGTCTAACATGTATGTTTATTTTAAATGTAAACTAATATGATCCTAGATATGAAATCAAAAGCTCTATTAGGAGAATCTGTTAAGTCTATTCTAAATCCTAAAACAAAATGGCTTCAAAAGGGTTTAATGGGCTAAGTTAATAGGCTTGGATTACAAAGGTTCAAATCTACCATTCTTATTATTTCTTTACTTTTTGGATCATGTATGAAGTTATATAAAAAGTTTGGATTCGATTCTAATTGGGTTGAGAACTAGACATCGATACTTTTTCAAAGATATATGGTAGGCCAACTAATTCATTTGAACAAGATAGAATGACATGTTCAAAGCCTAACACATGCCAATAAAGTGAGAAAACATAAGAGAAAAAAAATTGTTTTGTTAAGAGTTATGGATTCCATTAACTATAATGAGTCTTTAATATCAATGAAAATTTATGTAACGTCTTTGGCTTACTTATTTTACAAAGAGTTTAATCTATCAAGAAGAATAATTAGAAGGAGAATTCTAATTTATCAAAAAGACTTAATAAGAATAAGAATTCTACTATATTATGGACACTAAAGGTGAATGAAAACTATAATAATTAGTTCAAGAAAATTTCCTAATCCATTTGTCAAAGAGTGATTTTAGGCAATAAGGATTTTTTTTTATCCAAATGATTATTTCTCTTGTATTTTTTTAAATGATAGTTGCAACATCATAGGTCATAAATGTTACAATTTTTATATTTATTATTTTTATGTTATTTAGTTAGTTCTAGGCTATTTTAGGCCTAGTTTTAAATTGGGTCAAGTGACCCTATTAAGTTATCCTAGGGATTTAATTCCAGTAATATAAATACTCTTTTGAAGACTTAATTTTTAAATTTGAATACATTCTCATTGGTGCATATTGAAGCATAAAGAATAAAGATTTTTCTTGCTTAGTTCTTAACAGAACTCACTCTTCAAAGAATTAGCCAATATTTGTTGTGATTTAATACTTTTTATGCTTGTCTCCAAGTGAGGAGTTTGTGTAAGAGCGGTTATCATAGTCTTGGTGCTTTAAAGCATGTCATCTATTTTGTCAAGCTCAAATATCAATTTCAAAACTTGAATTAAAAATTATTTTGTTTCATAAATTCAATAAAACTTTGTTAGGGTTCACATAAATTAGTATCAGAGTAAGGTCTAATCTAAAGTTATATCCCTTTTAAATTCATGTCTTTATTTTTTTCTTGATTACTTGCCATAAAATTTCGGCTTCTTGATTAAAAAAAACTAGTTCTTGTGTTTTATTTTTCATAATTTTAAAACACACCCTAAAAATTGTGTTACTAAGTTTCTTGAAGTATTCATCTCATCAACATCATTAAAAAGAAGAAGAAGAAGAACTCTATTATTTTTTGTTCAAGTTTGCTAAAAGTTTATAAAAAGAAATAAAAAGGAATAAAAAAAATCAAAAGTTTTGGAAATCCTAGGGTTGGCCAATATACATCATTATTTTTTTTATCAATGAGTTACTTGGTTAAACCTTGAATCTTGAATCTTTATTCCTTACAAGTTAGTTAAACCTTAAATCTTGAATATTTGTTTGAGTTTGTTTAATAAATTGGGTTTATTAGTTGTTTTTTAATAATTTTCTTGATCATCTTGATTTAATATTTAAGATCTTGATAAAAAAAAATATATTGTTAGTTGTTTCTTGATTTTTTTATTTGTGTCTTCTAATTGTCATTACATTTACATAATTTAGATTTCTACTAGTAATTTTTTTCTGTATGGTTTTGTCTTTTTTTAGTTTCAGTAATTTTCTTGATTCTCGAGTATTTTCACGATTAAATTATAAGATCGCTATGAAGTTTGTTAATAAGTGTTAGTTTTATTAAGAAATAAAGTTAAGAAACAATTACATGGAAAAAGATGTAGTGAACATATTACAGTGAAAAGCCTATAAATTTGTGTAAAACACAAGAGAGTAAGGTTTATTTTTATTTCATCTAATAATTTCTTGCAGGTTATATAAAAGAATGTTTGCAGGAAGTGTTGGCTAGAAAAAAAGGAAAAACCTGAAAAGCTAAACTTATGAATCATGACAATACATAGATATGATATTTGGGGGGAATTTTTGATTAAATTTGAGAAATTAGAAACTAAGGTCATATTGGGTTAAGAAGCCCTTGTAAAAAGGTCAAATTAGTTAGAGAAGGCTTGAAAAAATTGTGTCATCTTCTAAAGAAAGTATAGCTAAAAACTTCAACGAAGAGGTTGATGATGATAATTTTCTCCATGATGGTGGTTTTTGTACATATAGAAATAGATTTTATAAAAGTTGTCTAAAGAGATGAAGCAATCGACTAATTGTGAAATTTGATTATAAATGTAGTTTTGATGACTATAGTGATAATATTAAAATGAAGATTTCAGCCTTTCAAGGAAAGGTAGACTTAGAAGATTATTTGGAATGGAAGAGAAATGTAGATATAATTTTTTTATATCCATAGATATTCCAAAGAGAAGAAGGTCATATTAACAGTTAAGGAGCTTATTGATTATATCATGGTTTGATGGGACAAATTAATGAAGGATAGAAGAAGGAAGAAAGGCCTATGAGTAGATGGGATAAGTTGAAAGCAAGTATGAAAAAGAGGTGTACTCCCAAGTATTACTTTAGAGAATTATTTAATAAATCATAAACTATTTATTACACAAGGTTATACGATTATGATGAAGTATCAAAATGATTTAGAGTTTTCTATGATTAGAGCTAATATAATCTTCTATGATTGACTTGAATAGACACATAGCTAATTTGGTGGAGTTATAACCTTACATATATCTAGATGAGTTGATGCATTTGGCTATTTAGATCTAAGTTATTGAATAGGTTGAATAGAGACATAGTTAATATGGTAAAACTATAACATTATATAGCTCTAGATGAGTTAATGCATTTGGATATAAAAAATGGAAAACAAATGAAAAGTAAGAGTAGTGCACTCCAATGTGCTTTTATGGGTTCTTTTTCAGTTTGGAAATTTAATTACAGGGTAAAGGGTAGTGTGCCATCAAAGTAGATAGTTGGACAAAAAATAGTCAAACCTTTCATCCAAAAGAAGCAAGTTTCAACCAATAATGGTAAGGTTAAAATTGAAGCCCAACCTCAATGTAATTGTATGATATTATAGGTTTTAAATGTTAAGGTTTATGATGTTATACATCAGAATGTCCAAATGAAAGGGTTTTGGTTATAGACGATTACATATCATTTCAATTTGTTTATGAAAAGTCTAATTATGATGACTTGCCATCATTAGATGATGTTAGTGACTTGGAGCTTGTTTAATAAGCGTTAGTAGTCAAAAGGTCATTAAGTGTTTAGGTTAAAGAAGATGACATGGAACAATAAAAGGAGAACATCTTTCATATTAAATATCTAGTCAATAATAAGTTATGTAGTATGATTATTGATAGTAATAGTCGTACCAATATTACTAGTATTATCATGGTTAAGAAAATGAATATGAATACTATTATGCATGAAAGACTTTATCAACTTCAATGGTTTAATGATAGTGGTATAGTTAAGGTAAATAAACAAATGTTAATTCATTTTTTAATGGGTATGCATAAGGATGAAATATTATGTGATGTTATTTCTATGTATGTTACTCACTTATTGTTAGGAAAACATTGAAAGTGTGATAGAAAGGCAAGCATGACGAATTTAAGAATAGGTATTGTATTAAAAAAGATGGAAGAATCAATACATTAACATCATTAACACCTAAGCAAGTTTATGAAGATCAAGATAAGCAATAAACAACTTGCAAAAAAGCATTCTGTCAGAAAATCTTGGTGAGATGATATGGAATAGTGAAAATAAAGTGAGTTATAAGTCATAAATAAAGAAGAAAAAGTTTTGGCCACCAGGAAAAGGTACAAAAAAAAAGGTAGAGGCCAAGTGTTAAGAGAAAATAAGTGGAGAAAATAAAGAAAGAAAGAAAGAAAGAAAGAAAGGATGAGAAAATAAGAAAATAGAGAAAATATAGGTAAAAACTTGAGTTTCTAAACAAAAAATAGCAAGATCAAGAATGCTTTAGTTTATTCAATGTTTATGACTTTACTTGTGTACAAGGAGATGTATTTTAACATTAACCATCTTAATTCTATTATTTCTAGTATTGCTATATCTTTGTTATAGGATTTTGAGGATTATATAAGATAATTAAATTTGAAAATGAGCTTAATTTGTCTTATTATATAGCTTTACGCTAATAAACATAATGTTTTATCCAATCATTGGTTCAAGCTAAAAAAAAATCATAAGCTTACAAAGATATCTTTTTATCCTAAGTTAAAACTTCAAGATGATTAGAGTTTGGTAAGGCATTTTGATAAAGGGTTGAAGTTGTTGTCCAAATTTTATAATATATTTCTTAATGAGATATGTGGTTTCCATTGATAAAGGATGCAATAAAAAATAATGTGGTAAAATATAGACATTAAATCGCTAGAATTGAATATATTATGAATGAGTTGCATAGATCTTGTATGTGTAGTATCAGATCTATAGTGGTTTCCATTAATAAAGTATACAATAAAAAATAATGTGGTAAAGTATTGACATCATATCACTAGAATTGATCATATTCCTAATGAGTTGCATAGATCTTGTATTTTTAGTATGATTGATTGAAAACTCGGTTATCATCAAATTAAAATGAAAGAAAGGTATGAAGGGAAAATAACTTTAAGATTAAGAGTGGATTGTTTGAATGGTTAGATATGTTGTTTATTCTTACTATTACGCATAGTAATTTAAAGAGATTGATGAATCATATATTGTGTGCAGTCATAGGTAGTTTTGTTGTTAACTACTTTGATGATATTCATAATAAGAATTTAGGTGATGATTTTAAGCATTTACCATTTTTTATTAATATTTTATAACAAAAATCATCATATGTTAATCTATTAAATTGGGAAAATTATTCACCATTTAAAATAGTTTTTGGTTTAACAATATTAGATTTGATTTCTCAACTTATTAATGAAATAGTTAGACGTGATGGCAATAGAAAAGCACATATGATAAAAAAAAATATTGTTTAAGAAGATACAATAATATATTGATAAAAAGAATGAGAAGTATGCATCCCAAACAAACAAAAGACAAAAAAGGGTTGTCTTTGAACCAGAAGATTAGGTTTAAGAGCATTTACGGGGGGGGGAAAGGTTTCCTGGACATAGAAAATTAAAGTTGATACTTAAAGAATATGATTCATTTGTATTCCTTGAAGGTTTCAATGTTAATAAACTGGATCTATAAGGTGAGTATAATGTTAGTGTTATATACAAAGTATTTGATCTTTTTTATTTGATGTGAGTAATGAATCAAGGTCGAATTTTTTTTTAGGAGAGAGGGGATGATGTCATCCCGAATATGACATCAAAGGATCTATTATAAGTGTCCATTAGGTCTATTCTAAGGCCAAAAACGAATTGTATCCAAGAGGAGTCCAATAGACTAAATCAAGAGGTTTAAGTTAAAAAGATTCAAATCTATCAATTTGGATGTTTGTCTACTTTTTAGTTAATATATAAGGTTATAGAAAAAGTTTGATACGATTATAATTGGGTTTGAAGCTATACCTATGTACCTTTCTAATGATATATGGTAAGCCCTCTAATTTATTCAACTGAGAGAGAACAACATGTTTTAAGTTAGGCATATAATCTATCAACAAAGTGAAAAAACAGAAAAGATATTTTTTTTAAGAATTATGGACTTCATTCACTACAAGAAGTCTTAAATGTTATTAGAAACTTATGTGACAACCTTTGGCTTATTTATTTCATATAGAGTTTAATCTATCAAGTAGAATAATTAGAAGGAGAATTTTACTATCAATGAGATTTAATAGAAAGGAAAATTCTAATTTTTCATGGACACTAAAGGTGAAGAAAAAGTAGAATTATTAGGAAAATAAAAGTTCCCGATCCATTTTTAAAAAAGTTATTTCAGCAAGGAAAAATTTCTTATCCAAATAATTATTTCTCTTGTATTTCTTAGATGATAATTTTTTGACATCATTGGTCTTAAATTCTAAAATATTTATTTTTATTATTTTCATGTTATTTAGTTAGTTTTAGGTTATTTTAGGCTTAGTTTTAAATTGAGTCAAGTGAGCCCATTAAGTTATCCTAGGGGTTTATTTCTAATAGTATAAATACTTTTTTGTAAAACTTAAATTTTATATTTGAATACATACTCATTACTGTATATTAAAATATAAAGAGAATATTTTTCTTGTTTAGATCTTAATTGAATACACTCTTCAAAGAATTAACCAATTTTTATTGTGATATTAAATTCCTTGGACACGTCTCTAGGTAAAGATGTTGTGTCAAGGTGGTTATTATATTCTTGGTGTCTTGGGGCAAGTCGTCTATTGTGTTAAGCTCAATTATTAATTTTAAATCCTAAATTAGAACAATCTTTGTTCATGAATTAAATAAAATTTTGCTAGATTTCACATAATAAAAAATCCTTTTATATTATTTTATTTCAAAAATAAAGGAATATTAACCCCATTATTTGGGTGTTAAAACCATTCAATATCACCTAAATATCAACACTTTAGATTTAAGGCACAATACTTAGGTTTCTAAACATGCATATGCATGTATGAACTATAAGCAATTACTTTCCTAGTAATCAATATCATCTTTTTTTCTAAGTTTTTAACCTTTCACTAATACATACACAAAAAAAGAAATGATATTAGCCATAATCTCCTTTAGAATGAAATCGCTATTTCATTTCCTTTATCATACCAACTATATTTATTGTATGATCTAGTAGTGCATTAATATAACCAATGGACAAAAGAAAAAAAACTTCATATAGGAAAAGAACCCCTCCTCAAAAAGAACTTTATAAATTTCATTTAGTGGAAGAGAATAGTTCTTTCAATTGCTTCAATTGCATCAATTTTTTGTATCAATATTAAGCAAACAATAATACATATATCTTGTTTCAATTGCTTGACATTGCACCAATTTTTTATTCAACAAAGTCCACAAGCATTTGAACACTCTATATATATCCCTTTAACCTTAGACATTAAAGAGAAGAACCAATCTAGAAACCAAAAAACTATATATATCCACTAGTAATAAAAAACCAAATAAAGAATCTTAGGAGTTGACATAGAAAAGAATTTTTTTAAACTATCATAATAGACAATCTTTATCCTTATATACTTTTAATAATTCTACCAATTTATATAATATAGCATTTCATTATAAAAATGAGCTTACTTTCATATTGATATCTTAATATTCAAATCGTAATGCCTCTAATTCAAAAAAAATGATGAATGAAAATGTTCATTCAGTTAACTCAATTCCTTACGGAAAATTAGAAGCTTAAATTATTTTAAAAAACAACTTAACTCAAATTAGTATATGTCATCCAAGCATGAAATAGTTTTGAGTTTTCCTTTCGTTCCCCTCAAAAAAAATTATTTTCATAACCTAGTTGTTCTTAATTTTAGCTTAAATTGTTGGCATAGAGAAATGCATTGACTCACTAATGCTAATCTATAGATATTAAGATATTCTTTAAAACAATTAAAAGAACAAACTTAAAATCTATAATATATATATATATATATATATATATATATATATATATATATATATATATATATATATATATATATATATTGTTTTGGTTTTCAAGTCAACCATTTATTTCTTTCATGAACATCATCTTCTATCTCAATATAATGGTAAGGGTAATATTTATTAAAATAATGATCATTGATCAATAATGCAGTTCATATTTTGGTTAGCTAGCTAATAGGAACCTCTATTTAAAACTTTGGGAATAACATATTGACCATCTTAACCAAGAGAGCATTTGCCATAATTTGAGCTCTTATAGCCAACTAAAAGTGTAAATCAAGGTTGTCAATTCCGTTTCAGTTAGTGTTTTGTTTTTTCAATTGGAACGAAATGTTTCGGTTTCGAAACATTTTGGCGCTCTGTTTCAGGATTATACTATTTATGTTTATATATATATATATATATATATATATATATATAAAAAAAATTATTTCAAATCCAAAAATAAAATTATTTAGAATTATGCAATTTAAATTTAAAACATAAGTAAAAAATAAGAGATGAACTGATAAAACTCGACTAACTTGATGAGTTCAAAGATAACATGAAAAAATGATAAAAATATAGTTTAACAAAAAAAAATCAAGTTGATATCTTAAAAAATATTGAAACAATAATTTATTGAATCAACTCGGGTCAACCTGGATTAACCTTTCAAATGTGTGACTTCTGTTATAAGACCATGATAACCGTAAATAAAGTAAATCAAATAAAATTATAAAGTTCAATTCGTAATAAACTTGTTGTTGAATGATGAAATTAAGAAAAAAATAATCTAAAAAAACACAATAAATTGATTTTTCTAAACAAAATTATGAACATGTATAATATTACGAGAATATCATCATCAATCTCGCAAGGTTGTTATATTCGTTGATTGCTCTGAAATTTTAACATAATATATATAAATATATCAAGAGATTCCTCGTAAAATTTAATCTCAATTTAACGGTCGGATTAAGTGATATGAGTAATATTGTAAAATTATTCATTACTTAAAAAAATACTATTTGGTCGGAACAAAAGGGCGGAACAAAACCAAAACGTTCCGGCCTATGTTTCGCCTGGAATTTGGGCTGAATTTCCAAAACGGACCGAAATTTTGAGCAAGATAAAATTTGTTTTTGGTTTGTTCTTTTTTTTTGAATTGGAACGAAATGTATCAGTCATTCCAGACGGAACAGAACAGAATTAACAGCATTGTTGTATACATACCCTTTATATCCCTTATAAATAAACTCTCTTATATCCATCTCCTATTTTACTTTATGCAAATTGTCATAACCCAATTTTTGGGTTACTCCCCAAAATCCACCCAAAAATACTAAAAATAAAATAAAAGGGGTCGACATTGATAGAAAAATCAATATGGAAATTTTGGTTGTTTTCGCGAGTCCAATCGTATCTCTTTTCTCCCCAAAAATATAGGAAAGTATAGATTTAAGGCAAAAATAATTTATCATTGGATAAATTTGTGTAAAAATTAAGTCAAGAGATATAATTATATTTTTATGGGCCAATTTCATTTAATCGTTGGCCAATTTAAAAGTATAATTTTGTTTGGGAATTAATTTAGGGTCCAATTGAAGGATTTAATTAAGTGCAAGGTATTAATTATGCTTTAAGTTGGTCAAATTAATTTTATTAAGGGCTTAATTGATGAAAAATCCAGTTCTTGAGTATAATTTGGGTTTAATTGAGAAGTTTGGAGTTTTCGAAGACCGAATTGAATTTTTCCAATCCAATTGTGCGAAGCTAGGGGCCAAATTGAAGACATTGAGAGTTTAAAGGTCAATTAAGGGTCGAATTGCATAAATCGGAAACCAATGCCCAAAATAAAAATAAAAAAAGGCACGCAAATCTAAGGTTGCTGTTGAAATTTTGACGGGATACAATTGCACAAAATTAAAAGTTTAAAACCAATTGGGGGTGCGATTGAACCAATTAAAGTTGAGGGACCAAATTGAATTATTTTTTTCACACTCCCCACAATTATCACAGGCATGATTGCACTGTTCAGTCCCTTGAACAGTACAAGAACGCCACCTGCGAATGCAGAGGCAGGCAGGTAACCCATTGATGCACGCAATGGACAGGCGAAAGGTTGCCTTCTGCCTATAAAAGCCAAGAAAATATCATGCAGTGGGGGGAGATTGGCAGAACACTTGGAAACGAAGGGAAAAAAAGAGTTTTACATAAGGGAGCTTGAAGACGTAACAGAGGAAAAATTTTGGGCATGAGAACTAGGGAAAATATCACTTGCGAGGGGATTTGCAGAGAATTTGACAAAGAAAACAAGCAAAAACAAGGATAAATCTGTAAACACCCAAGAGAAAATATATATATATATATGAATTGATGACGCAGTTCTGTTTTAGAAAAAAAAAGAGGTAAAATCGGTTTTAGATAGAGCAAAACAGGGAAAAGAACATATTCAAACCAAATCCCAAACAACCCACCTCATTGTATAGGGAGTAAAAATATAAGGAGAGAGAAAACGATTCATTCTTTTTTTTCTCAAAAGCAGCGATTACACGTCGTTTTCCCTTTCTCTTCCACAACAAAACCCTAAACCAAACCAGTAGAGAGTGTTTTGTGTAAGTGTGAGGGAAAGTTGGGACCTTGAGAGAAGATTGGACAACTACCAGAGGAAAGAAAAAAGAGGGCTGGAAAACGTGAGAGGAAGAAGAAGGGGAACCAACAGGAGAAGAGAAAGAATAGTCAAACTTAGTTAGATTTGAAATGTATAGGTCATGAAACTTCCTTCCTCTTCTCCTTAAGACCTAAACAGAAATAAGGAAGAAAACCCTAAGGAAATTGATCTAAGCTAACTGTAAAGAAACCTGAAAATTTCTAGGAGAACAAAGAAAAAGGGAAATACCAAATCACGAAAGAAGGTTGACTTTAACTATGGGGTGGGCTGGCATGCATGTCTGTGTTCTGTTGTGATTTGTTAAAGGATTTTATGCTGAAATTGATGGTTCCAAGGTATGTGTTTTGTTGGAATTTGATGAAAGTGTATATATGTTGGGGTTATGTTATTGTTTGCGACCTGTTACTATTTTAAGACATGTTATTGTTTGCGATCTATTATGGTTTGAGGACCTGTTACTGTTTCAGGACCTGTTATTGTTTAAGACCTGTTATGCTTTGATGACCTGTTATTGTTTAACACCCGTTATGGTTTGAGGACTTGTTACTGTTTCTGAACCTGTTATTGTTATTGACCTGTTACTGTTTTAAGACATGTTATTGTTTAAGACCTGTTATGGTTTGAGGACCTATTACTATTTCAAGACATGTTATTGTTTAAGACCTGTTATGGTTTGAGGACCTGTTACTGTTTCAGGACCTGTTATTGTTTAAGACCTGTTATGGTTTGAGAACCTGTTACTGTTTCAGGACCTGTTATTGTTTAAGACCCATTATGGTTTGAGGACCTGTTACTGTTTTTGAACCTGTTATTGTTTGCGACCTGTTACTGTTTTAAGACATGTTATTGTTTGAGGACCAGTTCTCACTGCCGATTTCTACGATAGCCTCCTCGACAGAAATGACTTAAATGTTAGTAACAATTCTATGGTATGATGGTGTGAAAAGTGGACACTTGAATGTGAACATATGAATTCTTGAAAAATATGTGGTGACGAATGTGATTCAAAAATATAAATGTACTGAGTTATGATCATTGATGTCATAGGTGGTGCGGTTAGAATTGGACCATCGTCAAGGCAAGAACATCCCACAGGCGGAGCAGGTAGGTGATTTGCACCTTCCTTTTTCATTCGTTGAATGAGGAAATACTTTAACATGAATATTACCCTATTGTGTTAGAATTTATATTAGTTTGTCGAATGCTTAAAGGTTGACAAATATTGATTAGCTTCGGCTAATGGCATCCGAATGGATGGCCGGGATAAAATAATGGCATCCGAAAGGATGGCCGGAACAAATGATTGATTAGCTTCGGCTAATGGCATCCAAATGGATGACCGGGACACAAGAATGATTAGCTTCGGCTAATGGCATCTGAAAGGATGGCCGGGATAAATGATTGATTAGTTTCAGTTAATGGCATCCGAAAGGATGGCCGAGACAAATGATTGATTAGCTTCGGCTAATGGCATCTGAATGGATGACCGGGACAAAAGAATGATTAGCTTCGGCTAATGGCATCTGAAAGGATGGCTGGGACGAACGATCGATTAGCTTTGGCTAATGGTATCCGAAAAAGATGACCGAAGTGAATGAACGGTTAACCTCAGCAAATGATGCCTTATGAGGATAGTTGGTTTTAAGATTATGGTTGATTGCAAAATTGGTGCATATATATTGCATTACAAGTTAGTTGTACTAAATACATGAGGAAAATATAAATGTTGATGCCTCATTTAACTGCCAGACCATTTAGTCATCATTATTATTAATATCATTAAGTAATTACAATCTCTTAAATGATTTGTACTGCTGCAGGAACGTCACATCCACGAGATGTCTAGGGAACCCGATACACGGGAACCTACTTTTGCAAGGAATCATGTAGATGCATTCTAAGTCATAATGTATTTTGTATGAATCAATGTACTGAACATATAACTTTTATTAGACCCTTTCGTGTAAATTTGTAATGGTTATTAGTAGGATAGGAATGCAAACTCATGTCTATGTATGTATATTTTTAATATGAATTTCTGATTATGCAACCATAATATTACATGTTTATATAAGATCCACTTTTAATAAAATGTTGATTGTATGGATAGTATCTTGATGATGTGAGGTAATCGAGTTCATCTGATTTCCGAGTGGGTATATATATATATATATAAAATAATCAGGCTCTTACAAAATCACACAAAAATCACATCATCATCCTTCATCTTCCTCGGCAACCAGCTCTCTCTCTCTCTCTCTCAATTTGAAAGCCTTTTCTCTCTCTAAAACCAGTCCGGTCGAGCCTTCTCTCTCCACCAGTAGCGGCTAAACTACCACCCAACACCATCCTCATCACCACTTTAAGCTTCCTCTTAACACCGGAAACTCAACCACAGTCTCTGGCGAGGCAGCAGAGGCGATAGCAGTAATGGCAATGTGAGCCCGTCGACTTCTGACGCTTCCTCCGGCCACCATAAGCCTCCATTTCCGATGCCACCACGACAAGAATCATCACCTCGACCTCCTTTATCCAACGGTACTAACAAGTACACCTTTCGTCACACTTGAAAAATTATTATTCATCGTCTTCTTCGTCTCTACATACACAGTGGGACGCAATTTGCATCTCACTGTTCACACGGGCCAGGTTAGGAGAGGTGGGCTTCCATTCCACCCGAGATGGGTTGACGACCCACCTAGGCTGAGGCCCAGTCCATGCAAGAATGGGTTGTCAGTCCGGCCCATCAGGGGTGGACAGTCAGCCCACTGATTTTTCATTATTATTTTGTTTTATTTTTGTTTTATTTTATTTAAAAAATGAAAAAAAATATAAAAATACATAAATTAAAAAAAAAGTTGTTTTTTTCATGCGTATGGCCAAATTCCAAGTTTTTTTCCCATCATTATTTTTTCAAAACAAATATTTTGCATCTTTCTCATGTTTTAAATTGAAACTTGGATATCATAACCAGTTTATGATTATCCATTGGAAACTGGCCAAAATATCAAAAATAGTTATAACTATTTTTGTTTTATCTATTAGGGTGTAAATTTACATTGTAAAATACATTCATGGATAAAAAAAAGGTTTTAACTACGATGTAAATTTACATTGTAAAATACATCCGTAAATAGTAAAAAAGATTTTCAGATACAATGTAAATTTACATTGTAAAGTACATCTGTAGATAAAAGAAAATTTGTAACTGCGGTGTAAAATTACATTGTAAAGTACACCCACAGACAAAAAAAATATTTTTTTGAAAATGCAGTGTAAGAAAAAAAAATAACTTAGAAGAGCAATCAAACAACACTGCAGCTTACCTTAGGTAGGGTGCACTGGGGGTGATGCGTCTTCCCCTTACACAACAAGTCCCCTTACCCAAGACTCTCACAGACCAAAAGGTTCCTAGTGATCGTAATACTAGGTGGCAACTTCTAATAATTATAGTCGTTTCACCATGCATCGTTGTCTCTCCCAATTCAGAGGAGGATGGGATGGCTGGCATGGCCTGTGTAAAAAAAATCGTCGTCATGACACAAATCAAGGTTAATTTCCTCAAACTTTATATATTTTATATTTACATTTCTATAAGTTTTATTTCAAATTAAGTATACTTTGTGTTTGACTAAGGATCCAAAATTGTTGGTCTTGCCTCAATCATTTTCCACAGAAATCTATTCATTTTCTTTATTTTTATTTTATTATTCAAAATTGGTATATCGGTTGGATACCTCTAACCTACGGGTTACTTGGTCCAAAGGAAAGCTTAAGCTTTTATGGTTGAGGTTTAGCAATGCCACGTACTAATATGAATTCTTTTTTTCTTCTTAATATGTTCTTTTATTGTATAACCTCTTCTTTTTTATATGTATATGTATATGTATATGTATATGTATATGTATATGTATATGTATATGGAGTTGACCATTATTTCAAGCTATTAGATGACTTATATAAACTATTCATCACAATTCAAAATTTTTATATTATGAATCCTAATACAATTTATATTCCCTTTACATCTTCTTTTTTAGCGGTTATATAAATCCTAATTAGTTTGAAATATTATCTAGTTTAATATGTTAAAAAACTTATTTTTAAATAAGATTTTAAGTTCATATGATCAATTAAAAGATTAAGTCTTATTCAATCTTGTCCTGAATAAGAGTTGAATTTACACGATTGACTAGAAGATCAAGTCTTATTCTAAATTAAACTTGGTTTCATGATCGATCATATGAGCTCATATCTCTATGATCAATTGCTTCATAATCTCCTTGATTGACTAAAATCTTTTTAAACAATGGTTGATTGTACTAGATGATGGTTGATCTTAGCCTTCTTTTCTCTCTTTTTTAAAAAATATATAGTTAACATCTATTATTCATATATAGTCCATATATAGATAATTTAATTTTGGAATGAACACATCTTTAAAATTTTTTGTTGCATGTATTTGCATTGTGGTTGTCTAATGTCCAACCTTGAGTTTATATCTATCATGAACTTAACCCTAACTAATGTTCTTAGAACCATTTAGGATCAATTACATCTCATGCAAGTTTGTATTAACAAATTTTTTGAAAACATTGTCAATAAATATTTTCTAAACAAGTTTATCTAATTTGGACTATATTTGGATCACTTTGATATATATGGTAGCAAATTAATCTTTATCTATAAAAAACACTATCAAAGCCACCAAAAACTACACTCATAAGGTCTAGTGTTTCCAACCTCAATAAGGTTAATGGAGACATCAATCTCATGCCACATGAATGGTTAAAGATAACAAAAAAATAACATCACTTTTTTTTATTGAAAAATTAAGAGTACAATCAAGTCAATTTTATTGGACTGATATTTAATTTTATTACTTAACTATATTCTATCATATCTATTTTGGACCCATATTGTACTTAAGTTTGTTATTAAATTTGTTCTATCCTATCTATTTTGGTGGAACATTAGCCCAATTATCAATAATGATTTGATTATGGTTTGTTTTATACTATTTAGATGTATCTTTCTCCTCTCTTATCTATCCGACATCAAATCGATGTCAAAAGGCAATAAAGCAATGAACCACCCGTTCATTCAGACACTTTCATGAAAGTAAAAGTCTGGTTAAGATTATTTTGAAAAATACTTTTCGTTCAGAAATATATTAAAATAATATTTTTTTTATATCAGCATATAAAAAATGATTTAATAATACCAAAAAAATTTTTAATCTAAAAAAAAATCAATTTTTTTTCAAAAATATTTTTTAAAAGACAATACCAAAACTACACCCGAGATGCATGGAAGTTTTCATACCCATAATTAACAAAAGAGCTAAAAACATGTTCGTGGGTGCAGC
>CM055444.1:7180102-7187602 GCA_029228465.1 Salix viminalis | reverse complement strand
TCTTACTACAGTGCAACAAACGTCTTGTGTTTCTTTCATGTTATTTTCATTTTCTGGCTATGTCAGATAACTGAATTAAGTACTGAAGTACAAATAAGGGGGGCATGTGAAAAGAAAATAACTAGCCACAGCTCTACATGCCATTTGGCAAATACATGAACTCAAACACCATAAATAACAATTATTCGTATATCCAATTCTATCTTCAAGTTGTTGGGAGACTGTGATAAAGAATTACATCTCTTTCTATGCCACATGTAATGGTGGTGTGAACACGCAAATAGCATCCCTAATCATCAGGGTGAAAGCGCCACATGGCAACTCCCGTGAATTTGTTCCGTCCATGCATATAAAGCCTATCAATTTCTAATCAATCATACAATCCAGAACTGATCTCCGACAAAAAAAACATTTGTATCTTTGAACAATCAAACCAAATAACAATTTTCACATCAGCACATAAAATGGTAATCTAGGTGATCTTGGTCAAATAATGCAGGTTCTCTACTACATCATGCCACATAAAATGAGATCAAACTAACTAGTTGCAGTGCAGCAAAACCCAACCCAAAAAAGCAACTGCACCATTACTGGATATTAAAATGTTATCAATCTCATTACACAAAAAGTCTCATCATCACCAAAAAGCGCATAAATAAATAAATTCCCTCATTCCATAACAACCAGACAGAAAATGAAATACCCACATGCAGAATACACATAGAAATGAAAAATACAGAAAAATGAAATACCCACATGCAAAATACACATAGAAATGAAAAATTGAGTTGTATTAAAATAAAAAAACGAGAGAGGGAATACAAAAAAGAAAGAAAAACCTCTCGCAAGCATCTTCAAGAGAAGCGAATGGCCTCTTGAAATCTGGATGACAAACACGCCAGGCATCCTGGTAAGCCATTTGGATCTCCACCTGGTTCACCTGGGGCCTAATCCCCTTTTGCTGCTGCTGCTGCTGAGGCTGTTGTTGCGACTGCTGTGAATTCTGCGCATTTTGCCCCAAATTGGAACTTTGCTGCTGCTGCTGCTGCTGCTGCAAATTAGGGTTGGGGTTGGGGTTGGGGTTGGGGTTGGGGTTGGGGTTGGGGTTAGGGTTAGGGTTAGGGTTTTGTTGTTGAAGAGTGAGTGGGCGATGAATAGATGGTGGACGCAGGTGGGCATCAATATTCGATGGGAATCGAGAAATAGCAGCAGCTTGTTGTTGCTGTTGGGCTTGTTTTGTCAATTGCTGTAACAAGAGGAGTTGTTGTTGCTGATGGTGTTGTTGTTGTTGTTGTTGTTGATGGTGGTGTTGTTGTTGTTGTTGATGGTGTTGCTGTTGTTGTTGTTGGTGTTGTTGTTGGTGTTGTTGTTGTTGTAAAAGCATTTGTTGCTGTTTCTGATGATCCATTTCTATCTTTGTTATGTCCTATGAACGATTACTGGATCGACAGAGATGGAGGAGAGAAGAGGGGACAATAGATTTCCACCTCTGGTGTTTTTACAATATGAACATGGCCTTGCAAGATCCTAATATATAACCATCACTCTTTTTCTTTTGCTGTTTTTAAAAATAAAAAACAAATCTCAATAAATATTTTTTAGATTTTGATTGGAAATTAATATATATATATATATGATAAAATTCATTTAGAAAAAATAATTTGAAATGATTTTTTAATATTTTCATACCAGATGTATAATAATTAAAAATAAATTATTCAAAATAAATAAGAATTTATAAAATGATGTTAAAATTAAAAAATAAATGAATCTAATAATATTTAAAAAAAAATATCTCAATGCATCTCTATTTCTTTATTTGCTTTAAATTATTTCTTATGTGTTTTCAAATTGTTTTGATGTGTTGATGTCAAAATAATTTTTTTATGTTTTGATGTATTAATGTCAAAAAAAAATTATAAAAAAAAATATTTTAATACATTTTTAAGAGAAAAACACTTTAAAAAGCAATTACTTTCATAGTATCAAACAAACTCTTAATAGTAATAGACTGTCATTAGTTATTGACATGCGCCACAATGGTATCGAAGTAAAAGCTTCTTTCACATCAGAACAAATGCGTAAAAATCCTTAAATATTAATTATATATTTAAAGTTTAATGTGTGAGTCAAATATATAGAAAAAAAAATGAATTGTTTTTTTTATAATCAAACTTTGAATTATTTATATGTGAATGTTTTTTTTATACAATATTTTTACCATTATCAGGAAAGCAACTGCCACTTAAAATACATTATGATATTTCTTTTATGTGATTTTAAGAATAAAACAAACTCACCAGATCAAAGTTGGAAATTTTTTGGTGATGAATTGAACTTGGATTAGTGAGTCAACCTTCAAGTATTTGGACCTGATTTTTTGTTTAGCTTTATTTTAAGTTAAATCTTGTAGTTGATATAATGTGATCAAATTAACTTGACATGTCAAAAGTAACCTTAAACAACTAATAAAAAAAGTGATTTGACTTTAAAAAAAAATTAAGATGATATTTTTTTGTATTGAAATAGTGATATATATTAGATCTACCCACCTCGTGAGTTATGGACTTGACTAAGTTTAATAACTCTATTTTTAAAATCTATTTTTACTTAATTATAAGATAAAAGAAAAAATATGATAAAATTATATTCAAAACTTAAGAAAAAATCATTTGAGATGAGTTTTTAATATTTTCATATTAGATATATAATAAATAAAAATAAAATAAGAATTTATAAAATCATGTTAAGATTAAAAAATAAACGAATATAATAATACTTTTAAAATGATAATATTAAAAAGAAAAAAAGTCAAGTTTTTCGTGTCTAGCCATGTTGCTCATTCCTCTTTTTTTTTTGTTAAACCTACATTCTCTAGTTTTAGATACATGAGCTAATCACCTATGTAATGACACATAATTGTTATCACTTGAATTAAACAAATATATTAAGTTGAATTAAACACAAAATCATAATTGTTTTAGTGTAATGGTATAATACTTATGAATAGTGAAACATAAAAAAACCTTGTGGTGGTATAATTAAGTAATATATTAAGCTATTAAAACAATAATACAATAAAACAAATTATAATTTATATACACATGTAGAGTATCAACACTAAAACTAAGCAATTAAAAAATAAATATCAGGAATAAAAGAATGTTTAACATGGTAAAATCGTTAGAAAAAAAAACATCCACAACGAAAATTAATGGCAAAATAATCTATTAATCTCCCGCATCAAAATTTGAATTTGAATCACGCACCATTTAGCTGCTGTTTGTTTTTTTTTATTTTAAAAGTGTTTTTTGAAAAAAAAATTTTATTTACTTTAAAATAATTGTCAATCTTATTAAACTTTAAAATCCTTTACCATCTTAGAAAAAAAAAAAGAGTGAAGACCTAAGAAAAAAAAAGAGTGAAGACCTAATTTTGAAGCTTAAGATCAAAACTTAAGTAAGTCATTTTGACTATTTGTTTGATATTGTATCGTGTCATTTATTAATTTAGGTTTATCTCTAATCTTGTTTTTGATTGCATAAACATGTTACTCCACATCCTCTAGAAATCAAGGTCTCTATTACTACTAATAAGAACTAAGAAGTTTCATTCACCTAAGCAGTTAGAGTTCCAACTATTTCTATTAATCAAAAGGATTCTACTAGACTATCATAGGGAACTCATCATCTTTTGAAGCAATAGTATGAGCTACTCTTAGTGATGGAGTTTTTTAAAGTACCCCCTCTTAAATTTAAAGGTATGCCTAGATATTTGAAAGTTATTTTTGTAAAAGCATGAGTAATATTGGATATCATGGTTGCTCATATAATAAAGTAAAAAAGCATACCCAAAGCACTATTATATTAACTCTAAAAGTTACATCTTTTAGTGACAAAACATGTGGCAATATTAAGAAAAATCAAGATAAGGGATTAACAGTAATGATCAATCCATTTCATGTTGATCTAGAGGTTGGTATCCCTAAAAAGTCTCTAAGAGATGAAGTTCCTGGCCTCTTTATATCTCTAAAAATTATTATAATGATGTTCCTACAATTTATATTAAGGAAGAAGAGGTCATGGTTCCATTTCAACCTTTTATGGTGACTACCACGAGGTAATGTATAAGTTCTTATTATTACTTAAAAAAAGCTTTTTTGATTTCTATGTTTTTTAGTGTTAACAAAAAATCTTCCTATTTATATTAAAGAGCTTTTAGATGTTTTACTCTCTAAAATCTCTATTTCTCCACCAATAGACAATTTATCTCCTGTAATAAAGCTTGAGGTAAAAAGATCAACTCAAAGAGTCATTATTAGCTAACATCAAAGAGGTCATGACCATTATTTATACAAAGGATAATGTTTTGGGTAATAAAACCTTTAATAATCATTTGAAGCAACTTTTAAAAAGACACTTTTTTTTTCTGAAGCTTTAAATGATTCATTAATCCCTTTTATTATTACCAACAAAATTGTAACCAAATTGTTATAGGATTATAAGGTTATCTAATAATCTTTTAGAGCCTAAAGAGACTCATAGGAAGTTGAGTCTTTAGCTAACCAAAAATTTGCACAACTTTATATTTATTATACATGAAGTTTCTAATATATTATTCATGTTTGGTGGACAAAAATCACAGCATCCACTGGATGTTGATATTTTCAAAAAAGCCTTATTGAGATGTTAAACTCAACAAATGATTTGGTAAAGTTATTTTGAATGCGAAAAGAAAAGCATTTATATAATAGCATTGATTATGCTTATAAATCTTGACTTTTTGATAAAAGGAATGACAACACAAAGCAATATGATAATCTTACATCATCAAACCTTAGTGGTCTAGTAATTGGTGATATTGATGATTCATTCTTGGAATGAGATATCATTATTGAATGACATTTTAGTCCACTATAATAGATATCCAAATTGCACTTGAAGTTTATGATTTTCAATATCCATTTTTATTTCTCTATGGTGAAGATGGATTTACTATGATATAAGACTCAACAAGAATTATTGTCCACCTTTATAAAAAAATGGCACATAACAATGCATACTTATTATGCATACAACTTCAAGATATAGATGGTGAACATTATACTATATTAAAATGAGGTTGTTTGCTACAATGGTTTTTTTATTGATGTCTTTGTTAATGTAAAAGAAGATGGACTTGATTTTATCAAAATGAACCAAAGTAGCTTTAGGACTAAAATTTACAAAGGAATTCATATGGTTTTAAGAGGTAATTATAATGGTTTTAATTTTGGAAAAACCATTGTTCTTTCTTTCTTAATTAGAATTATTAGATATATGATCAATACTTACTAAGATATAATGGTAGTTTACCATTTTTACTTGTAATCTTTATTGGCTTGAAATTCAAATAGCACTAAAAAAATATATAAGCATGAGAAAAAAAACCAAATATAGTGTCTTGTCTTTTTTTATGTGAAGCTTAATGACATACTCTCCTATAGTAAATCTATAAAGCCTTTTAGGATTACCATTTTTTTATTTCCCTTTATACATACTTTTAAGCTTTTTTTCTCATAAACATATGTTTGTGGCCATCAAATTCTAAAAAATGGAAACCTTTATCATTTTCTATATTCTTCTTTGACTCCCAAATGACTTCAAGTGATGAACAAAAAAAAAGATATGGATTCAATTATTTCAGCTGAAATACTAGATAAACATAATGATCCACTTTGTTATAACATTGTTTATCAATTTATAATTCATGAGCCATGTGGTGAAATCTCTTAATGGCTTCATGCATGAAATTTAACCACTATTTAAAAAAAAACTTCTAAATGGTTTAAATCTTAAATATCTTTTTTATGATAATGGCTTCATTTGTTATAAATAAGGTGATTCCTCTAAAACAATGATATTAAATGAGATGTTAGACTTAATAATAGTTATGGTGTGTCTTATAATAAAAACTTATTCTCCAATGCGATGTTTAAATCAATATAGAAAGTTTTTTTTCAATCAATGCTTCTAAAAAAAGTCTTTTTTGTATATGAGCAAGAGACCTCATAGGTTTCGAATGATTATAGAAAAAATAAAACCATGATGAAATACAAAAAATACCCAAACAATCAATTTCAGATGTTGAGTTGAAGAGTTTTGAAGATTTTTTGAAGTTTCCCGTTCATATTTGTGCCCCTTCAATTGAAATGTTATAATTTCATTTATCATTACAATACTACATCATTTTCTTTAAATGATGCTTTGTTGAACTCTTTGATAAGGATATCTAATATTGACAAAATAATTAACACATAGTGGTTTATATACAACAAAAATGATCATGATTCTCAATATCTTTATGATTCAAATTTTATATCTAAATGTGTTTGGGATCTAGGACAAAACTTTTAAAGAACTAAAAAAAAATAAGATACATTAGTAGAACTGCTTATTCTATCCAATCACAAAAGTTCTATATTTTATATGACTCATGCTTGGTCATATTAAGGGAGCCTTGAGCTATGACCATCTCAAAACGGTTAAAGATATTCTTCATCCAACATACCAAACAATATGCAAAGTATTAAACCTTTTTAAAGATGATAAAGAATAGGTTCAAGCATTGTACAAGGTGATTATAATAGCTTCATCTCCACAATAAAGGTAATTTTTTTTTATCAATATTATTATATTTTTGGGAAGTTGTCGATCAAAATTATTATTTTTTAGATTTTTGGTGCTATAAGAATATGATATTATTGCAAGATCAAGAGCTTCATATTTAAGGCTAAAACTTACATTTGTCCGATCTAAAGATCCGAATTACATTTTATTATTTAGTAATGTTGTTAAATGCGTGGGTAAGATTTATAAGCAAATATAATTTACTTATGCCTAACTACAAATTAATGGCTCGAAACCTAGAATAATCTTCCAAGAGAAGCTAAATTATGATCTCAGTGATCTCATGAGATGACATTTTATTTCTCTTCCTAAATTAAACAATGATACAGTATAATATATTTCAAAGAATATATTAGAATTTACTGTAGCCATGTTATGCCTTCTGACAAATAACATATTTTTTTATATAATTATCAAAGTATAAATTTATTTCTAATTAATGCTGATAAAATTTTATGAGCAAAGGATTTGATATGTGTCAAATGGTTATAGACAAATAAAACCATGATGAATACAAGTCTACCTCAACTTTCATTTCATATGTTTATAGGAAGCAATTTGGAAAAATTTGAAGTTTTCTATTCATATTGTTACCCTCTAGTTTAAATGTTGCAAGTTCATTTATTGTTACAACACTTTTTTTTTCAAATATATTTCATTGAAATTTTTGATAAGAAGACCTATTATTGACAAAACAATGCTCACAAAATGGTTCGCGATGTAATAAAAATGATCATGATGCTTAAAATCTTTATTGTTCAAGATTTCCATTGAAATATGTTTAGGATCTAGGATAAAAAGTCTCTAGCACACAAATAAAAAGGAAGATCAA